>JANAVB010040820.1:1991843-2484343 GCA_029216955.1 Iris pallida
ATATTTAAATTACTGCAACCATTTGGTGTCCAAGCCTAGCATGGATATTTGGGGCTCAAATGTGTTTTCACACCATTCAGACCTGTACAAGTCATATTGGACTTGATTCATGGCCTTGGGTCCTGTATTTGAACTTGGTTCAAATTATATACATGGCAACAAATACACAGATAATTAATTATGTGTGCATGCTGTTTTCTGATTTTCTAAAATACTTAAAGTATTGCTAAATTATGGAAAATAGTTTTTAGATACTATGTTAAGTTAGCTAAGTTAGTATAATTTGTATTATTTAATTTACTGTTTTGCCCCGTTTGGCATATGAAACCAAACTCATTTCTGTATACTTAGGAAAACTGATTTTTATAAAATTTGTACTGGTTAATAAATTCCAGAAAATTATAAAAATTTCTATGATTAACAAGGATCACCTTGGTACTTTACTTAAGAAAACTAGGCTTTTGTCTATCTCTAAATTGTTAGAACATAATGGTCGCTTTTGATTTATTTATGATTATTACGACTTGTAGCTTTTTGTGTTATTTGAGTTTTAGTCGTGGTTGAACCCCTCCCTCACTAGTGTAAAGACCCTAAAAAGTTAGTTAACATAGTGGTCACCCCACATTGGCTCCTATGCCAAGTCATCATTTTGGCTAGGTGCCCAATCACAAGTCGTGTTTCACCCAAATTATGTGTCCTAGGTTTTAGCTTAGTGTAAAACTAGTTATTGTATTTACTTCTACAGTGACGAGTTACCGGACATCCATAGCACTGTTATATCGCAGCTTGTTTTGTTTTGCTTTGCTAGAGGCAAGTACTTTCTACGAACTTACAATTGTCACATAAAATGAACTCAAACCCCACCAGTTAAATGCTGATCCTTGGGTAGCAAGTTAATCTCTACATGTGTACTTTCAGTTGCTGCCGATGCTTAGAACAGTCTTGATGTAATCTCTCACATGATTAGAATATGGTTATGGGGAAACTGATAGTAGAGTACGTGATCATACCCCCTCTTCAGTACCGAGCAAGTTTCATTTTATATGATACTACGCCGTAGGCCTTACTCTCTAAGCTGTATTTATTACGTGTGTACATATATCGCCTTTACACTTGTACGGAAGTACATTTTATTTACATGTGCCTCAGTACATTGTACACCTATTGACCGATCACGTACCTGCTACAGTTTTAACATTACTATACATCGTCTCTATGACATATGTTCCTTGCCATAGACTTGATATGATGCCATGCTTTCCAGTTATTCCTCTCATTTCATTTCCCATGTTTCATATGCTAGTGCTAGAGTACTGCTCCCGTCCTGACAGGATAACGTTGTAGGTATACTTACTGAGGAGGAGTTGCTCTGTGATTCGTATTAGTTAGTCTGCCGAGGATCCGCTCTGCTTTACGAGGATGTCCTGCGGGAAACCTCGCCTAGTTGTCTTTTGTTTACTTAGACTTTTGAGAGTAGACATGTATTAGACTATATCATTTGTAACTGGACATGTATCCAGTTTTACATTTTTTACTTGTACTTGGATATTTTACTATACGACGACTTTGTGTTTGGAGCATTTGATTCTTCTTCACTATAGACGTTAGCACATTTAGTCTTATCTTGATCTCTCTAGAAAGCTTACTGTGCTTTATCTTAAGCGTATGCTGGACATGGCTCGGCCCGGCCCAACAATTTGGTAACGGGTCGTGACAGGCAGGGAGCGGTATCTGCTTATTATTGTATATTGTATATTGATGACGACGTCCCGCTGGGACTCGTCTAATTCATGATTGCGCAATTGATTGATTGGATAGACTAGCCTTGCTTGCCCATAGTAAGAACTAAGAAATCCTTATTGCATAATTCCAGGATAACTTGGGACTCACAGTAGTAAGCCGTAGAGTTGGATGGCCGTTTAAGTTAATTTGTTTGTGTACTGTACATACTCTGTTACCTAACTGAGATGATCAAGCATCAAAACATGACGGACCACTTCTGTCCTTGTTTGGTTGGAAGGTTGGTTCGAAGTGTCGTGATATTACGTGAATTCCAGTAGCAAGCAGAGATCTATATATCCTATTCTCTTATTACTGGTTTTAATTTCTCATATCGTGCTTCCTTGCGGTACTTGCTATTAGAGGTCTAACCTCTCTGGTTTTGCATGGCCGGATTTAGAGCCGGTTCCCGAGGACTCAGCTTACCTCTACCTCCAAGATGGTCAATACTAGAGGAATGATCGCAGGAGGACTCGAGTGGGTTCCTTACTTCCCCGCTCGTTTTGTTAATTACTTTACATTTTGTCGCTTGGCACCGACATGTTAGTCGGATAGTCTTGTACTTACTTTTACATAATTGTAATTAAGTCAGACTGCAGCTGATAACAATTGTGTATATGTTGCTATATCATCTGGCTATGTTTTGTAAAGCCAGATCTCAAGAACATTTTGACTAAGCGTTTGGGACGCCTTATTGCTTTATCTTAAATGTTCTCTGTTATTGCTTCTTGTTTGAATGATTGAGACAATAGATGTGAAGTGACCATAGCGAGACTTTCATGTAGTATGCACCCCCTTGTCTTTTAGACAGCATTGATCGTATTATACGGTATTCATCTACCCGTAATACGTAGCTGGCTGAGTCATTCCCCCGCTCTCCAGTATTCTGGTTCTGGGGCGTGACAGGGCGCTCGGGTGGCGCTGCGGTCGACTCGACGAGGCGAATCGAATGGTGGTGGTGGCGACCGACGACGATGATCTGTGAGGCGGTGCTAGGGTACGCCGGAGTTAGGGTTTAGGACCTAGGGTTTTCGCCGGAGAAGAAGAACTACGGTGGTCGTGGTGGTGGATAGGGTTAGGGTTTGGTCTGGGGTCGAAGGGGGGGTATTTATAGGTAGTTTGAGGCGGTGGCCGGCCGGGAAAAGCGAGAAATATCCGTCGGGTCGTCGGGGCCAGTGGCCGGTCGGTCGTGGGGGGTGACGATTGTTTTACAGAACAGTCCCTAGATGTTTAGGTTTTGCAACTAGACCCCTAACAGTAGCTATATGCAAATAAAATTTGCATGAAACAAATAGGAAATTGCAAACCGATATTTAAACAATCTAATTAATTGCAAAACTCAATTAAAACATTTTAGAAAATTGTAAATTGATATTTTAAGCTTTAAAATCATTTAAAAATCATTTAAAAATTCTAGGAAATTCCTAAAAATTCTAATAACCTAATTTAAGGCTAAAAATGACATTAAAAATTAATTAACACTAATTAAATAAATTTTAAAAAACAGGGGCTCACAACGAGCAACTGAAAAAGACATCATTTTCAGCCCATCTACCACGACAAGGTTGATAATGTGTGCAATGCTGCGCATGTGTAAATACTTGCATTGAAGTATACTATTTCCTCGTTGTGCAAATTTTTTGCTCAAATATGCAATAGCAACGTCATTAGAGCTAGCATTGTCAACAGTGATTGTAAAAATCTTGTTAATGTCCCACTCAATTAAACATGACTCAACGTCCCTCCCAATGGCCTCGCCTTTATGACTAACAATTGGACAAAAGTTGATAATTCTTTTTTTGTAATATCCAATCGTCATTAATGTAATGTGCCGTGAGACACATGTAGTTTATCTTTTGAATGGAAGTCCATGTGTCCGTGGTAAGACAAACTCTTTGATTGGACTCCTTGAAATACGCCTTTAACTTAGTCTTCTCACTAGTGTAGAGATTGTAACAATCTCGTGCAACGGTCCATCTCGACGGTACACTGAACATCGGACACGCAACTGAAACAAACCGCTTAAAACCCTCACCCTCAACAAATCGAAAAGGAAGCTCGTCGACAGTTAGCATATAAGACAAGGCCTTCCTAACGTCTTCTTGATTAAATTGCCAACTAGTTAGTGTTTTGCCTTTCCCAACAGATTGCATATTCAATATTGATTGAGACGGACCTTTGTGATTTGGATTGAGGGGACATATAAGCCAATGATTTCTGACTGAACTGGTCCCATTAATTACGGGGTGACAATAATACTGTTTCTTACAGTAGTTACACTCTGCTTTAGGGTTTCCATTCTCAAGAAATTCCTTAAAGTAGCTCCAATAAGGGGCCATTCTTTTACCAATACGCTTGCTTTTAACCTTAAGTTTAGAAATAGTTGTAATAGGAAGATTTGTGGCTTGGGAACTTGTCCCTCCCACAGCCCGAACCCCAACCCCAACCTCAATAGGAGACGCTTCAGTTGACATCTAAACATTAAAACAAATCATTCATAAGTTATCAGATTTTTAATTTTTTTCCCCTATGTATTTACTTATAAAACATACAAAAAATATTTCAGACATACAAAAATCCAAGTGCATAGGACAAAAATCCAAAATCCATAGTGCATACAAAAATCCAAAATTCCAAGTAGATAGGACCAAAAATCCAAAGTGCATAGGACAACATATAAAAAACAAACTGTATACAAAAAAAAAATCAAATTGCATAGAACAAATCAATTTGTGCATATAGTGCAAACTGGCACTTTTTTAAGGCAAACTGGCTATTGCAATTTGCAGCATATCGATTGTGCAAGCAAGCACTTTAAGCAATAATTTGGCCTGCAAAAATATTTCAGACACAATATATATATGGTAATTTATGTGCCATATAAACAGAAAATCTATGTGCCATATAAACTAATGACATACATATGCATAAGCTAATGACATATAAACAGTATATGCCTATATGGTAATTTATGTGCCATATAACTAACTTAACAGGATTTGTAGTACATGGAAACCCTAAAAAAATGCATAAGCTAATGACATACAAATTTGTAGCTAATGACACAAATGCATAAGCTAATGCCATATACTAAATTATGCATTTTTAGTATAAGCTAATGACATAAGCTAATACTGTTAATACCATATACAAATTTGTATGTCATAAGCTAATGCCATATACAAATTTGTAGTGTATGGAAACCCTAGAAAAATGCATAAGCTAATGCCATATACTAAATTATTTCTCCAAGCTAATGACATATTAACAGGATTTGTAGCTAATGACACAAATGCATAAGCTAAATTATTTCTCCAAGCAATTTTTAAACACACGAATATAGTAATTCTTAATTTCTTACAGTGATTCAAGAAGAATTCCAAGCCAAGGATCAAGGCTTCCAGCACCCAAATATTTGCGTAATCCAAGCATGAAAATTAGTATAAATTTTAACAATATATGGTAATTTAACAGTATAAATTCTAAAATTCTATGACTAACTTAACATTATATGGTAATTTATGTGCCATATAAACTTAACATTAGAATTAACAGTACATAAATTTTAACAAGAATGTTAGACTGTACAAAAAATTTAACAAGAATTTTAACAGTACATAAATTTTAACAGTACATAAATTCTAAAATTCTATAAATTTTAACAGTAGAATTAACAGTACATAAATTTTAACTTAACATTATATGGTAATTTAACAAGAATTAACAGTACATAAATTACAAGAAATTAACAGTACATAAATTACAAGAAATTTTAACAAAAAATATTAACAAGAAATTTTAACAAGAAATATTAACAAAAAATATTAACAAAAAATACTTACAAAAAATATGGTTTGTAGATCCAGAGGGGGCTCGGACTGAAGTCTCAGATCTGGAGTCCGAACTCTCCAAATCTGGATGTCAAAGCTCCCAGAGGAACATATCTGTAGATCCAAAGTCAGATCTATAGATCCACATGATTTAGACTTCAGATATGTAGATCCACAGGATTCAGGCCTCAGATCTGTAGATCCACAGGATTCAGGCTTCAGATCTGTAGATCCACAGTCAGATCTGTAGATCCACGATGATCGGCGAGAGGCGAGGCTGTCAGAAGAGAGAGACTGAGAAGAGGCGGTGGCCGGTAAGAGGCTGAGAAGAGAGGCGGAAGGGAGCGGCGGTGAGAGACGGAAGAGAGGCGGAAGGGAACTAACTAGGGTTTTTCTCGAGAGAGAACAGAGAAAATGGAAGGGAGCGGCAGCAGCGGCTGAGCCCGTGAGAGAGAGGAGAGTGAATGAGAATGAGATGAGAGAGAGAGAGTGAAAGTTTGGTTTTATACTTAGGGATTAGGTGAGGGTATTTTGGTAAATGTACATACCTATTCGGTTTTCGGTTTTAAATCGAACCCGAATCCATTAACCAAACCCGAACCCAATAATCGAATTATTGGGTTTCAAAAACCGAACCCGACCCGTTTTGGTTTTTAACCGAACCGAATAGCTTATTCGGTTCGGTTCGGTTTTCGGTCTAAAACCTATTAATGCTCAGCCCTATGTAGAACTAGTATCTTGACACACACGTTGTGTGTGCAACGCATTATTTCTAATTTTATTACGATACGTGTCAAATGCATGCGTGTGCAATAATTCTATCATTATTATAAACTAATACAATTGTATAGAAGAAGATATGAAAGTTCAAAAATTCTTTCCTATCATTAATATAATTTTTTAAATTCAAATTCTTACATATTCAAAATATAACCGTTTCAAATTTAAAATCCAATTCATAAGCTAAATTATATTCAATTAATTGATACTCTTATCTACTTAGATTATTTATTATTTAAATTAGGTTTTAAACTAAAAGTAATATATATTTTTCATTTGGAAGTTGTAAAATATTATCTTATCATTAATATAATTTTATTTTAATCTTTTTAAATAATCTAAGTAACAATTTATTTAAATCTTATCTTATCATAATATTTAAGTAATATAATCTTAGTTTAAAAGTGTTATCCTATCATTAATTTAAATTTAAATGATCTAAGTTGATAAGGGAGTATCAATAAATTTAAATATTCTAATGTAAGTAATAATTAACCTAATAATTTAAAGAGAATAAGAGAATGTTGAGAGGTTAATTATTTTTAATTCGTTAATGCTATGATTGTGTTGAGTTTCAAAAAACCTTTAAACAATCCAGTACATCTAATAAGTTAAACTTATGTTTGTGTCAAGATAATAAATTCCATGATAGATCCAATATATCAATCCATTAAATTTAATAAGTTAAACTTGTTTGTGTACGGATAATATAGATTTTTTTTAATTGGGAAGATTTTATTAATCAAAATGATATAAAGGTCTTACAATTCCTGCATGCTCTTCCACTAAGGCATGGGAAATGACTCCAGGCGGAGTGGTATAAGAGGTTGATTCCGCGTTATGGAGAGCATCCTTGGCCAGTAGGTGAGCCAGTTTATTTCCCTCTCTTCCCACAACGGTGAAGATGGGAGTGTGGTCCGGATTAATGGATTGGCGAATAGAGATGACTAGCTCGGCAAGCTTCCATGGTATTAGGTTGTTCTCTCCCAAGAGGATACGGTTCGCCACCTGTGAATCACCTTCGATGATGGTTCTATGGGCATCGAGTTGCCTTGCTAGGAGGGTTCCCAAACGGATAGCGTGGATCTCCGCACAAAGACTATCTTCCGGAGGGAAGAAGGATTGTCCACACCATGTTATAGCATGAATGAAGGACCCGTGCACGTCTCTAGCTATTGCAGCCGCTGATATGAATGTATGATTCGTCGCTCCATCCACGTTTATGTTGATGACTCCTTCGGGGGGGAGGGGGTTCCCAATACTCTGCATTGTTGGAGTCCCCATGATGGACTTGTTTTTCTCTTGAAGTACCTCTGTCGACGTTGGTGTAGGAGTTGTGGATGGTAATGGCTTGCTCGACAATGCGGCTAATCAATGGGCTAGTGTGACGAAATATGCAATCTCCCCTTGCTTTCCATATGGACCAAATGAAAGTCGCCCCTAACCTGAAAGCCTCATGAGCTTGGGGATCCTCTAACCATTTCTCCAGCAGTGACGCGATTGAATACTGTCTGTTGACTCTCAGCCCTAGTGGTCTAGCAAACCACGCTTCTTTCGCCACTTGGCAGTGCAAGAAGAGATGGTCTACTTCTTCGTCGTGGTTGAGGCAGAATGAGCAGCTTGGGTTAGTGCTCAGGATGCGTTTGTTGATGGCAAAGTTCAGGGGAAGGGAGTTGTTCAGTAGGCGCCATATAAACATTTGGACTCGGGGGGATATATATCTGATATTCCATAGATTTTTCCATAGCTTGGTGTTTACGGTTTGTGAGGAGGAGCCCGGGGTCTGACTGCGAATAGCTTCGTACAATGACTTGGTGGAGAAGCATCTATTTTTAGATCAAGTCCATAATAGCTTGTCTGGTCTGTCATCCACTATAAGGTGGATCTGTAGGATCGCATCTGCTTCCATAGGTGAAAAGAGGCATTGAATAAGTGGTGTATTCCACCTCTTCTCATGTGGAATGAAGAGCTCTCGCACTAATGATGGTCCTCCATCAGAATGATGATGGCTGGTCACACGATAACCCGAAATATTAGGAATCCAAGGCTCCGAATAGATGTTTATCCATCCTCCCCGAACTGCCCAGCAGATGTTGGTCGCCATAGTGCTCCTCAGATCTAGTAAACTCGACCATGTAGGGGAAGCCCGATTGCTTTTCTTGATTGTCGAGATATTCTTGTTTTGCAAATAGACGCCCTTGAGAAGCTGAACCCACAGGAGGTGTGGTTGTTCGATTAATCGCTAGAGTAATTTTCCCACCAATGCTTTGTTAACCCAATATGGGTTTCGAAAGCCAAGGCCGCCATCTTGCTTAGGTTTAGTAATTTTATCCCAAGGCATGGAGTGCATCTTCTTCTCAGAAGTATTGTGCCCCCACCAGAATGATCTGTGTTGTAATGATAATGCCTTTGTAGTCGATTTAGGGACTAAATGAGCCGACAAGTGGTATATTGGAATGGAACTCAATGTTGATCTGATGAGGGTAGCTCGTCCCGCGTGGGATAGAAGCTTGGCTTTCCAACCTTCGAGTCGGGCACCACACTTGTTCAGGAGTTGAGTATATGGATTATATACTATAGTATAGTTAGACAGAAATGAATAACTAAATATGCGACAAAATATGTTTTCTTCTTTAAATAAGATTAACAATCAGATACATAACATATGTTTTTTTCTTTAGATGTCATTGAAATACTTATTATTTTTATTCAAAAAAGATTCTCTCCGCCATACAATCATATACATATTGAACTGAACAAAATTGCAGGCATACAATCAAATACATGCATACTAATTTGATATGATATCATTAATTTCAAGAAGTAATATGTGTGTCGGAGAGGAGGTAGTATTACCCTTTGTTTTTTCGGTATGGCGCAGTGCTAGACTACCAAATTAACGGAGCCATCCACCCTAATCACCAAAACCGCAACGGTAACCATAAAATCACCATAAGGAAAAAAAAATCTAGAAAGAGAGATGAAGAAAGAAGAATTACTTACATAGGGATGATTATTGTGCCAAGCTTTCCTCTCCTCCACGATCTGATCGCGTGCTATGCCTCTAGACATTTTTTTTTCCTTTTTCCTTCTCTATGAAAGTAGGTCTAGAGTTGATATGCTAGCTGCGAAACATGCAGAGATGAGAAATGAAAATATGTCTGTAGTTTGTATGCTAGGAAAGAAAAATGCATAAATGAGAAATATTTTGAGAATAATGGAGTTTTTGGTTAGGAGAGATATGAAAATAGTGTAATTTTTATTCTGTTAATTAAAGAGAAGTTTAGAGTAAGAAAAACCGAATGCATCGTATGAGAGAGAGGAGGAGGAGGAGGAGGTTACAAACCGTTTTGAATTTGAACTAAATTTAAAATTAGTAGGATGTAAATGCCCTTATTACCCTAACATAAATATAATTTTATATAAGAATCTATATAATCCAAATATTTCTGATATTTGGATTATATAATAGTATATAAGTATAGATGGAGCTGGTGGTTATAAATTTATGGTAGAGAAAAATATATTTATAGTAGAAAAAATACTGAGTAGATTAAGAAAGAAGATAAATATACCCTTAATTAGATAGTAAATGTTTTTCTCATGTAAGCAGTAGTTACTTGGTCGTCATGGTCAAAGAAAAGAAAATTCATTCATTTCTTATAGGGATATCAATAGAAGTAGTAGAAAGAAAAATAATTTCCTAATTAAAGAAGAATAGAAAAAAAAGTAGTTCCTCTTTCAATCTTCCTTACCTTTTCAAACACCCAATTTTTTTTAAACAAAGAGTACAATTTTCTAAAGAAAAAGAACGAACAAAATATTAATTCCCTTTCCACAAACCAATTCCTTTCCGTCTACTATCAATAGATATGGTTGCAACTTTTTAGTTTTCAAAGAGCAGATCATAAATATGTAATATAAATTTTAATAAAAGAATTACATAATGCTAAAATTATTGGTAAAAGTTGCACTCTTGCAAAGTCTCTTTACATTTTGACTCAAAAATATTTTTAATTGGGTAAGGCTAAATTGCAACTTGATACCCTCAACTATCACTGTTTTTCAACTTGATACCCTCAACTTTTATAGGTACTAACTTAATATCCCAAATTTATTTTTATTCCTAAACTACCCTCCCCCGACTGCTACTTTCCCCACCCACTCCCCAACCTCGGCAGCCATACCGCCCCCCTCCCCCTCCCCCTCCGCGACCGCCTCCCCTACCCGCCCCCGACGACCCACCCTACCCGGCCTTGAGCCCGCACACCCACTCGCATGCACTCCCGCGCGCTGCCGCACCCTACCCAACACGCCCTCGAGCATTGTCCTGCACCCACTCGCGCGCTGCACCCACTCGCGCGCTGCCCAATGCACCCGCTCGCTGCGCCCCCGAGTGTCCCCGCGCCCGCCGCCTGCTCGCATTCGTCATCCACTGCCACCCACAGCCGGAGAGAGAGAGGGAGGAGGAGAAGAGAAGGGACAATTTGATACAATTTTTTTTCTTCAGGATATCAAGTTAGTATATATAAAAGTTGAAAGTATTTGAAAAACTGTTTGGGGGTATCAAGTTGTAATTTATCCATTTGGTAAAATAAGATGAGGTCCAGATGAAGTGAGAAGCAGCCAAGCAGGGGTCACACTTTAGTTCTAACAAAAAATAAGCATAATTACCAGATGGCAACGAAAATTCCTACATGCATTAGACCACAACCACCACTCCAATAACTCAGAAAGCTTTAAAAATAAACATACAAAACTTAATAAACTCACAAGCATAATACTCTTTACACTTATCCTGCTATTGCATTGCTTTAATCATTGGGCAGCACTAAGTCTGCTTAATACCATACAGGTCACAGGACGAACATCTCCAAAAAAAAGGACACATATTTGATCAAAATTTAAATAAGAAATTATCAATGCTGTTGCTACAGCAAACAAGAGCAGCTTTAAAATTGTCTAACATGCGAACATCTCTCTGATAAATCACAATTCTCAAACATCCAAAAAAGATGTGATACTACTAGAACAAATTTAACTCTCTGTCTGCTCCCTTAGCCTCCTGATGGTGCTCCGGACTGTGACCGCACTAGCAGTGCTGAAAAGGAAAAAGACTGAATTGTAAGAATGAATTGTAATTATAAATATAAATGTTAGATAAATGTCTTCAAGGAGTGCCGAAATTGAAACAGGCCAAAACAAGGACAAGTCTGCCATCCTAGAAAGTGGATTTGAAACCATCAGTTAAGAATTATACTAGTTACTTGGATACTAGATTTATGTCAAAATCATTAATATTATTAATGTATGTGTGCTTTGGCCCCCACAACCACAACAAGCATAAGCATTGTTAAGTTCCAATTAATAATTTCCCAATACTGTCTTGGAAAGCATATATACTGTGGATTTGAAACCATCAGTTAGAATTATACTTGGATACTAGATGTCAAAAATCATTAATGCATGTCCCCACTCAACAACCACAAGCATAAGCATTGTTAAGTTCCAATTTATCAATTCCCATTACTGATCTTAGAAAGCATATATGGCATCTGGTTTCCTAATGAGGTTGAAAATGAAAATACTAATTTCCTATAAAGCAAACAAGCCATAAAACTGAGATGAATTTAAATTCAAAAAGCTATGCAACTATGTGCTGCAATTAAGGAACAAGTTGAAGAAAAAGCTATAAAAATTAAAAGTTAATGAACAAAATAACAAAACAATAGGAATTGCACTAAAGAATTAACTTTCAATAAATGTTAAAGTTAAATGGATAAGCACTTTCAAGCACAAGCATTGTTAAATTCCAATTTATCATTTCCCAAAAGAAATATAATCACTTTCAAGCATAATTGGAATTGCAATTAAGCATAAGCAATGACTTAGTCAAGCACTTTCAAGCAGAATAAACAAAATGAAGAGGGAATCATACTTCAATGTATAGGCCCCACCAGCTTTAACTTTGCCACAGTCCTTGCAGCCCCAGATCCCCACAGCTTTCCTCTTCACAGCATACTGCATCAATCACCGTTATGTTTAGCAATGGCATGTCATAAGAGGTTGGCTAACAGATAGAAGTTCTTAATTGGCGTATGTACCTTGCCACAAAACTCACAGAAGTATTTGGCATGCTGGCTAACCTCCATTTTCTTGATCTGCTTCCTCAAACTAGCACCATATCGGGTGCCTGTAACGATAATCTTTTCACTAAACACATTTATAAACTAGGGGTTTACAAGCTGAGAGTTATAAAGGTAATCTTAGGACTTACCATACTTCCCAACAATTCCAGCCTTCTTCGTTCTCTTAGTCTGAATGCAAAATATAATGCATCAAGCAAACCACGTTTTAATGTGTCAAAATAATAAATTGTTTGAATTTGTCAACACTATAAAGAATAAGAAACATGACGCGTATAGATTTCTCTATATTGTTCAATTAGTCATAAATCTATTCAAGACAAAACAACCAACAAATGACAAAGATGTCAAAGCGAGACTACAAGAACTTTAAAGGAAGTTCTCTTATATATATCAATTATTTATATGACACAAAATTGGTCAGGCTGAATAGAGAGAGTATAACTAAATTTTACTGTAAGGCAAAATTTTATCAATCTACATTGCTCATAGTTTAACGGTAACCATGTGTTTTATAAAGATTTAAAATAACAGTAAAGAACAATAGAGTTTTTACAAAGTCCCAAATTGAATTGGGAAGGGAAGGGAAGAGTACAGTTTAGTTTGGGATAATATGAAAACAATAGAGAGACAATGACATCATGTTATCAGTTACGAGAAATTCTATGGGAGAAATTTTTTAAGGGCACTCTGGATTTTTCATACAAAGCAATTCAAACCACATCTACAGTTGAGATTGCTGCAGAGTTGTCTCTACAAATTCGGTAGAGGAGAGGATCCAAATTGGTCAACGTGTTGCTTTTACACCTCACAAGATAACCACTACATTGGGCATACCAAATCTTCATAGTAAATTCATAAATTGTGATTCAAGAACCTTTTGATGATAAAACAAATAAAAAAAACTTTGAAGCACCACATTTCAAAAGGTTTGCAGTATTGGAATCGGACTCTTCCTCGGTATCGGCAGTTTCTGATCGAAGTATCGGATTTTTTTGGTACAGAAAGCAAATAATTATTCATAGATTATTAAAAATTTAGAAAAAACATGTTATACATTTAGGCATAATTTTAAGTATTCTATTGTTTCTTAATACTTTTCAAATCGGATGAAATAGGAATCATCCTTATTGATTTGTTTACCTTAGATAAAAAAATTCATTTACACCCTTGATGATTGGTCTTTTTTCATTTAATTTCCTCTACAGAATTGACTGGGAAAGAAACCCCCAACGTCGGTATCAGTCACTATCGGTAGCGGTCGGTATCGGATCGGAACATGTCAAATTGTATCAGTATCGGCCGTATCAGATCAGTATCGGCTGATACTACAAACTATGTTTCAAGCAAAAATTATATTTATATAAAAAATTTGAATAAAAGGATACAAAGAACAAGCAAAGAAACATAAAAGTTAACAATAACATTGTTAGCTGACCATAAGAAATTTGTGAATATATCATGTATTACCAGATACTACAAACAAGTATTACCTAACTTCAAGTAGTCAATATTATTTAAAGACGTACAAAACAATCAATATTTTCAATAAACCCAATTCATTTTCCATTGCCAAATAAATCTTATGACAACCGTTCATGGCAAACCAACATCTAGCGTTAAACCACCTATTTATACAACTTGTTCAGGTTCAGGTGTACTAAAATGTACAAACATTTCTGAGGCACTAAATTTTTTTTTACAACTTCCAAATTATTTTTGTAGATTTCCGAGACACTAATTTATTTTACATTCCAAATAATTATTGTAGAGTTATGTGATTAGTCAAATATTCATTGAATACGACAACAATAACAGCAAAGCCAAATCCCAATTTTTCTATATCATCTATATGAACCCTTTTGGGGATTGTTATACCTTCACTCTTTGGCATCCAAATAGCAAATTCTACCATCTTACTTCTTCGTATAGACTCTTTATAGTCTAGAAAAAAAACCTTTTTTGTGGTGGTGGTGTTTTGGGGGGGGGGGGGGGGGGGGGGGGGGGTGCTTGGTTGCATGAGCTTAACATGAAATCCAAAAGGAAGGTTTACCTACAAGCCAACTGGCCAACTATGTTACTCTTTTTTGGGTGGTGGGGAGGGGGGGGGGGGGGGGGGTGCTCCTTGGTTGCATGAGCTTAAACTGAAATCCAAAAGGAAGGTTTACCTACAAGCCAACCGGCCAACTATGTTTTATAGTATGTCCTTATCATGCTCATATCTCCCTGCTTGGCACCAACATAGAAGGTTGACGTCAAGTAGACAAACGATCATAAAACTGTCAAACCTTATATGGAGCTTTCTTATACTCTCTAGCACACACCATTTTGATGGAAGAAGGCTAGGATGATGATCTATATTAATCATTTTCCTTGAACTTGTGATTGAATATTCTTAATAATTACAATAAGGCATCAACTAAAGTGAACTGTAAACTTACCCCTCCAAGAAAATTAACACTGGATTCAAGGTATAGACCTTTACTCCTGGTCCTTGAGATTACAAGTTGGTTATTCATGTAATATCAAACATGACTAGGGGTGGCAATTTTGCCCTCATACCCTCTATCCTAGCCGGGTACCCTGCACCCTCAGGGGCCCACGGGTACCCTCTACCCTTCGAGGGCAAGCCCTACCCTTACCCTCTTGGAATTAGGGTAGGGTAAGGGTTTTATTCTGTTACCCTAGTGCAATTACCCGGGTACCCGCCCTACCCTCTGCCCTGTAACCCTACCCTGAACCCTACCCTACCCTGAATCACTACCCTACCCACTACCCGTTAACCCTAACCCTACCACTAGCCGTCTAGGCTCTAGCCCTCTCCTGTAAATCTGTGCTTTGTAATTTTGTATAGTCCCACTGCCATAGTATTACTACTACTTGTAGTTTTTTGTAATTAGTACTTAGGATTAGGAGAACTACATGGTGCTTGATCCTAAGGAGTCAGGTCTAGCCCCCTCCTTGGGTATGTAGGCAGCCCAGGTTCTACTATATAACTGGATTCAGCGCCTTTAGTAAAAAAAAATATTCTCCCTATTATTTCTTGTTAAGTTGTTATGATTTTTGAATGCTGTCAAAATCTGAAAAAAAATGAAATGGAAAGAAAAAATATTCCCCCCTGTTTAGTAGCAAAAAATTTGATTTTCAAAGTTAAAAAAATGAAATGGCAAGGGTAATACCCTTACCCTCCCTATCCTGACCCTCAGCTACCCTGTGAGGGTAAAGGGCAAGGACGGGTAATGGGTATTGGTTTTTTGGAAGAGGGCTACCCTACCCTACCCTCATGACTCCCCTAGGGTATCAAAAAAAGGTCAATACCCTACCCTACCCTGCCCTCTTCCTGCCCTTACCCTACCCTACCCTACCCATCGCCAGCCCTAGACATGACACAAACATTCCAAAAATACATTTGGGACACCATGGTCCATGGATGCTGTGTCCGCATCACTGTCTCGTGTCAGATTAGGTTTTACACGGTCTAACTCAGTTTTCACCTATTTATTTCAAATACCATCAAAATTAACATTTTTGATAGGTAAAAAAAATATTATTCTCATAAATACACCCAAATCTGTAGGGAAAAAAAAAAATCAGATCTGTCCTCACCGCGATGCTCCAACGAATTTCTTACATTTTGAATATTTATACTATACTGATCTGCACTAGATGCCAATGTAACTTCAAAAGATCATAAATTCATACTGATCAAACCCTAGAAAACGCCCCTGACGATTCAAGAACGAGATCCAAACAAACGTGCACAAAATTACTGATCTATATCAAATTAATAGAAAATAAATTTAAATAGAACGTGATGGAATGATCCTATATTTTAGGGTTTCCCGTATGGGTAGAAACGTACCATCTTCGCGTAGAGGAGAGGGGAGCTGCCGAAACCCTAATCCTAATCGACGCCGACTGGGGAGTGCGCTTCTCACACTCCACGAAGGAAACCCTAACCCTATATTTTATATCAGTGTTTTGCCTTGCGGGATCATCTTGACCGTAGACGGATGGAGAGGAAATAAACGGTTGTGATTTGTTTCACTTTGCTGCCGGCCCAATTGGCCAATAGTCATGAAATCTCTACAATCGGCTCAAAAGTAAATTATATAACTTAACACCTATATCATCTCCAACCCTATTGTCTTATTATTTTTTGTTGTGATTCCACAAGACAATGTCTTTTCTATGTGGCAAAATAATATTCACACAAGATAATGAGATAAAAAAAAGTGTTCTTCAATGCAAAAGTATTGAGAAGACAATAAAAAATAAAAAAAATTCAACTTCCAAGACAACTCCTCCACTTCTTCATTTTTTTATAAATATTTCTATTCATAGTTGATGATATAGAGACAAATAGGGCTACAAATGAGCCAAGCCGATTGCGAGCTGCTCGAAGCTCGACTCGATAAAAGCTCGTTTGAGCTCGGTTCGTTTATTAAACAAGCTGAGCTCAAGCTTCATTTTCGAGCTCGTTTAATAAACGAGCCAAACTCAAGCTTAGAAGTACTCTGCTCGTTTGAGCTCGTGAGCTGGCTCGTTTGTTCTTTGTTGAATTATATATATATATATATATATATATATATATATATATATATATATATATATATATATATATATATATATATTTGTGGATTATATATTTATATGTCCTTAATAATTGATATTAAGGAACTTTTTGCTTAATTTTTATAAATAATTTGTTAATATTATAGGTACTTTAATTCAAGCCTAACTAAATTGAAACCGAGCTCGTTAAGCTTGAAATCAAGCTTAATGAGCTTGAAATGAAGTTGAGCGAGCTTGAAATCAAGCTTAACGAGCTTGATTTTGAGCTTGTCGAACTTGTTTATCAAGCTTGAATCAAGCTTGCTTGTCAAGCCAAGCTCGAGCTCAAACCAAGCCAAGCTTAAGCTTAATATAAACAAGCTCGAGCCAAGCTCAAGCTCTAAAATAAAAAATTATCAAGCTCGAGTTCGAGCTTGAGCTCGATTAATTATAGTCAGGCCAAACTCAAGCTTACAAAAGCTTGGCTCGGCTGGACTCGTTTGCAGCCCTAGAGACA
Organism: Iris pallida; assembly: GCA_029216955.1. NCBI lineage: Eukaryota > Viridiplantae > Streptophyta > Magnoliopsida > Asparagales > Iridaceae > Iris > Iris pallida. The sequence goes on from JANAVB010040820.1 coordinate 2,009,450, forward strand.
AAGCCATTGTGAAGTGCATTGTCTAGATCTAGACAACCAACTTCACATTGTCCGTGTCATGTCATTGCCATGTTAACTTCATGATTATTCTACATTTGTATTGGAGAAGGATTTTTGAAATGAGAATTTGTTATTCCTATGTGGCAACCAGCTACTTACATATATCTATAACGATTTTTTTTTTTTTTTTTTTTTGAAATCCCACGCACACACACAATTGGGGGACTCGAACCTTGTCGGTCCCTCCGGGTCCGCTCTAATACCACTAGGCTAGAGAGCTCGGACTATAACGAATCTTAATATGTATCTCTACTTTTATTTTGGGGTGAGGGAAGGACTAGTTTTAGATTTTAAACATGGATATTTTGTCTTTTTTTTTTTAGGATATCAAGTTGTAAAAAAAAATGTTTTAGGTATCAAATTGAAAAACTGACAACTAAACCTAAAATTATTTCAGCATAATCCGTATTTTTTTTCAACAACAAAAACGGCCTTATCAGTTTTTTTTTTTTTTTTGATAGAAAGAACATTATATTAAGAAGATGCAGAGTCACAGTTTACATGAGAGTTAAAATCAACCGATAGTTGATGTAAAATACAATCTGGTGGAGAATAGAAAATTGAAGATGTATTTTTCTCAATAGCAGACTTTGCTAGGTAGTGTGCAGTTTTGTTCCCAGTTCTTCTAACAGAGGAGAATGTGATTGTAGGCAATGATGAAACCTGTCTCTGGATGTCTAAAAATATATCATGTAATCTCCAAGGAATTAGAGCCCTTTCACCCTTGAATGAACGGATGATTGCATTGATAAACTTCAGATCCTTGGCTAAGAGCATCTCCAACCCTATTGTGAGTTTGAAAAAATGGTTGCCACATAGGAATGACAACCATTTTTTCCAAAAGTACTTCTCCAATGCAAATGTGAAATAAAGTGTGGAGTTGACATGGCAATGACATGGCAAAGACAATGTGAAGTTGGTTGTCTAGATCTAGACAATGCACTTCACAATGTCTTTATGTCCACATCATCATTTGTGAATAAAAATATTTATAAAAAGAAGTAGAAGAGTAAAAGTTGTCTTGGAAGTTGTAAAAAATTATTTGTATTGTCTTCTCAATACTTTTGCATTGGAGATGACTTTTTAAACCTATTGTCATTTGTGAACATAACCTTGCCACCTATACAAGACATTGTCTTGTGCCTCATGCCACATAGGATTCACAACACAAAACAAGACAATAGGATTGGAGATGCTCTAATAGAATACCTTGTCGAACTGCTTCAAGCTCTGCCTGCAGGCTGATTTCAGCTCCATGTGGAACGGAGAAAACTTTGATACTGAAGGGGGTATCAAAGTTTTGATACCCTCTACGTATGACATGTGGGCCCCCTCCCTCTTCGTAAAATGTGTAAACATATACATATACATAAATATTGAGGGGGCCCCACTTGCAATAGGTCTTTTATAGTAAAATGATCTTCAACTCTTAGTCCTAGAGGACATGCAAACCAAATATCTCTGACTATATTGCAGTGCAGGAAGAGGTAATTTGCATCTTCATTATACTCAAAACAAAACGGGCATAGGGCACACACAGAATTGATTCTCTTATTATCAGCTGTATTAATGGCCATATACAATATAAAATAATGACAACTATATATATAAATGTCGAAATTTTTCTTTCGTACTCGGTTTGAATAAACTCAAAATTCAATTATCAGACTGGAAGTTGAGCAAGTTAAGAAATAAATTCTGGTCTTAACCTCGCCTAAAAAAACCCTCATTGTATTTCCAGCTACATTATCCACAACGAATCCTAAAATAAAAGCTAATGAAAAAAGAGCCTAACAAAAAAGCATGTTATTTGAAGATCTAGAGCGTTAAAACCCTCTACAGAAAAGCGTCCAGCTTCTTTGATTTGATGGGATGCGGCGGCAGAAAATCTGGCAAATGAAGGTTGGAGCGCATGCGGATGTCTTGCACAAAAGGATCCCCCTTCTCCATTCTGATGATCTCCAGGATGCTGCCAAGAACGTCCGAAGCAAGACCAACCTCTAATAGACGCCCAGGCTCTTCCCCGCCTTCATGAATCAACGTTCCTATGTCTCTTAAAGGAACCACATTCTCTAATATGACTTTGGCAAAAATACATCCAAGGAACTCTGCAGCTTTTGGAGCATCATTCACAGCATCCTCCAACGAAGAGAGAACATATTCAAACCTGTCAAAGAAACAAACAATCAGGTTTCAAAGTCTAGTCTTAGGAGGAGATAACAGCCTTCTGAGTTCCAAATAAATATATCTGTACCCCTGAGTGAGCTGCACATGACTTAGCAAGCCATTTTGAGATTTGCATAAGTTGACGAGAAGTGTAGCCAACAGATCTCTCTCCGTGTCCTTTCTCTCAAAGGAGTCTGTGACCCAGAGAGACACCATCGAAGGATGGAAGCTTGGAGAGTCCAGCTCTTTGATGCATAAAGCTACCTCCTCCTCATCTTTTGCACTGCAGATTAAAAAAAAATTAAGAAGCACTACATCGAATTGTAAAACTAATTAAAGGGCACAAACGAATAAATACCCAAATCTCTAATAACAGCAGAAACAGCAGCAGAATTATCATACTGGCTATGAAGTACGGGAACCAGAAACCAGTGCCATGACCATGTTGGACATGTGTCCAAACGCCACACAGATACTACAAATACACTTGTACATGCCAAAATTGATCCATGTTCATATTATTTATTGTCCATACAAGACAAGAATAGTAGTCCCTGATCCTTTCTACAATTCTATCTATGGTTGAAAGGGATCTTGATCCCTCTCCTCTAACCTGATCTAAGTAGAGGAAACAATTCCTATTGGTATCAATGATCATTGCCACAAATACATCATCAAAATAGGTTAATTCTCTCCCCTGATGATAAATGATGAATAATAATCAAAAGTGGTATTGCTTCCTTATGATTACAATAATGTTGAATATTCAAATTGAAAAGGAAAAAAAGGAAGAAGCACATAGTAAACAAATTGTACCTGTAGAATTCCCTAATTGTTGATATTGATTTTTTTCGCAGAAGATCTTCAGATAATGATTTTGCATCAGAAGAACTTCCAGACAAGGACTCCAAAGATCGTCCACCAGGCTCAGTAGATGTCGCATATCTATCAATAGAATCCCTGTTACTAAGATAAGCATTATAATCTTGACAGATCAGTGGAAAGAATTGACATTTCAGAGAATTTGACATGTACCTAAAAGATACCTCATACCTTGAACTATTAGGTGTCCTATCAGATGCAGTAATGTGATCATTTGGACCGGCCATCTTTCTACTGAGGTCTCCACTGTTCGAAGAAATCTCTGTGAGGGGTACACTTGATATCAGTGGCTGCCGTGGAGCAGAAGTCCCCCTAGCTAGACCGCCTTGTGGACCAAGGATAATAGAACTGCCATCAGTACGCCTTTGAGGCAGCAGAACTGGCAATATTCTGTTTTCGAGTTGATGCTGCTCTTCTAATCTTGCATCCTGAATACCATGCTCACGGACCTTAGCGGATCCATGTATACCACCTATTTGCAAACGTGGGGAAGATGACACATTTGGCCCCCAAGGTCCATAATCAACAGGTGGCCCTCTTCTTGCTCCAGAATTTATTGAAGGGCCACGAGTCAGTCTACTTGCTTGAGATTGTCGTTCCTGCGCTGCATCTCTGTGCACCTCCTCAATCTTCTTTGGGCCTTCAGTTTTCCTCCTTTGCTGCCATTTATTTTTCCTCAAATCAATTGCATCCCTCAGCAAGAATCTGATCCGAGATGAGAGTTTTTCATTTGTTGATAAATTCAGCATCCTACTAAAGTATGCATCCATAAGTTTCTTAGCTTTGGGATGATCTATTATCCCCCCTATTGTACTCAATAACTTGCACAAGGCTTCAATGTCTTCCTCGTCAGGATTCTGATACTGCCCAAGCAATTTCTTGATGCACTCGTGCATTATACTCTCAGTCAGCATCCTTTTTTTGTACAATTCTCCTATCAACCGAATGTTCCCCAGCATACGCCTCCGTGCCTTGATCCTTTTCTCCTCTTTTACTTCTTCAGATTGCTTGATCTCTTCTTCCTCTCCATCTCTGTTAGCTTCAGCTTGCTCTCTCTCCCCTCTTTCAAATTCCTCCTGGCATTTGCTTAAAAGAAGCCTTCTAAAGGTAATCTTGTCATCATTCTCGATGAAATCCGGTAATTCAGAAGACATGTGGAAACAGAAATTTGCATACATCTCACAGAAAGTTGGCTCCATTAAAGCTTTGTCAAAAATTTGTGATATGACACCAGCGAGAGTGACTGTGTTATCAATGTTAACCTCCTTCACTTGCTCAAAGAGTTTCTCAAAGTTCTGAGGTGTTAACTTGTTCAGAATGGCTTTCAATCGTCTTTGCTTTACCTCCTCCTCATCTGACACTTTACCAACTTCATATTTTTTCTCAGCTTTGTGCATTACCTGCATAGTTGTCTGAGGATGTGGCATTAATCCTCTTGAATTGCTTGATCGCCAACTGTCTACACCGGAACCGTTTCGGACTAATACACCATGGGCTTCAGGTGACTGCATTGGGCCAGAGAGAATCCCTTCAAGAAAATAATTTGGTGGTGGTCCACGTGGATTTCTTAAAATGCCATGAGACAATCCTTGTCCAGGACGAAAACTCAACACAGCTCCATGACCAACATCCCCTCTAGGGTCATGCAGATTAAAAGAACCAGAACGCTTGATCCATTTATCATCATCCATGCTGCCAATCATACAACGATCACCACGAGAAACTGCTGGCATTCTGTCTTTAATTCTTCCAGGACTAGGATTATGATCACGATAAATAACATGGGAACTACTAACTGGTACACTCATCAAAGCACTAGCTATATCAGATCCAATCTCAAAGCCAATAGGAAGATCAGTACACTTATCTGAAAATGTTAATAGAAAATCTCGGGTGTACTTCTTTGTGTCAGTAGCTTCATTTTCATCACTGTCACGATACTTATCAACTACCTTAACCAGATCACCATTCTCTAGTTTTGGAGTAGCAGCATATGCCGCATCTTCCCAGCCATTCAGTTCAGCTTTACTCTGTTTCTCACCAGCACCAACATTTTTATGAGAATCTTCTGCACTTACTTTCACGCCATCCTCTATTATAGAATGATCTCCGCCTGAGGTGCTAATGATTTGATGCTTTTCCTCTGGGGCCTTGTATGCATTGTACAGATCAGAAGTACCTGCAGTGCCAGCATCTGCTTTAGACAGTATCCCTCTTCTTTTCTTCTTCTTTCCTGCGATAGGTTTGCTCCTATTAGATTCCTTAGTGGACTTTCCCTTCGATGCCTCGGCATGAGCTTCCCTATGAAGCTCTGTAACATCTATCTCCAGTTTATTTGCGGCCTGCAACGTACCTTCTCCTACAGAAGAAGACCCAGGATGTGGTGTACCGGGCATAGATGAGCCAATATCCCCACTGCATACTGTTTCACTTTTGTTTGTAGAGACATGTAAAGATGAAGGCCCATCTTTGATGTTGTTCACAGCAGGAAGCCCACTAGAAGGAATAGCTTCAGCTTTACTGGTTGCTGGAAATGCTACAGCATGTCCGTCTTTCACCTCTGCAATCTTTTGAACACTCAAGGAGACAAACTGTTGTTTTTGAGATTCTTGCCTGTTGTAGACAATTAGTTTCTCTGAACTATCTTCTCCACTATCCTTCTTCCTAACCGATACAACTGGCTTTAGAGTTTCAGAGGTGTCTGCAGCAGTCGGAACTGGATGAACTTTAGCATTACGGCAGTCCAGTATGGAAGTGAAAGACACTTCAGAGTGCCTAATTTCCTTTTCTCCTGAAACTCCTTTTTTGGTTTCAACCTCAGGGGAATGGTGATCAGCTTGATGTATAGTAGATCCAAAATCTTTAGATATGCTTCCCTCCATCTCAGGGCCAGAGGTCATAGACGTCACCGAGGTAGCTTTATCTTTCATTGGGATTTCACCCTCAGTAACTAACTCAACAGAATTGGAACAGATCTGTGGTACATCAGGTAGTTCTTCCTTCTTCAAAATGACTCCAGATGAACCTGACCCGGAACGTACTATTTTTTCTTCAGTTGTCTCACCAGTTCTTACTTCAGTAATACTGCTTTTACATCGACCATGAGGAAGATTAGCTATAGTGGTTGATACAGATTCCCCTGAGGAGTCTTGATTGTTATCTAGATTTGTTGGAAAATGCCTGTTTCTTATGTCCTCATTACTAACATTTTTACTGATGCCTGGTATTTCAGAAACCATTTCAGGCTGCTGCTGGGTGGCATCTGCGAATACCTTACTTTCACTTGGCTGATGAACCCCAACTTTAGGACCAAATGGGATAACAGTCGGCTTCGCAGACCCCTGGATTGGAGCTGACGGCACATAAACTGGAGGACTGAGGTTCGCTAAATACGTGTGAAAAGGAGGCATGGAGTTGCTACAAATCATAGAATTCGGAACAAATGGATTCACGGTTGAAATGGCTGGCCCATGCTGTCCAGCTGGATAGCTAAATCTGGAAGCCTGTGAACTTGAAAGTAATGGAGTACTTGGAGGGATGAAATAAGAATTTTGTTGTAACTGAGGAAAGTAAGAAGAGGTACTAAATGGAGATGGAACTTGTTGAGATTCAGAGGTTGCATTAGGAAGTGACATTTGACCCCAAGAACCACCATCAGTATACAAATTTGTTCTCTTGTCAAGCATCAACACCTCATGGGTCTCTGGATCAGTAATTGTTACAGTAGGTTTGTGAGGCTCACCGAATTTTTCTGGCTGCTGCTGAACAAATTGTTGGGTAGGTATATAAAATCCAGGGTGGGCAAACTGAGGTGGGATTATTTGACGTGCAAAGCCCAAACTTTGCCCTTGCTGAATCATAGGGTTAGGCTGAAAAGGATGGGGCTGGAAATTATGGACAAACATCTGCTGCGGACCTAGGTGGTCATTTCCTATAGGCAGACTCATTGGAATTTGTTGTGGACGAGGGCAACCATATTGCATATGCACTTTTTGCTGAAAGGGCATGGCCGTAGATATTCCACGGATAGAGAGAGTAGCCGGCTTTGAAGGTGGTGCCACTGCCACATTTGAAATCTGTGGGTGTGAATCCCTCTTTAGTTGGCCTGGAGAGTGAGACTCCCCAACAGTCGATTGGTTAGAACTTCGAACATCCTTCCTTGGTAGAGGTTGCTGCTGTTTTGGGCCAGAGGGTATAGGCAATGTAGGCATGGCCTTGAATGGCTCTTGATTAGCCTGCACGATAGAAAAAGAAAGCCTTAGACTATTTGCTCCATCAAATTGATAATATTTAAAAGTTAAGTGATTGTTTTGGTGATGGCTGACTGAAGTTTATGGATACTGAAACCAGTGGAGATTAATAAACATACAAGGCAAAAGAATGTATCTACTACTAGCTGATTTTGAATCAAGGGGCAAAGGTTGACAAGAAAAACTACTATAAAACAAGTACACCACAATAGGATGTAAATCTCAGCGTAAGTTTCTAGGTAAGAAAATATGGTTAAAGACCAGGGGCGGATCCAGGGAGCTAAGTCAGAGGGGGCTTGGGGGAAAAAAGAGTGGGGGGATGAGAAAAAAAATCTAATTCAAATGTATGTGAGATGATTCAAACCGAAGACCTACAAAATAGAATTTGAAGTTACATAACCAACTGACCTAACCTTTAACAATAACAATAGTTAGGGATCGGATTTATATATAACCTATAGAAAAATTGGAAGTTAAGACCACTGATCAAATACCTGGCCTTGCTTCCGCTCGTCAAGATTAGGTGGTGCAGAGGTAGTCCGAACAGGTATCTAACAAAATAACCCCAACATTATTAAATGAGTATGATATTGCACAAAATAACTAGAAAAGAAATAATCACCGACATAAAGCCATTTCTATACCTGCATACGATCCACGATCCCAGGACTTATACTCCCAAATTGAAAAGGAAATGGTTTTGCTTCATCTCCTGAGATTGCAGAATGACAGCAAATAAAAGGTAAACTTTCTTAGCTAAAAAGAAAAACTTCTCTATGTAGAGAAATGATAGCGGAAACCTTTGTCTGGTGTGCTTGGGGAATGTAAACTTGAAGTCTCCGCAGGATATTGAGAAGGAGTGGCTTTAGGAAGGGCTGTGGAAGTTCTCGGGATGCCAGAATCAATTGGGGCAGTAGCAGTTGGTAACGGTGCATTGGGTAACCCTGTAAGAACACAAGAAGTTCGCAGTGAGAATAAAAAGATTGTATTCGCCATTTTAAGTAGTCTTGCATGCGACCAATCTATCCAACATGACATGACTTAATGAGCATAGAGATTTGAGGAAATACAAAAGAATATTAGGAAATATGATTTGCTTCTGTAAGTAACCTCTATCCAAGCCATTGATTAAAAAACAATATTAGATTACTTCGAAGTCCACTTACAATTAGGAAAAGTTTCATGACATCAATCAAATGAATTGGATGAAAGATTACAAGACTGGTACCACTACTGGAGAACATAAGAAAGAGGTAAACGTAATTGAAATGTGACCGAACAAGTTAAAATTTTAAGGGATATAATTAGTTTTTCTTTAAAATCTACTACTAATCAAATAATCAATATACTTCTATGACAAAATTGAACTGAACTTAATAAAAGAGGGTTTAAATTAGCTTAATTGTATATGAATCAAGATTCTAGGCTTCTTGCAAGCCATTATCCGGGTACCTCCTTTTAGTCCAAAGGAATCCACAGGTATAGAAGAAACCCCACCAACTAGATAGATTTTTCTGTCAACAATCTCTAGTACGAGGACCACCACTTCATTTATGCAGAATAATATCCACATGCATAGCAGTTATTTCAATTATGTTCAGAAACAGATGCATATCATGCAAGTACACTAAATAATATCAACATACACACCAAATAAGTAACTATAAGCATTTTGACCCAGTTTGACATAAATTAATAAACTTGGTTCAACTGAATCTAGACAATCTTATTGTTTCCTCCTTTCATTTTCTTCTATTTTTTTTTACAAGAAGAAACAAGGATAATACAGCCACTAAACCAACTCAATACAATTTTAATATGAACAGGAAAAGAAAATAAGGAAATTTGTATTACCAAACGAAGGGGGTCGACCATGAGCACCATTCTGAACAGCTGCTGCATAAGTGGTGATATTGGCCTCAGAGCTCACACTTGCTGGATTCACCGTAGGCTGCCCTCTTTGTCCATTACCAGACTTCTTGAAGCTGGGAAATAAGATAGCATGCTGATAAAAACACATTCTTTCACATGCTATTTAACCTAAAGTGTCCTCAACCACCGTCAGACTTCTTGAAACTACAAAGTCTACGGTAGGAGGAGATTATAAAGACTAAAGTTAGGATACTCATTAGCTATAGATAGTTTCCAGCCCACTAGCAAACTCCTTGAAAGTGGGATTATTGGACCCAAAAAATTGGTAACTAAGTTCTAAAGATTTAAAAAAAAAAATCCAAGATAAAATAGCCATTCAGAATTATCTTCTTTGACATAGCAGCAGACGTCAGGAAACAGAAGCCAAAAACTAGTAAAATCCACACCATTTACCAATAAAAATACCGATTTCCCAGTACAGCACCAGACTTGAAATTATAAATTTTAGCGAGAGATTTCTAAAAGCCAATTTTCAAGTTTCTCTTTATATCATGGACTTTTCTTGCTTTGTACATCCAAACTTCTTGTGACTATAAATTCTTTAAAATAATAACAATATTACGAACTTTAAAATACCTCCATTAATCAAGATTAGCACTCTTGACATACTATACTTGAAACAGGGAGAAGATAAAGATAACAACGAAACAACAACAAAGCCTTTTTTGGGTCGGTTGTTTGAATCATTTTCTTCCTTTCAGTTCAATCTTCAAAACCCAGAAAGCTATATATATATATATATATATATATATATATATATATATGCAATAAATAAAATGTATGCTAAAAAAAAGTACGACTTCTTGCCCCGGAAATAATCTACCTACCAAAATCTATAACACTTGCCCACATTTACCACCAAAAAAAATCCTTACTCCAACGCATTACTAGGCAAGACCTAAATAATCCAATAAAATCTCTTGTCATAAAAAATAAAAACCCTTCATATCAACTACCTCAATGATTGAAACTAGAAAGGTTAAAAAAAAACTATTCAAAATGAAACGTTGACTCTACCATTGTGCCCAAATTGTGTTGAACAAGAAGTACACTCAAAACGTTAATTGTTGTATGTCTACAAATAATCTAAGGTCTAACCAAGATCCTAACTACAATATTATCTATTACCAAAGGAGCAAAGAAAACCCAAATCCATCAAACTACCTGCCAATGCCATAAAAAACCAACCTTCTACACAACCCATTGGCGTAAATTACCCTCCATACTGGCTAGCTCAATTACTGTCTCACAAAAACAACTATAAAAACCTAATGAAATTCCCAAGTTTAGAATTACATATTTGTTCAAATAAAAAATAAAGAGGAATTCAAAATTCTACTAAAAGATCACCTCATTGGTCAACAAAAGAATCCTTAGAACCAAAACAAAACTCTAACCTTAACATTGTGCATTTAACTAAACTATCAAAATATAAACCCAACATTTTAAACACCAATTTGTAGGTTAGTGCATTCTGTCTATTCGGTTTAATTGAACCATAGTGTTCCAAAAACTGTAATTCCCCGCAAACTGCACATAGCACCACACCGCATAATCTCAATGCCGTATTTGGCCGACCAAACAGTATTAATAATTCGGCTAATTCAGTCTTAATCAAAACTGCATAACATTCAAAAAGAAAATTATTAAAAGTTAAATCGTAACCAAAACATACTAACAAAATGGAGATTAGAGGGGGCTATGTGCGTATGGTAGATTTAGGGTTAGGTTAGGATAAGATAGGTAAATTTATTAACTCAAAAGATGCTGACATAATGGAGATTAGAGGAGGCGTTCCACACCCCTAGTAATTTGTCCTAATTTTCATTATCTACTAAATTACTAACTATAATGGTTCTTGAAATTGTAAAAAGACCTGATCAAAATCCAAACTACTTGGAAGTGAAAAGAGACCTAATCAAAACCCCAACAACTACCATCCACTTATCCTTTGTTGGTTAACAAATAATCCTTATTCGAGATATTGAGTGCATTATCTCTTTTCTAGGAAACAATACCTCCTTCCAAATGCCGAATTCACCCGCCCAAGTCCCCTTTGACCATCCTTAACCATCTTCCGGTGATCGGATCGGGAGAGCGTGAATTTGGTAGACTGAGTTGTTCTCTCCCATTTTTCTACAACATTCTTCCTCTCCCCCACTTTATCTCCTTTCTTTATTTAGTCAGGCCCTAGGGGACAAGTTGGAAGGGGCTGCCAATAGCCCTAGTCGCCTCCTTCCACGGTCTAGTTGTGTGACATTAGTGTTGCTACCCTCCATCGTCCAAGCTTCCCGCTATTGATGCAATGCCCTCAGCTTCCAGCACACAACTCCCTGGACACGTTTCCCTATCCCACTGCAACACATGCTTTCAGCATGTTTTCTCCAGTGATAAATGCACTTCGACGTGTTCCAGCTTTCTTCCAAAGTCATAGCTCTGTGTTAGGATTCAATGATGGGCATCGCCACCATCTGCCCTTTTTCTGGAGATGATTTAGAGCTTGACCATCAGCTTAACAATAATAGCATTAATTGGCATCTTAGGCGAGGAACATTTGGTTGGGTAGAACGTGAGCAACAATTGATGAATAATGTGGATGCTCATTTTGGAAGTATTTTGTTGGTTCTGTAGCGAGGGATTTGCTTTGGGAGATCCAAATAAGAGTTTGAAATGCCATAATGACTAATAAGGGAAAGCAATTTGTTTATCAAATGGAGGCAGATTAATTTTGATGGGATGCTAATGGGAACCAAAATGTTCATTCAGGTACTGAACCACTTGTGAGAAGTCGGGTGCTCAATTTCCATGATATGAGTCAATAACATCTGTACAGGGTCAAGTAACTTGAGAGAAGCCAAGTGCTCAATTTTGAGAGTCGAGACACTAACGAGAACCCAAGTGTTCATTCAACGAGGAGTCGAGTCGCTTGCAAGAAGTAGGGTGCTCATTCTCAAGGAGACGATTTGCTAACTGGAATCCAATTGTTCATTCGACAAAGGGTAAAGTCACTTGGGAGAAATCAAGTGCTTAATTTCGAGGAAATGAGTAACTAACGGGAACCCAAATGTTCATTCAGTGAGGGCTCAGATCACTTGCGAGCAGCCAGGTACTTACTTGTGAGGGGACACAGATAAATATCTAGAACACTAAGTGTTTATTCGTCGAAAAACCAAATCACTATCAGGGACCGAGATGATCATGTTGTAGTTAAGGAAGCTAAGTTAACCCGTTAAACTTGTCATGTTTGACATTTTCATCTTATTACTTTGGTCTTAATAGCAGAACCATTGCGCCGAAGGCATGAGAAAGATCAAGATATACCATGGGTCTTACTGACAAAAACGATGAATTCTAGCTACAACAGCTTTTCTTCTGATTATGTGTGAGTGTGTGTCTCGTATTTTATCTCTTTGTTTGTTTGTGAGCAATCTCCTTGTACTTGGATATTTGTTTCATTAGTTACTATTGACGAGGGAAGTTTCCTACCGTTTATTCATAAAGAGAAGAAAAAAAGAAGAAGTAAATAATCCTTATTCCTTACTAGAACCGAATCAAATTTTAACCTTAGCAATACCGTACCCACTAGCAAGTAAAAACTAATCACATGAAACCAACATGCAAATAAAGTGCATATATACAACAGTGATATAAAATTGAATAAACCCAATAATCCCTAACCCCCTCTAAGGCTCTAATCTAATAATTCAGGTACAAGCAGTCCAATATGTGGTACATATGTGCAATACATATTGCCAAAAAAATGTTATTATATTATTTCCAAAAAGTTATGCTATAAAGTTATTTTTGTAAACGGAAAAAAAAAGGTCACTTTCTACTGTTTTTTATAAAGGTTCTAAAGTTGTTCACATTCTATAATGTTTTGTGGTTTGTTACATGTTTTATTACATGTTGTTGGCACTCTGACCCACACCTACCACTCTCTCGACACTCCCATAAATATTTTATTTTACCCGATAAATAACAATAAACAAAACATCAAAGTAAAGTACATTTCAAATATATTAAATCTATAATGATAATTAAAAAATGAACATATACAATACACGTAATATATTACTCTGACCCATACCTACCACTCTCTCGACACTCCCATAAATATTTTATTTTACCCGATAAATAACAATAAACAAAACATCAAAGTAAAGTACATTTCAAATAAATTAAATCTATAAATGATAATAAACAAAATGAACATATACAATACATGTAATATATTTAAGATTTAATTTGGATTTTAGTAAGGTTTCGATACGATTTAAAGTTGAAAAATTGGAAAGTTGAAAAATAGAGAATCAATCAATTTATCAACTTAAGAATGGATTTATATACGAAATTGTGAGGCTATTAATTAATTGACAAAATAATTAAACATAAGGAAGAGAGAGTTAATTAAGTAAAAAGGGGTGAGGCCAACTATTAATTAATTGGTAAAGTAATTAAACAAGAAGGGAGGGTGAGACTTAATTAAATAGAAACAAACATCAAATTCTAAACTATTGAATATGCTTAGTTGTTTTAATCGTGACCATCCTTTGTCTTTATATTTTTTGGCGGGAAACACCAATCTTCCTTATTATATAAATTGTACTCTTGTTACATTATTTTGAGGTATGTTTCCTTCTAGTTGACGTATGGCTATGAAAAGTCAAGTTCTATAGTTTATTGAATGGTATTAAGTATTTTTTTTGAATTTTATTATATGTCATATTTCTCACATGATTGTTAGATTGAATTTTGAAACAAATTAACTAGTATTTGTCCAAGTATTATTTTTAATGCACCATAAACTAATTGGAGAACCAACTAAGGCTTGGTTTGGGATTGATGTTGCTTCTCAAAATGCCACAACAGAAGTAGCTTTGACAACATGTAGAAGGTTGTTGTCAAAAGTCACAATTTGAATCGACTTTTAGGCTGGGTTTAAGAATGCTTATTAGAGGCTGCTACTATTTTTTTCTTGAAAAGTGGTCCAAGACTATTTGGTAACAACTTATCAAAATAATTTGAAAAGGTCCATTTTGGGACAACTTTTGACATCAGTCCCCCACTTGCTGCCAAAAGCTACTTTTGTTGTGGACTTTTGAACAGTAACAACAATACGAAACCAAACATACAATGTTTTTTTTGATAAGTTGTTACCAAACAACCGTGAAGCGCTATCCAGAAAAAAAAGCATAAGCTGCTTCCAAAGAACCTAAACTTGAGCCTAAACCTACCCTACTATATCAAACAATAAAGCATAGTTTGCAACACAGATTCGATACGCCCGATACCGATACGGTTTGGCATGTCCCGATCTCATACCGATCGCTACAGATATTGACCGAAACCGACGTTGGAGTCTATTTCCCAGTCAATTCGGTGGAGAAAATTGAATGAGAAAGACCAACCAACAAGAGCGTAAAAGTATAGTTTCATACAACGTAAAAGTATGTAAATCAAGAAAATTTATTTATCATAGTTAAACCATCCGTAAGGGTGACCATTGTTTCATTCAATTTCGGAACTGTTAAGAAACATCACATAAAACACTTAAAATTATGCCTAAATGTATAAAAAAAAAACAAAATTAATAATTATTTGATTTCCGACACCCAAAATCCGATACTCCAAAACGAAACTACCGATACTGCCGATACCGTTGAGCCCGATACTCATAGGAAGGTCCCAATACCGATAGTGTGAACCTTGCAATAAAGACAAGTGATATACCACATTGTCAGACCCATAGCATGAACCTGGCCGCATGCTATAACTATGCCCTTAGCTAAAAAAATAGCCAACTTAAAAAGGTCCACCAAAACCAATCAAAAACCTCAAAGACTCGAACTAGCAATATATTACAAGAATTACACTCAAAATTTTACGGGTATTCAACAAAAAAACCTTGGTGGTCTCAGAAAAATCTCTACTTCCAATAGGCATAACAAGAAAGCAATCAGTGCCGTATCCGACACGTGTACTATCCAACAGAACCCAGTTGCTCCAGATAGACTAGACGTGCCAAAGTCAATGTTGTGTCTGTCTCACCGTTTGTGGCCTTAGATACCAATCCAAACTAAATTCCCTTCTAACGACCACCCTAAAATCATGAAACCAATAATCCTAACCGAAAACCTAACCAAAACCCTAACTTTATTCATTTCACAGCAAGTGAAAAAAAACAAGAAACCCCGACTCCATTGAACTAATCTGAATCTCAACTTCCCCAGAATTCTCGAAACTCGATCAAAATCTCAACTTGTAAACGGCCCATCGTGCCGAATCAACAGTAGAGACAAAATACGTCAACAGAGTCAAGAAATCAACCTCTGATCCATCGACGACGGCTGGCTTGCAGAGCCACCGCTGGTCGTCCCTTCGCCTCCGTCGGAGAACCCCCTGTGGCTGCCGGAGTTTCCATTTCGCCCGGACTTCCTGGGATGCCCCTCTCTCTTCTTCTCGAACCTGGACTGATCGTGGGACATAAATACCAATCCTTTCTTCTTCCTCCCTGTCTCTCGCTGCGATCAAAAGAAACCTAAAAGTAATGATCTCGAAACCCTAGAATTCTGACATTATGGAGAATCGGCAGAAAATACCTGGAAGTGGCAGACGAAGAAAGACAGCGATTAGGGTTTGAAAACCCTAATAGCGGAGACGATCAGAAGCGGAAGCAGCGATTCTAGAGAGAGAGAAACAGAGTGGAGAGAGAGAAAAAAGAAGAAGAGGTGACAAGAAGGTTTTCGAACTGGTATTTATAGGTAGAGAAATCGAGTCATCAAAAACCGGAGTAGAATTTAACTGCACCGTCCAATTGGAAACCAACGGTGCAGATCCAATGTGACTACTGATTCTTTTTTAACAATAATGGGAACGATAATTTATTAGTAAAATCCCTAATAAAAAACTTGTGAAAAGTTCGTAATTATATATGGAATTTAATCAATTGTATATAGTTTGCATCTAATACGTAACAAGATGTAACTTTCTTTTTCTTTGTTGTGATGTCTTCAGTTGTTCATATATTACTACTTTTGCTTTGAAAAATGAATGACAACGTTTCTTTTGGTTGTTTATTTATTGTTTATTTGGTTTCGGAATTGAAAAATATTTCCATGTTAGAACATTTCTAGGTCTAATTTGATTTTCTCAAAGTATAAGACAAAAGTTTTTTCCCTTTACTTTCAAAAGCTGATTCTAAACCAACTTATCAAAAAGAAATTAGGCTTAATTGCACTTTGATACCCTCAACTATTCCGGTTTTTCAATTTGATATCCCATTTAATTGCACTTTGCTACCCTCAACTATTACCATTTTTCAACTTTGTACCCTAAACTATTTTTTGTAACAATTTGGTACCCAGATGTTATTTTGGACTAAAATGCCCCTACCCCTACCCCTAACCCTCCCCCCCTGCACGCTCCGGCCGCCCCCCCTGCTCACTCCGCCCCCCCCCCCCCCCTGCTAGCTCCGCCCCCCCCCCCGTCCCCCACCCCTGCTCGCTCCGGCCGCCCGCCCGCCCCCGCCTCTCCCCTAGGCCGCGGCAGCACGGGAGGAGGGGGGCTGGGGAGGGAGGGCGGGGCGGGAGGCGGGGCAGGGGGTGGCCGAAGCTAGCAGGGGGGGTGGGGGGCGGTGGGGGCGGAGCTAGCAGGGGGGGGGGGGTGGGGCGGCCAGAGCTAGCAGGGGGGTGGCCGGAGTGGGGAAGGGGGTGGAGGGAAGGAAGAGGGAAGGGCATTTTCGAAATTTTTGAAAAATTAGGTATCAAGTTGAAAAAAAATAATAGTTGAGGTACCAATTTGTTACGAAAAAAAGTTTATGGTATCAAGTTGAAAAGGCGGAATAGTTGAGGGTAGCAAAGTGCAATTAAGTCTTTTTTTTAACAAGTTGATACACGAAAAAAAAATTGACGAAAATATCCATGGTCAAACTTTAAAATTACCTTCTCCCACCCCCCTTTTCCGCTTCCGGCCACCCCCCTTCTGCTTCCGGCCGCCTCCCCCCCCCCCCCCCCCCCCCTATCGCGTCTGGCCGCCTCCCCCCCCCCCCCTCCTCCCGCTCCGGCCACCCGCCTCTCCCCCTAGGACACGGCAGCGTGGGAGGAGGGGGGCTGGGGGAGGGTGAACGGAAGCGGGAGGGGGGGAGGGAGGCGGCCGGAAGCGAGAAAGCGGGGGGGGTGGCCGGAAGCGGGAGGGGGGGGGTGGCCGGAGGGGGGGCGGGGCGGGCGGGAGGGGGGCTGGGGCTGTGCGGGAGAAGGGGGTGGCCGGAGTGGGGGAGGGGAGAAGGGGAAAGAGAAAGGATAAGGACATTTTCGGAATTTTTAAAATTTTATGTATGAAGTTGAAAAAAAAAATAGTTGAGGTATTAAGTTGTTGAGTAAAAAAGTTTAGGGTATCAAGTTGAAAAATCGGAATAGTTGAGGGTATCAAAGTGCAATTAAGCCAAAATTAATAATAGGTTGTTGTTATCGACTAATTTCATGTTGCATTTTAATATATGCTAGTACGTGCTAAAAAAAAATTATAAGTATTAGGGCTAGTTAGTGTTTAGATTCTGAATTTTATATCAGTTTAAAGTTTAAGTCATATCCAATTGAAAAGTTTAGACTCTTAATTTTTTATTCTGTTTTATCTTTCCCATTATACCATAGGAAAAATTATTGTCATGCATAAGGAGGGAGGGTATAATAGAAAGAAAAAAAAAAAATCCAAGACTCAGACTTTTCAAGTGGACATGCTATGACTTAAACTTTAAGATGATACAAAATCTAGGGTCTATACAATAATTAGTCCGAATTGAAGTTAGATAACACCACTTTGAGTTAAGTTATTTAGTTATATAAATAATATTAGGTAGCTAAATAACTATTGTTTTAATAATTAATGTAGTATTTATAAACGGCTTAGAATATATATATATATATATATATATATATATATATATATATATATATATATATTTTTATTTTTTTTTTGTGCTGTTATTGACGCTCGTAAAATAACATTTTGCACTCCTTTTTTATTTTCTATAAATTAAATTTCAAATATACCCTTGCATTGAATTTATAATCTGAATGGTCTATAAAGAAAATCTAACGGCTACTATTTTGTTTAACATGCGGGGATACTTAAGTGCGAGGATTCCGATCCCTCCTCATGTACAGGGCCAGCCCTGGCCCAGGACAGCCATGACGATCGTCCAAGGCCCACGGATCTCGGGGACCCAAAAAAATCAGTTTAAATATAAATACATTAAAAAAAAATTATCTAAAATATACAGCCTAATAACACAAAATAATTATGGTGTTGTAGCTATTATGTTAGGCTTGCATATATAAGATCTTTAGTCCCATTATTGAAAATAACAAATTTTTAAATTTACTTTTGTTTTATTTTTTTTATTTTTTTTTACATTATGCATGGGGTCCATTTTGGAATTTCGTCTCGGACCCCATTAGCTCAAGGTTATATATATATATATATATATATATATATATATATATATATATATATATATATATATATATATATATACTAGCATATGTGCACGTGCCTTGCAAGTATTTTAACATTTCTTAATTAGTTTATGAAGACTCTTTAGGAAGACCAAAGGGTAGTCTTTCTAATTACTAAGTTGTCCTTATTAAAATTAATGAACTATTTTTAATTAGTATAAATATGTAAGGGTATTTTCGGAATTCAAAAGTTTCACCATCTAAGTTTTCCTATTATATAGTAGAATAGATATATATATACCCACGGAGCTCCAGGGGAGTCCCGTCGCTCTCGACCGTTGGATCGAACGGGCGGACGGACGGGCTCCGCGCGGCCCCCCTTCCGATGGTGCAGGAGAACGAGACTTTGATGGGGCTTTGCGTGCGGATCTTTTAATCCGCCCTCTATATAGGACAGGTCTTTTGGTCCGTCCTCTATATATATATATATAATTTAAACTAAAATAATATTAGTTTGCCTTTGGTCTGTCTCTTCATTTTAATAAATATATATAATAATCTCTTTATAGAAAGAGCAAGTCTCAAATTGGGGTTAAATCCAAAGCTCTATTCTATATGAAAATAAATAAAAAAATTATGAGGTCCTCAATAGAGTTTTTCTATATCCGTGTAGTCAGGGACGGCCCTGGGGTAAGTCTGACAAGACTTCGGGCTTGGGCAACACCCCTCCATAGGGCAACCCCTCAGACCATTTAGTTTTCTTAGGACCGGTCCAAAAAAAATTCAAATTAAACATTTATCTTTCAATAAAGGTAAAGGGCAACAAAAATTAGCTCCGGCTAAGGCAACCCAAACCGCGGGGTCGGCCTTGCGTGTAGCATATGAAAATGTGTCCCACAATATTTTACGTCATTATTTTGTTTAATGTCACTCTGATATAAAAAATCAACTATTAGAAATATATTTTTTATAGCTGGATTTCTATTTGAAAACAGATTTTTTTTTTATGGTTTGATTCCTAATTGAAGACATAAGATTTTTGAAAAGGAGTTACACTTATGATAGAAACCCAAAAATAGAACCAATCGCTAGAGAAAGCCTGGTATTGGTTAATATCCCAATATGTAGTGGAATAATAAAACAACTTGTATCATCGAATATGTTACTAATCGATATCTATTTGGAATTATTGTGTGTGGTAGCAACACATACGCATATACCGGTTAGCTAACAAGTTTATTTGGGTCATTTACTAAATTAATATTATCTCTCCAAAATTCATTGGATCGACTTCAAATAATAGCACATCCAATATTTTATTGTGGTATATTGCTCTTGTTAGTGGTGTAACTACGTAGTCCCGAGTGGGTGCGACCGCGCCCCACTTGTATTTTGATTGGTTTATTTATTTTTTATAAATTTTTAGATAATTTTTATTTATTTATTTATATAGATTGTTTGCATATCTATCTAAACACTGAAAATAGTACATGACTCGATAATAAAAAAGGACAATTAGATAGCTTGAATGGTTTTTCCAACTCCGAAGTATTAGACGATGTCAGGCATGTTGAAAATTAAAGAACTGAAAAATGCTAATACTATGGTTCCTGCAAAGCTGGACATAGTGGCTAGAAAAAACCATCACTAGCAGTTAGATTTCTAAAAAAAATATATACAATTTTTTTTTTGCAAAGTTGGACTGGTTAGTAGAAATATGATGTCACATTGGTCAAGATTATCCGGTTATCTTATATCAAATAATTACATCTTTTAATTTAGAACAACTCAATTAGGTCTATCATGCTCCTATGAGACCTATTTATATAACACGTCCACCACTTAGGTTTATTATATTTAAACAACGTCTTTCATGTTTATATTTACATCGACAGTGCTACGTTGTCTACGAATTTGGACTGCTATCCTAATCCGCAAGTCATGCATCGTCGTTTCATTGGAGAGATGGGTGGGCCCGAAATGGTGCAGGGGTAGTGTGGGGGGGGGGGGGGGGGTTTGACACGCCAGAGTGTGGACACGCGTACGGTCATCCCCGCATGCAAAAGAGCATTTCCGTATTCACATATACAACCTCCAATCTTACCAAATATGCAAAACCAAAACCAAGACCAAAACAGGGGCCTCCTTGCAAAAGAGTCGCCCACCTCCAAATACAAAAAATAACCCAACACGTCCGTCCCGCACCCTGCCGAACGGGATCTTTCTCTCTCCCTCCCTCTCCAAAATCTCCATCTCCTATCCCGGGTCCGGATCCGCATTCCCGAGACCCGATAGCCCTTTAGGGATCCGGTGCCGGCTTGAGTAGCAACTAATGACCTCTCGTAGACGTTATTGTTCCTCCGCCGCATTTTAGAGAGCGAAAGATTCCGGTTTTGTTCCGCGAAAAAAAAAAAAAACATGGATTTGGCGGCGATCAGCGAGGAGCTGGCGGAGCTGGAAGGACAGATCAGCGACATTTTTCGAGCTCTGTCGTAAGAATTTCTCCTGATTTCCCCCATTTTGCTCGATTTTTTTTTTGCAATGCTTTCAGTTTAATTTGGTAAAAATCTGTTATTGATGGGAAAAGTTGAAGCTTTTGTTGATATTGGTGTGCGCTTGTACTAAATATTCCACTTTTTGTTTAATTTCGTTTTGGGAATGATGTAAATTTTAAGTCAATTCCCATAAAAATTGAATTATTGGATCTTAAGTTTTGTGTTTGATACGTCAATTGCATGTTTATGACATCCTAGTGACAAGTCTATAATTTCAGAACATTTTAATTGGAAATAGTACACAACAGCTAGTTAAAAATTGATCTAATGAAGGAAAAAATGTAATCAAGAAGATCCCGTGCAAAAAATCAATAATTAAGCTACTAATAGAGAAGATTTTGCCCAAATCGTAGATTTGGAGACCAAGCACCACCGATAAATCCTTGCATTTGGTTTGTTGGTGATAGAAATGGTTGAATATACGTTTTACTTTGTTCATATATACTAAGAAGTGTCGTTGTCTCCTGTCAATAACCACCGGAAATTCTAGATCTCGGTTTCTACATTATGTTCTCTTGTTTCTAGTGTACATACGAGTCAACTGCTGGGTTTATCTCATGTTTCACTTTCCTCTAGATCCTTATCTTCTTATAAGCAACCCCTAACACACCCCGTCAATGATTACCAAGAGATTTCAACTCTCCAAGGGGAGGTTACTCAATCTGGATTTTGGAATCATAGTGTGACTGCGATTGTAGAATCACAATAACAGTGATTTGAGGCAAAACAGGATTACAGAATAAACGTGATTGACATTGTGATTATGAAATCACATCAACATTGTGTTTTGAAATCACAAAATTACGTAACAAGTTGAAATATCATTGTGATTAATATACAGCATCAATAAACAAGGCAAGGAAGATCTTTCGAGTATTAGATGACGAGGGAGAGAGTCGAGGATGGTCTCAGTCACGCGGCCACAAAAAATGCAAAAAATGATTAGGGAAGGAATAGCATGTCGAAGTGGCAACAAATGGACTGTCATCATTGCTCATCAAGCTATGACCAACGTTTACGCTGGTGCGACCAACGCTATGCAATTGGCTGCAACCACCATCGTCATGCACAGGGAACAAGACAATAGTCTGATGTTCAAGTATAATTAAGAGTTCATAATTAAAACATAATTGAATTGAAAAAGCATTACATCAGAGTTAGCATCACCATAACAAAAAATAGTTCATTGTTAGATAATCCAAAAAGAGGGACCAAACATGGAGAGCGCAATCAGACACATAAGGCAACCACAAACCCATTTTCCATTCAGGACAAATGACAGGCACTTGGATGAAGTGCATTGTCAAGAAGGAAAAACGTGACTAACAAATAGATGAAGTTTTCTTATATTCATCCACTTACTTTTGGGTCGATGACGGGGAGTACTAGGTTGGAGAGGAGAGTTCGGGTGAGGCGAGGGACATCAAAGAGAGCCCGTGTTGATGAGAAGGAGGCTGAGGCTGAGGCTGTCCGAGATGGAGTCCAGGTTGCTAGCGTCTTTAGGTTCCCTTGGATTATCGCAGATCCCCTTATGGGAGGGAGAGTCCATGACGAGGAGGAGGAGATCCTTATGGGAGAGAATCCATATCGACGAGGAGGAGGCTGAGGCTATTGAAGATGGAGTCCATGTCGCTAGCGTCGTTTGGTTCCCTTGTATTAGTGAAGATCCTCATGGGAGCTAGGGTTAGGATTTTGTTGGTGGAGGAGATCTTTGGGATCTAGAGAAAATATGGGGCACAAGATTTGGAGGAAACATATTGGGACTCTAAAGTTTTTTTTTTTTAATAATATTTTAGAATCACGTCCTTGTAAGGTGCAGTTGGGTGGTCAAAAAATGAATGAGAAATAACCCATGTGATTTATGATCACCACAAACTATAAATTTTTAGATCTCGATTGACTAATGCATGGTTGTTAAATCATATTTGGGAATCCTATTTGACTAACACTAGATTTTCAAATCACAACATGTGATTATGAAATCCTGATTGACTAACTCCTAATTGTTTAAACTAGTCGCGAACGAGGGGAGTCAAAAATACATCTCATGGTGTCTTAACAATTAACATACTTCATCTATTAAGCAGTAGAAGTATTAAAACAAGGAGTATCAGGGATGACCCTCTCTTTCGAAATTTATCATCCCTCTCTTTCGAAACTTACTTTGGCTAGATTTGATTGATGCCCAAACGCTTTTAATGTATAGCTGACTTGAAAAGTTAAGTCTACCTACACACTAAGTTAAGTCTACCTACCCTCTGGTTTAGATGGTCGATGTCAAGTTGACTACTAGTCGTATAAACTTTGTCAACCACTAGTCACATATATTTCGAGGTGTTGGGTGGGTCGAGCTCGGGCCGGATCGGCCCGATTTTGATTCGGGCTGGGCCAGCCCGGTCAAAGACCCCGATCCAGGCTTTGACCCAAATTTTGAAACCCAGTCTGGGCCCATGGCTCGTATATATATATATATATATATATATATATATATATATATATATATATATATATATATATATATAACTGGGCCGGCCCCCGGACGTGGGGGCTAAAATCCGGCCTGACCGGTTGGGGGCCCGGCCAGGCTGGGCTATGGAAATGGAAACTTAGTCCGACTCAAATGGAGGATCGGACCGGATCGGAGCTTTGATCGGGCCTAGGCCGACCTAGCCCGGGTTTGACCGTGCCGATTTTCGGGTTATCGTGAAGTTTAGCATATAAGAATATGCTAAATTCAGGACATATATTGATTGATTCGGCACCTATTTTGATGAGTTCTAGTGTATTTTGGAGTGTCCGACATGACACATCATGGATTTTTGGAGTGTCCGTGCTTCCTAGATATTAGGGTATGTATCAAATGAAAAGTTCTCTTTTGGTTATAATTTTTTTAACAAAACATATGTTAGAACTAAGAAATGGTCATTGTAAGCTCTTTTTGAACTCTACTTATAGAATAGTATTGGGCCAAAAAAAGATCCAAAGAATATGAGGTCAACTTGTCACATAATTTACCTTTTTGGAGTTGGATTTTTTTTCTTTTTCTTTCTATGATTTAAATAAAATGGATGAAGCCAAAAGATTCACTTCTACGACTTAACTCTTTAACAACTTAGCCACATACTCTTTAACAACTTAGCTAACAAAGCAAGAGGGCAAGTCTGTGGTATACAAATCACTAGTATCACTTGTATTTATGACAACAATTGTTCTTTGGAGCTGGAGGAATACATATGATACTTGTATGCCGACATCAGGTTTATTAATCATCATGTAAGCCCTGCCTGATGCACCTCAAAGAGGAATGGCCTATGCAGGAGCATGCTGACTGCCATCTGAGTCAGTACCATCCTTCTTAGATGCCATACTGCCCATTATGATGGTTGTTTTTCTTTTCCTGGATATTACTTTTTAGTCCTTTAGCTGACATATCATGCCATTCTCTAGAGCTGTGTTTCTTGATACATTACTTGCAGTAATATCTTAATTTCTTATGTCATTACTAACAGAAATGGATTTCAGAAGTTGGACAAGATCAAAGACCCAAGCCGACAGAGTAGGCAGTTGGAAGAACTTACAGATAAAATGAGGGAATGTAAGAGGTATTTCACCCCCTCCCCCTCTCATGTGTGTGCGTGTGTTTCACTGACTTTTGAATAATGTTTTCATTATATTTCAAATGTTTGCTTAGATTGTCTTTGATAGTAGAAGTATGTGCAGAAGTTGAGATTTCAGATTGAATAATGTAGAAAACTCCTTATTGGTAAAATGATGCTGCTCTTTGCCTTGATGACAATTAGAGGGATAGGGTGAGGTGGTGACTGAATGAGTGAGTTCTCGTCTAGATCAAGGCAGGCTCACCTAAGTACTAATGGTAAATCATTTGAACCGAAACTCAAGTTTCAGTCTCTAACAATAATGATTAGTGTTCACAAAGTGTAGTATGTAAGTTTTTTTTGCCGACTTAAATTGATTAGTGTTGACCATGTTTTTCTATCTACTTAAATTGATAGCTTTTACCATGTGTAAGATGCGCACAAGTAAAAAATATAGTAGTAATAGGAGTTCAGTCAAGCAAAGAGATCAAGTTACACTAGATTGTTCTAGCACAAAAGTCACAACATCCGTAGGGTATTTCCTCCTATCCTTCTATGCCTATGATCCACTTTCCATTTAATTTTCATTTTATATAGTTGGTGCTTACTGCCATGACGGATGAATGAGGTACTTGCTAGTGAAGGCATAGAACTTTACACACTCTTATGAAGATGATTTCTTCTGATTCTGAACTATATATAACATGAAACATATTTTGTACCAAAAGCCACGCAACAAAAAAACTTTGCCAAACAGTTATAAACATACACGCAAACATAAACACTCAGATATAACTACATTTTTCTTGTTACTGAAGGCACTGAACTTTTGCCATCTTAGGAAGAAAATACTTTCTAAATTATCTACTTGTTTGGAACATAGTTTCTAACATGACCATAAAAAAGAGACTGTTACACAATGCAACACACATCTTCATAGTTCATGTAAATTATTTATACCAAAACACATGCACATTGCTAGAACAGGTATATCTACGATTCTCCTCTATTTTCTTCATCTATCAGTCATTCTGTCACAACGTACTCATGAATCTACAACTAATTGCAAAAAGTATTTTACCTTGATTTTCTATGTAATATCAAAGTTGAATCTTGCTGATTGTGAAACATATATTTGTTGCATTTGAAGGCTAATCAGAGAGTTTGATAGAGCATTGAAGGAAGAGGAGGGCAGAAATACACCTGATACCAACAGAATGCTGAATGAGAAAAAACAGTCAATGGTGCTGTTTTGCCTCTAATTTTTGTTAGTCTTAGCTTATGACCAAAATATTTCTATGTAGGCACATGATATTACATTTTACATATTTACAGTAACTCAAGTAGTGATGTTCTTTTGCAGATCAAGGAGTTGAATTCTTTTGTTGCCCTCAAGAAGCAGTGAGTTTGAATCTCCTCACTGAAGAAATCATTTTGTTTTCCTCTTGTTTGCTATAGGAAATCATACATTTTTAATTTTTGTTATACTATCATCTCCTTTGCAAATACCATTTTTATATTATAGTACCTAGCTTATTCTTATATTCATTGCCCTAGTAGGAGTAACAGAATCTAACTAGATTAATATAAAATGGGCGTCCCAATGCCATAAGGCTCCCGCTAATGCATAGGAATCGGGGGCGTGCCAAGATGTATGCAACCTTACCCCTAATATATGGATAATGGACATGCTGTTTATTTGAATCTAACTAGATTAATATCTTATGTTGTACTGGACGTTAGGCGAGACGACATGCCACCCGCCTCGCATAGGCGCCCGTCCAGGATTCGTGCATTCGTCCAGGATCTTTCTCCGAAATCAAAACAGCAGCAGTCGAAGAAGAAGAAACAGAAGAATAAGAAGAAAAAATCGAAGAAACAACATCAAAAGAAAAAGAAAACAATAACAGAAGAAGCAACAACAACTTTTTTTTTAAAGGAAAAAAAGGTTAAAAATAGAAAAACTTGCCTAAATATTGCCTATATTTTCCCTGGGCAACCCTAGGCGGTTGCCTGGGTGACTCTAGGCGACCGCTTGGGCGCGCCTGGGCGACCTTAGGCAGTCGCCTGGGCGTGCCTAGGCGACCATAGCCACACCCCAGGAAATTTTTTTCCAGGTCGAGGCGACTACTCTTCAACCTGCACGCCTAGGCGCGCCTAGGCGTCGCCTGTGACAACATAGTTAATATGTAGAAAGGCTAACTTGAGTTCAATGTAATAAATGAATAAGCAAATGTCAGATTTTGTATGAGAGTGAGGAAGATAAAGTGTAAATAAATGAGAAATTCCCCTTTTTAAGCGGTATGTATCAGAATGCTTGGTGTCATGATTAGTGACAATAATCAGAAATGTCAGACTGACTATGATGCCATTATAAAAGCCATGTTCGAAGAACTAATGTTCAACAGAATGACAAATTCGGAGCACCTACTGTGCTCCATGCTAATAATATACCCATGGTACGAAGTTTGGTTGCAAAGTGGCCAGGACATATGAAGTAGTTTTACTTGGATCAAAGTCCCACTATGACTTGTATATTTGGGATCAAACTCCAACTGATTGATAGGCTTCAACAATTTGACACAAAGATGGTAACCCTTCCTATGCGTGTTTGTATCCCTGTGTTGTAATGTGAAAAATCTTCATTCGGTAGTTTAGAAGGTTAGCCAGCCACCAAACAATGTTATGTTACATCTGTCTATAATACAATATCTAGTTACCTACTGGGAAACATAGTTGAAGGAATTTCGAACTAGGGGTACACGAAAATGACCTTGCAGTGGGTGGTAAAGGAGGTTATGCTACTTCATAGGTTAATAGTTTAGAATGTTAGTCACCAAGCAATGTGCAATGTTGCAAATCTCTGTTATACAATACCTAGTTACCTACTGGGAACATAGTTGAAGGAGGTCGGAACTCGGAACTAGGGGCACACCAGAATGACCTTGCAGTGGGTAGTAAAGGATGTTATAATACTAAGTTAACAGATGGGATGACCCTTAATAAGTTAATAGGGACGGATAGAGAAAAAGTTTTGTCTCCAAGTCCAACCCCAGTGATCTGGAGCAAAGATTTTGTTATTGGTGTTATATACCAAACATGTTGGGACCTTTCAGGCATGTGACAAAACCATCCTTTTCATGGTCTTTTATTCCTACATCTTTGGACACATCCTTAAATAGAAATCATCTGCAAGAATGTATTTATTTATAAAGACTTGATCATAAATTTATGAATATGCGCAATGAGTATATGGGATGAACCAGTGCTCATAAAGTCTAGCTCTTTCTGGGATTTTCTAAGAGCCTCTTTTCTTTGAGAGACATGACAGTACGTTTTGTACATTCTTGGCCATTTGTCGAACATATATTATATATATCCTGCAGTATAGTAAATGTATATATACTTTGGGTTTTTTCTCTTTGCTCAATTCAAGCTGGATACTCTGACATGATCTGGGAGCATACGATAACTCTCCTGTACGATGTACCGTTTCTTCTTTTAGCCACTACTTGAAGATGTAGGTTTCATTGGAGCTGAGGAATCAATTAGTGCAGTATTGCTACTTATTCGGAAGCTGAACAGTCAATAGTACGTTAAAGATCATAAGATATTGCTTCGCCCGGCATCAGTCATACAAGAAAAGATGCCCCCCCTCCCTGTCCGTTCCCCCCTTGATTTGTATACTTGTGTGTGTTATCACTGAATTGGATCAGGCTATGCATGAAACAGAAGGAAGTTCACTTAACACTTGATACTCAACCATCAGTTTGACTTATTCTTCTTAATCATTTGATTCTCAAGTTTATTTTTGTTAATGGAAAACCCAATATATGTTGCACTGACACGAAGATACACGTACAGATACAACACAACAAGGTGATGCAGGACAAGACCTAGAGGGCAACCTATATGGGTCGGTTCGTGATCATGCACTTGAGGTTCGCATAAGTCTAATTAATAAGCAAAGATTACAAGTTATCGACCAACAAGTAATCCTAAGTATATTCACAACTAAAAATTGAATTCAAGATATGAACCGAATTTACCAATTAGTCGTGAACGACGTGAAGTCTGTCCACAAGTTCTAATCCAAATCTTGTTCCAAAGAGGACGATCCTTTCCTAAAGTTGGAATGTCTTCAACATGGGCTTCAATCCTTTGCGGGTGAGATATTTCTCTTTTTGGGATTACAGTTGAATGTTGGGAATGGAGAGTCTATACGTTTCTGGACGTCTAACCACGGGCAGAAATCCGTACGACAACAACACTTCAGTAGAAGACAGGCGATCATGGCAGTTCTGGACTAGGCACTGGAGGAAGCTTTGGTTCATAGGCGATAGGGGTTTGGGTGGCGGATCTGGTTCACCAAGTCGGGAGCCCTAGTTCTGTATGGGTAAGAAGAGGAGCTCGTAGGTGGTGCAGGTTCGTTCCTGCGGGTGCCTTGGATCTCTGCTAGCTTGGGGTTGGTCTATGTTGATCAAAACAATAATACTAATAGTCTTAAGTTAGAAGGGGAAACTCAATTGGGAGTTTAAGTTAAGGTGAAGCTAACATGAGGAAGAAAATTCTATCTATGAATAGACGTCTCAATATTCAACTCTTTATTCAATAAAAAATGAATACCAGTTACAACGACAAACAAACTTGGCCATCAAGAAATAAATCCTAATCCTAATCAATAAGAAAAGGAACGAAAATTTCAAAGAATTTTGGTTTTGTGCTGGAAAAATCTATTATGTAAGTCATTTACTTAGAAGATTAATGAAAAACTTTAAAGAGAGAGATGATTTTACATATTATTTTTCTTAGAAAAAGCGGAGTTCCTAGGAGATAATATAGATTTTGGAGAAGAAATAAGTCTCTAGTAGCTATATTAAATATTTGTGGTGGATTTGCGATAGACCATGAACATTGGAGGAGATAACAAACCATTTAATATCATCGTTGGCTTACATCAATGATTAACATTTAAGTCATTACCTTTTCGTGCTATTTATCGACAAAATTGCTAGGCATATTCAGTAGGAGGTTCTATGATGTATGATGTTTGCTGATGATAATGTGATGGTCGATGAGAGTAGAAAAGGATTAGATGATAAAATAAAAGTGTAAAAAACTTTGGATTCTAAGGATTTTAGAATTAGTAGGATGAAAACATAATATATATAAAATATAACTTCAACTAGAAATGAAAGAGAAATGAGGGATGGGTGCATATAGACGAATATGAGATACCTAGGAATGCTAATTTTTGGTACTTAAGATAAATTATTCATCAAGCTGGTGAGATTGAGAAGGATGTCGTGCATAAAATTAAAACAAGATGATTGGAGTTAAAAGGAGCTATAAGCCAGTCATGCTTTATGAAAAGGAGTCTTGCACAATTAAGGAATATACCCTTAAAGTTAGCATAGCTGAAATGACAACGCTAATGGATGTGCAACAATATATTAAAAGATGTGATAAAAAATGAGTGTATTTTGTCGGGAGTTGGAGGTGGCACCAAAGGACAAGATGAGAGACAATTGTCTTAGGTGGTTTAGACATGTACATTTAAGACCAATTGGCGCACTAGTAAGGAAAAAGACAATAGTTGAAGGAAGAGCAGTAAAATAATAGTTAACGAGACAGTAGGACTAGAGGCAGGCCTAAAGAACATGGATTGAAGTTGTAAACAAGATCTGGTTTTCATTAGTATTATAGAGGACATGGCCCTTAAAATAGCTAAATGGACGAAAATGAAACAACCACTCCAAAAATTTGGGATAAATACTTTGTTGTTGTTTTAGAATCCTAATGAATAAGATTGCAACCGATCGTAACAAAACTAACAAAATATCAAATAAACCACAAATATAATATAAATATAACCTCTAAAGCAATCCCAACTAGCTCGAACTTGAACCCAAGTCTAAAGTGGTCCTCCATCAGAAGGGCGAAGTGCTAACAAGGTACTATTTTTGGTGTGTCCGTGTACATTGTGACGTGCCCTTGCCTTGTCCAATACACGCCCAGCTTGTTGGGAGTGTTTGTGCTTCCTAGAAAGTTACTGTAGTTCCCTTTTAAAATATGTTTGTGCTACTTGTTACGATCTTTAATTTAAGGAACATTTAGCCTTATCTTTTTCAAACCATAGAACAATGTTATGATATTATTTCAGTTGCACTATAGGGTTGCATCTTGATACATATGCTGGTTGAGGAGAATAAAGATGCATTCCAAAAGTGATGGGTAGTGCATTTTGGTTATGGTAATCAACAAAGGTCAAACAGTTTGAAAACCACGTGGTTATCAACCGTTTATTATGTTTTTTTGAATTTTTTTTCTAAAAGGGACGAAACTCAATACGGTGATCTAAAATTGCCAAAACTGAATATTGCTGATAACGATACTTGTAGAGAGGGTCCTATTCCCAGACCTCATTTTTAAACCTTGAATGGAACCTGAAATTGGTAACTTTGAGCAGTTCTTCAGATAGGGAGAAAGCTTTGTGTAAGAAACATTTTACCCAAGATCATGTATGATAAAATGGAGTTTCCTTGTACAGATCTTCAGAGGAAATCAAATGAGGATTAATTTTATAGTCAAGCACAAATTTACTTCAGACTGTCCACCTAACATCAAGGCTCGCCATTTTTTATTTAGGTCTGGGACCAGCATTCAAGTCAACTGTTAGTATAATAAAGTTCTCAAAATTCAGCCATTGGAAAGTTTGTGAAGTGTTGTAAAATTGAATTTCAACTTGTCAAATATTCTAACAGTTACCTTTGCAACCATTTCTACCATTTTTCAGTTTTGGATTTTAGTCACAACTTGATGTCAATACCCTCGTCACAAATCGATGCTACTTTCTGTTTACATTAACCAAATTGTACTTTCATTCCTCTTTGTTGTCTTCATGCTCAAAACTATTGTATGCTGATGCTATTTGTATATTACACAGGGACCTTTTCATTTTTGATATGTGCTCTTGTGTGATCTTTCTGAAACTTATTGTTGCTTTGGATATGTTATTGCAGATATGCAAATACTCTTGAAACTAAAAGAGTTGATCTTTTTGATGGCCCTGGAGAAGATGGTTATGCTGAACAAAATGTCTTATTGGCCTCAAGTAAGTTGCACTATCTTGGTGCTGTGTGCTTGTAGGAAGGAAATGGTAATATCCTTATATTAACTACTTTTGCCTTATTTAGCATGTGTGTACAGTTCATATTGTTTGACCGTTTAACTCAAAAATGATCATCACATAGTGAAAACCACAAAAGTGAACATGGGTGAACAAGATAACAAAAACGTGTGTCGTTTGTAGCACACTTCCTTGCAAGTGACAAGAAACCTTCAAAAGATTTCTGTACCAAGAGAAGAGGTCAAGTTGTGATATATTAAACCATCCTCGCTTTTGAGATGAGACGGCCAGAAATGAAATTAAGTAATGGACGCATGATGACAAATCCTTCCACTTATTATTTTCGCTTATGACTATAGATAGCTTTTGTTATTTATTACTGGCAACGTAGAGTTTCTATTTTATTTATTATATTAAACCATCCTCGTTTTGTTAATTCTTATTTAGATGAACTTGTCTCGTATAATAGTGCTGCTTCTTCTTCTTTTTCTTCACAGCAATTGCTGGTCTGTATTTGAGCCATTTGGAACGCTGAATAACACTAGCAGCACGTAACATTTTATTTTAGTCTAGCTGGACTTGGCTAATTTGGTTTTTGAAATATTAGTTTTTTTTTTCCGCAAATAATGTAATTTCCCTCAAATAAAATAGAAATTCTATGTTGCTTCGACTCATTATGACTACTAGGTGTAACTACTTTATTTGATTGTTTCTTTCAAAGCAAAACAATTAAATTTAAGTGGCTTGTGACATTCTTGTAACTATTTCAAGTTTTTAGCTGTCGGTTATTCCATTTTTTGTGATTTGCAACTGTGGCTTTCATATATATATTATATAGAAGTTAGTGAACTATTATAGCTGTGCATTAATCAAACTGACTCACTGCATATTTAATAGTTATACAGAAGTTCTAATGAGCTGCCATGCTAGGGTGGTGGCTTTGAGGCGATTAGAGGTTGTTATTACATAGCTTAGCAAACATGGAAGATTGTATATGGAACATAAGACATAAATACAAATCTTGGACATAAAGGGAAATGCGAAAATATGAAATAATATAAACCATAACTTGACTAAGATCATAAGTCTGCTTGCCTTTCAGATTTATTGATACTTTGGAACAAACTTCTGATCATAACCTTGTATTATGTATGCTTACCACATTTTTGTATCAAGTCCCTTCTTAACTTTCAATGAACAGAGGTGCTCCGATAGAACCCATACTATTTTATTGGTAGTATCAAGCTAACACTAAATTCTAGAAACTAATACTAAATTCTAGAGTCTGAGATGGTTACCCGTAAATACTGAACTCCCTTACCTTGCAACGGAGAGTTTCTTACAGAACTGACAATGGAGGCTTGGCATTTGTGTATGATATAATCCATGCAAACCTTTTAACTCTATTCTGTAACTCTGATTTTTTTTTTTTTAACTTTAATATAGAATTAATGACAATACCTTATGATGAAATTAAGATCTCTATAGCTCGTCATTATCACTTGCTGAAACAGTCTTTTTGTGCAGACATGAACAATCAACAATTAATGGATAATGGTCATCGGATGATGGATGAAACAGATCAAGCTATCGACCGTGCAAAGAAGGTTGGCCTCTCAACCTTACGAGAAGTGTGATCTTCTATAATTCTTGGCTTGATAATAATCCTCTTCTGAATCTCAATAACATCAAGAGAGTCGACTTCTCGAACATGTATGCGTAGCGGTTGCCTTATTTCAATGTCTAGATATTCATGTTACAGATATAACTAAGTTCTGTTTTTATTTGTTAATTGGAAACTTTTCAAGTATTTCCTATATGTTAAAAGCAAAACTTGACCATAATGACCAACTATTTTGCTCGAAGGAGTGCTACTTGCAATTTGTTGGGCTTATGTCAGTCTTGTTCCTTCCGTCCAAACAATTGACTAGCGTTACTTTCCTCACCTCATCCATCTGATCTGTAAGGTCTGGGTTTTTTAGTTTGACCATTCAACCTAATCCAACATCCAAGATTTTACCAAATTTGCTTCGTATTAATATTCGGTTAATCTCAATTAGCCTTATAAGTGAAATCAATTATCTATAGCTCAATTTGTTTGGTGGTGTTTTATGTGGTTGTTTTTCGATATGTAGATCATCAGAAAACTTACTTTGGCCTAAAGATTTTAGGCCAGGCTCTCTGTTACCTGATGTTGCTTGGCATGACTTTAACACCTATTCTCAGAGCCACGGAGGAAATTTAGATTCACTTCCTGGGGCCCTTCTTAAGAATCTTAAATTGAGGCGTGTTCTGTACTCTATCCCACAATGATGTATCATGCGGGTGGGATAATGATGTTTAACTATATATGATGTTATTTGCTGTCCATCAGTATTTATGTTCTACTTCTACAGTTCTGCTGTTTTACTTCTAATATTGGGCCATCTACCTCTACTTCCTTCACCATATGCACATGCAAGGATAAACGAGTAGCTTCGACAGGAGAGGCACATGACTATGTTGATGTCTAACCGATGATTATATCTTATAATTTGTTCTTCATCAGTATCTAGTATCTATGTTTCTTAATTTGACACTCCTAAGATTTTAAAGTTTTTCATGTCACTGCCACTACTGATCTGTCTTGGATTCACTTGACAGGCAAGCCCGTGGCAGACAATTATACAGAATTCTTATTATCTCTTCTCTAGTATCACACAGTGATTTTTTTTCTTCAAATTATTTCCTTTTTCCTTTTCTGAATTGCAATACTGAAATTGAACTGCTAGCTAGCTATCCTAGATTCCTAGCAATCTGATTATTTAAGCATGTCACAACCATTGCTTTTGTATACATATTGATTTTTATGTGATGTTTTGGACAGACTGTTGAAGAGACGGTGAATGTTGGAGCCGAAACTGCAGCTGCTCTCAAGGCGCAGGTGAATCATCTACTGTTATTTGTGAAACCATGATTGTAGCCAAGACCCCAAATGGCATAAGAGCTTTGTAGTTTTTTCTGATTTCACCATTGCCAAAATTCAATTATAATAGTTGTTATTGTTTCCTTTGATGAGAGACTCCATTCTTATGTCTTTTACTTGTTCAGACTGAGCAAATGAGCAGAATTGTCAATGAACTAGACTCAATCCATTTTTCAATCAAGAAGGCAACTAAATTGGTGAAAGAACTTGGAAGGCAGGTCAGGTTCTCATTTGTTGGGTTTCATTATTCATTCTTCAAGTGTACGATTATCTTTCTGTTCACTTTTATTTTCCTCTTTTTATTGAATTCAGGTCGCAACTGACCGATGTATTATGGCCATGCTCTTCCTGATAGTAATGGGAGTGGTAGCAGTCATTATTGTGAAGGTTGGACATTTATGTACTTACAACTATAACTATTTCGCTTCATTATTCACTAATAAAATCTTCTCACTACTGCACTTGCTGATGTTTCATATAAATTCTTTCTGTATGTTCCTGCATCGCCATGACATTCACTTTAGTTTGCACTTAGAATTATGTTAATGGCAGTTGATATGTAGCTAACGGGCCTGAATTCTATTGTTCACAATATTTAGCTTAAAGCATATGCTTCTACAGTTTGAGACTTTGACATCAAAGATAAACTCTCTTTTATAATTCACCTGTAGATTCCATATAGTCCATGCTTTATAGTCTACGAAGAAATTGCCTTTGTGGAAAATGGTTCTGAATTAGGATTTTCCAAATATATTCACACGGTTTGAGAGAACAATAAACCATATTTTCTGATTTTGGAAAGAACTTTGGGATGATGGGCTGAAATATTTGTTGGTCTAGGTGTCAATTCCAGTAGTAAAAAAGTTAGATTTTTTTTAAGGTTGTCAAGAACGAAGAAAACAGCAGCAAGAAATTAGCGAGGACCTTCAACAAGAACAAAGCCTTTATCCAAATATATGGGGTCAGCTACATGAATCCATTTGTCATGTTTGGCTCTGTCGATGGCATTCTCCTATCTAGCTTGGGAAATTGCCACATCCTTTTAACAGCATTGTGAAGGATATTCTCACACAATCTCAAATGATTTCTGTCATCTTATTGTCAATTGCTTCAGCTTCATGAGTACACTCGATCCTTTGGTGACTTCTAGCATATTGCCACATCTATCTAGTCACAGAAGCTTCAAAAGCACTACACTTCAACCATCAAATGATTTCTATCATCTTATTGTCAATTGCTCCAGCTTCATGAGTCCACTCGATCCTTTCGTGACTTACAGCATGTTGCCACTATCTAGTCACAGAAGCTCCGAAAGCACTACACTTTAACAGCCTTGATCTAGTTTATGTTGGGTCTACCGAAGTTTTAGTATGAACAACTTTGTAATCTTGTCATCACAATGAATGCCCAATCTGAAAATTCCATCACTTAATCCACTATTATGAACCACATTTTTGGATTACTTGATGAATAAGCTAGAGTGCTTGAAATGATTTAATTTTTGTCTCTAGACCACGAAAGTGGTTGAAATTAACATGAGCAGATTGGATTTCGATATGAATAGTTCTTTTTATTTTTATTTTCAAGATGAGGATTGCTTCTTCAATCTGTTCTTTTCCCATCTTTCTTGGTGTTTCTTTGTTTTATTTTACTAATTCTTCTTTCCTTTTCTTGTCAGATTGTCAACCCACACAACAAGAACATTCGCGATATTCCTGGACTTGCACCACCGGTCGAAGCAACCAACCGGAAACTGTTATGGGCTGCGAGAGACATATAACTGTTTTCCATTCCATGGCCTACTTCTTGAGTAAGGAGAGCTGAGTGAGGTCTTTGTTTGATTCTTGGCAACCCTTTTTTTTTTCTCTCTAAAAGTTATTGTTGTTGTATCAATACTTCCCATTATAAACAGCATTTAGTTGAACATAATTTTTGCTAAATTTGTTGAACCGAGAGAAATCGAGAGAATGCAAATGTAAACATATATTTTTTTTTAATCACTTCTCTGCACTCTAAAGGGTTGTCGATGATCGCATCATGATGCTTAATGTCCAATTTCATTATATTAAAACCACTTTTTTTTTACTTGAAAACAATGGGAATCATCTTTAGCTAACACTTCCCATGAAGGATGACTAGCCTAAGGCTAAGGACTTTCAGTGCAACAACTTTGTGCACTTTCAGGTTTCAATGTGAATAGATTTGAACCAGTCAAGAAAGTTGGTCAAGATTATGATGTGTGTCAATGGCTACAATGAGTGGACTCTCGTATGGTGCTCTCCAGAGGAGTTCCATTACTGTATAACCTTTTCAAAAGTATGTGTTCATCTTATGAATTAGTTACCCTTTCCGTACGTGTGTTCGTTGTTACATTAGTTCTTCAAGAGATTCCCTTTTGAAAAGGAAGGTGGCAAAGATCAGCCATTTTGTGAAGACGGTGGAAGTAGCTAAATTATCAAAAGTTTAAAGAGAAATAATCAAGAGTGCCCTCAGATGATTTCTTTTTTCTCATCGACAAAGTGATTACTTTTCTATGTTTGGATGTCAAAGAAATTGAAGAGAAAAGGAAAGTGATTTTCAATGGAAGGAAAATTAAAAAAAAAAAAAAAGTGATTTACATCCATCCAAGTAAGGAATCACTTTTCCATATTGAAGTATTCACTTTCCTTTTCAAATTTCTTGGCATTTCCAAACATCGGAAAAGGAAAATCAATTGGAATTGTAATTTTCCAAAGGAAAGAAAATGCTAAGGAATTGATTTCCTTTCCCTTTCATTCCGCGAACCAAACGAGACTTAGGCTTTGTTTGGTTCGTGAAATCATGGGGTCGTTACTTTTCTATATTTGAGTACCAACGAAATTTAAGAGAAAAGGAAAGTGATTTTCAATGGAAAGAAAATTCTGGAGGAAAATGGTTCATCCATCAAACAAGGATTCATTTTTCAACCTTTAAGTATTCGTTTTTTTTTTTTTCAATTTTTTTGACATTTTCAAGCACCGAAAAGAAAAAAATCGAAAGAAATTATAATTTTTCAAAAGAAAAAAATATCGTAGAATTAATTTTCTTTTCTTCCCTTTCCGCGAACCAAACAGGTCTTAAAACCTTATTCAAAATTTAGGCCTAATGTTCCAAGCCTGTGGGGGACCAAAATTTTGGACGGTCAAATTATTGATAACATGTCCAGTGGTGCTTTTTGATTCTGCATATTCGAAGCTTGACATAATGGTGGTTTTAGGCATCGTTTGGTTCACGGAAAGGAGTAGAAAGGAAATCAATTCCTTAATATTTTTTTCCTTTGAAAAATTACAGTTTTTATTGATTTTTCTTTTCAATGTTTAGAAATATCAAAAAATTGAAAAAAAAAGTGAATATTCCAAGGTAGAAAAGTGATTCCTTGTTTGGATGAATAAAATTATTTTCTGTTTCTCCTCAATTTTTTTGGCATCCGAACATAGAAAGCTAATAATTTTTTTTTTTCAAGTTTTATGATTCTGCAAACCAAACGAGACGTTTCTGTACTAATCTATGTGGTCATGAGCCAGCTATGCAGTGACGTAGTGCTGCCGTGTTCTGCTTTGACGAGAGTCGATGTCCGTGTAGAAATTGTGTCAAAGTGTTCAATTTGTGGCTTCACGAATCACAATCCTCTCCTGATTTGAGTGGGCCACAAATGCCGTGTGGTCGGTACACGCAACTCTCACGGTCCTTTCCATCTATGATGCACACATATGTATGTTGCAATGTTGCATTTGATATGGAAGACTTGGAAAAGGAAACTACATTGTTTGTACACGACTAGGCTTCGAGAAAATTTCGGCATTGATTTTGTAGGAGAAACCGCACGTCATTAAATAATTTAACAGTCTTTCAAACGTTTTCAAGTATAATTATTTTTGCAGCAAATTTGCTGTAAAGTAACATATTTGTGCAAAATTACAGTGGGAGTAACAACTTTCTCAAAATTCCGAAAGAAGCACTTTTCCGACATATGGACTGGTCCAAATTCCGCCAGTCCGACTGGCTGAATTTGTGCATTTGTGAATTTGTACATTTCCGATTTTTTTTGGCCGGCCGGTTTTAGTTGGTTGCTTTCTTTTGGGTTTCGGTTGGGTTGGTTAGTTTGTTTTGGGTTTAATGGTGGGGAGGCCGGTTGGGTTATGTGTGGTTGGGGTGATGGGAGCAGATAAGGGGGATAGGTTTATTGGAAAGTGGTGTATGAGAAAGTGTAAATTGTTGGATAGTGGAATACTTTGTTTGATAGTGGGGTGATGGAATATAGGGGAGGTGGGGTTTAAGTGTATAAGAAGCATTACACAAGATCAGAAGGCCAAGAGAAATGAAGAAAAAAAGGAGAAGAGAAACAGAAGAGAAGACAAGAGAGAACGAGAAGAGAACAAGAAAGCAGAGTAAGAAGCATAACAGAGAGGTAAAAATTTTACAAGAATTTTGATTATGATTTTTTTTTTGTGTTTATTATCTTGGAATGTGGTCTTTGTATCAGATGGATCGTCAAAACGACGAATTTATTCCGGAAGGACCCCACCACAGATGTGATAAAAATATATTCGTTGAAGTACCCGTTGTAATTCATGGTAAAAAAATCGACTAAAAAAACAAACTAAAAAAAACCGACTAAACAAACCCACTAAAAAAAACCGACTCTAAAATAAACCAACCCAAAACCACCAAACTCATGAGGGATTTCCGACAGTCAGACTGGCGTACGTCTGTCGGAAAGGTCTTCTTTTCCAAATTATTGCAAACATGTTACTTCCACTGTAATTTTATAAAAAAATGTTACTCTTCAGCAAATTTTCTGTTATTTTGGGATAATTAGCTTTTAGACTGAATTTTATATCAGCTTAGAGTTTAAGTCCTGATATGCAGAGGCGGATCCAGAAATACATACTGGGTTTGGATAGAGTCGGTTGGGGTGGGCTAGGTGTAGATTAATTCCCACAAAAAAAAAAGTAATTGAAAAAACTATATGGAAAAAAAGGAAAAAAAAAAATAGAAATTGGGCTAGGCTGTAACCCACCTCAGGTTTATACATGGATCTGCCCCCTGCTGATATGTCCAATTAGAAAATTTGAATTCTAACTTTTTATTTTAGCTTCCATTTTTTTCTATTATATCCTGAACATGAGTATAAGAACAACAAATCAACACATGCTGAAAAGAAGGGTTAGGAAGAAAAAGAAAATCAAAAATAAATTCAGATTCCAAAATTTTTAATTGGACATATTAAAATTTAAAATTCTAAGCTGATATAAAATTCAGGATCTAAATACTAATTAACCCATAATTTTTTCAAAATAAGGGAAGAACTGTTTTATTAGCAGAACCTAGAAAAAGTTAAGTTTATCCCATATGAAAAATTAAAGTTTTATGACAAAGCCTAATTAATAAAAAAAAACTCTGTGATGATCACAACCTTGAACTTTGAGGAACCACCAATATAATTTTCCAAGTAATGGAGTACTTGGAGAATTATAGTCATTTTGAAAGGTGCATTACTAGCTATGAAATGCATGAGAAATAGTATAAAGAAGCACACATTATATTAAAGATTGCTCAATGTTCTTCTAAAATGGTCTCCAGTAGTTGCCAAATCTGAATCAAAATGAATCAAATGAGGGAAGTTGACATATGATCTACGTTGATCTACATTAGCGGATCTATATGGATCTATATGTAACTTATGATATCGGAAACCAAAAGAAAGCGGTGAACTATTTAGGGACTGGAGTGGGCTACAGTATACTTTTTTTTTTTTCATATATATATATATATATATATATATATATATATATATATATATATAATATTTTTTTGAAGCAATGGTTACTTGTGGCAAACTCTCTAACTCTCTCTCTCTCTCTCTCTCTCTCTCTCTCTCTATATATATATATATATATATATATATATATATATATAGGGAAAATTCATGAAATACCCAAAAAAAACGAAATTTTTTTATGAAAAATCCACCGCACAATAACATTTCATCGCGTGCCCAGAATTAGCAAAAAATATATAAAGAGGATTCCGAATGACCTTTTTACCCTTCATTCTAATTTATTGAAAACACCCATGAAACTACTCTTAAAAAAAATGTTTCGATACTTCATCTTCTTCCGTACGCTGCTCACTTTCGAATTTAGGTTTTCTCCTCAAAAATCTTCAAAAACTCGTCGAAAATTTTCGGAAAGACCGAAACAAACGGCAAAAGTGCTAAAATGGAGGTCCAAACATCATTTTTTTGCGATTCTAAAATTTCAAAAGACCGTCTCACGAAAAAGCTGTTACTTTCAGGCTCCTCGAAGATACGCTCGTTTTGGGACAAACGGGGCATCGTTTCGACCTCCCAGTCAAAAGTTATGGCCCTTCAAAGTTTCAACTGACCATAAAATGCAGGAGAATGGTCATTCTCCGTGTTAGAACACGAAAAATGTTAATTTCGCATGAGGGTGGCCATTATCCGTGTAGTAACACGGAGAATGTCATTCTCCGTCTTAATTTACACGGAGAATAGTCATTCTCTGTGTTAGAAACACGGAGAATGCCATTCTCCGTTTTAATTTACACGGAGAATGGCCATTCTCCGTGTAATTTAGCACGGAGAATGGTCATTACAGTGTTAAAACGCAGGAGAATGGCCATTCTCCGTGTTAAATAAAATGGAGAATGGTCATTCTCCGTGTAATTTAGCACGAAGAATGGTCATTACAGTGTTAAACGCAGGAGAATGGCCATTCTCCGTGTTAGAAACACGGAGAATGTCATTCTCCGTGTTAAATAAAACGGATAATGACCATTCTCCGTGTAATTTAGCACGAAGAATGGTCATTACAGTGTTAAAACGCAGGAGAATGGCCATTCCTCGTGTAAATTAACACGGAGAATGTCATTCTCCGTGTTAAATAAAACGGAGAATGACATTCTCCGTCTTAATTAAAACGGAGAATGACATTCTCCGTGTTAATTTACACGGAGAATGGTTATTCTCAGTGTTAAAACGTAGGAGAATGACCATTCTCCGTGTAATTTAGTACGGAGAATGGCATTCTCCGTTTCTAAATTACACGGAGAATGGCCATTCTCCGTGCTAAATAACACGGAGAATGGTCATTCAAATGTTAAAACACAGGAGAATGGCCATTCTCCGTGTTAGAAACACGGAGAATGCCATTCAACACGGAGAATGGCATTCTCCTTGTTAAAAGTGCAGGAGAATGACTATTCTTCGTGTGATATCGACGGAGAACAGTTGACAGAAACCTAATTTTTTTTATTTTTTTGTTTTGTGGAAAGAAATTTGACATGAATAAAGATTCAAGAGTTTTCGTTCTTCCTTCAAAACGATGCTAACTCTTATGGAAAAGAAGAAGAGAAGATCTTCTCTCCATAATTGACCTAATTGTCGAAGAAGAAGAAGAAGAAGAAGAAGAAGAAGATGAGCGATGATCGGAGTTCGACTGGAAAAAAAATATATGGTGAACTACGAACGATCTTTGCGATATCTGCTGAAGATGAGAGCAATGGAATTCAGATCTCTCGTGAAGAAGAAGAAGAGAATCACAATTCAGATCTGAGTTTGTGCGGAGGGGTAGTTATGGTATTAATTTTGTAAATACAGAACATCTAAAGGAAATCTTTGAATATTTGACGTGGAATTATATAATTCTGGGCATTTCATAAAACCCATCATGCGGGTGGGTTTTTCATACAACCCAACTCCGAAATTGGATTTCTCAGCAATTTCCAGAAATATATATATATATATATATATATATATATATATATATATATATATATATATATATATATATATATATATAATATTATTACTATTTTTATATGCATCAGTTCACACCTAGTCTATTTTAATCCACTCCAACTCATCCGAGTTCGAATTTTTGGTCTTGACCAAAAGTATAACATAGCCTCGTCAAAAGTGTTTTAGGAAGGATGAGAAAATCAGTAGATTGACAGACGATAATAAAAAGCATTGAAGAATTCAAGAATATGATCGCTCCATTATAAAATCGTTTTAACATGAATTGAAATTACTCCCATTCAAGGGCAAGGAGTACTCAAGGACATATGCGTGCTTTACCAAATTAATTATTATCAACTGGTTGTTTTATAGGGAGGGGGATATATTAATTTTTTGAGAAATGTGGCAATTAAAATGACTCATACTAGGGAAGCATGCGTGCTGAACGTATTTAACTTAATTGCGTTAGACTTATTTTATTTTATTTTTATTTTT
Organism: Iris pallida; assembly: GCA_029216955.1. Classification (NCBI taxonomy): domain Eukaryota; kingdom Viridiplantae; phylum Streptophyta; class Magnoliopsida; order Asparagales; family Iridaceae; genus Iris; species Iris pallida. The sequence goes on from JANAVB010040820.1 coordinate 2,052,715, forward strand.
ATTTTTATATATTTTTATATTTCTTGGGTTTGTACCGTGAGTGGATATATCTCAAATTTATTTACCTACCATCGTGAGGAAATATACTGACTTGTACAGACTTTTTCTACCGATTCACTAATGGATTGCCGTAACTTTACAGTGAATGAAAATAAATTCAGCTGAGAGTACAAGAAATTATCGAAATTGAGAATCGAAGACGAAGTAATGTTTTCTCTTGGGTTGACTGAAATTATTGTAGCATGCATCCTGATCTTCCTGATATACTGACGATATACCACCGATATGTCGATGCTCTTTGATTCGACTCCATTTTGTCGCCAACGACCCTCCAATTTATTTCGAGATATGGATGATGCTAGTCTCACTCGTGGATATTCTTCACATAAGAATGGAACAAATCCAATAATGTGAACATGATGATGATATAAGTTAATATAGATGTGACACCTAGGATTATTTTACAATAACTATTCCTATGTTTTACACTTACGAAAATCACATCTACTTTGAAATTAATTACACAAACCATTTCTATAGTTTATATTTTCTATAGAAGTTTATAACACTGACCATCCCTATGTTTTATACAATTATAAATGAGAGTGATGGTCAGTGTAATTATTTTTAGGATAGGAATAGTTTCTATAATACTTATAAAACATGGGAGGTTACTATATTTATTTATCCGGAAAAAAGCCTGTAAATTTTGTTTCACTAATCTTGACGACTAGTTCGATAGAAGATAATGAAGGGGTTTGTGTCAGCTAGGGCTGCAAATGAGCCGAGCAGAGCCGGGCTTTTGTGAGCTTGAGCTTGGCTTGACTAGAATTATTCGAGCTCGAGCTTGATAAAATTTTTAATTTTGAAGTTTGAGCTAGGCTTGAGCTTGTTTATATTAAGCTTGAGCTTGGCTTGATAAGGAAGCTTGATAAACAAGCTCAATAAGCTTGAAATCAAGCTTGTCGCTCAACTTTAATTCAAGCGCATTAAGCTTGGTTTCAAGCTTAACGAGCTTGATTTCAAGCTAGTTAGGTTTGAATTCAAGTATCAGAAATATTAACAATTTATTTATAAATTTTAATTAAAAAAGTTTCTTAATATCACTTATTAAGGACATAAGGTTGTATATATATATATATATGTTATATATATATAGTATATATATATATATATATATTATATATATATATCATTATATATATATATTATATATTTTTTTTTTTTTTTTTTTTATATATATATATATATATATAGATATATATATATAGTATATATATATATATATGGTTTATATATATTATATATAATATATATATATAGATATATATATATATAAGTATATAGATATATATAGATATATATAATATATATATATATATATATATATAATATAACCAATATATATATATATATTATATTTTATATATATATACACAACCACATATATATATATATATATATATATATATCTATATAATATATATATATATATATATATATATATATATATATATATATATATATATATTTAACCATATATATATATATATATATATATATATATATATATATATATATATATTATATATATAGAATTTAACAAAGAACAAACGAGCTTCTAAACAAGCTCATAAACGAGCTCCTAACGACGCAGCTCGCGAGCTTATAAACGAGTCAGCTCGCGAGCTCAATCGAGCCGAGTACTTTCAAGCTTGAGTTTGGCTCGTTTATTAAACGAGCTCAAAAATAAAGCTTGAACTCAGCTTGTTTACTAAACAAACTGAGCTCAAACGGGCTTTTATCGAGCCAAGCTTCGAGCAGCTGCTCGCGAACGGCTTGGCTCATTTGCAGTCCTAGTGTCAGCATTGTAGGAAACCCTAGAAGGGGGGGGGGTGAATAGGGTCAAGCTAACTAATCAAGCACTTAGCACAAGCTAATAGGCAATTTAAAAATATAAGTGCAAGAGAAGAAGCAAACACAATACCGACACCCGATGTATCCTGGTATCCTCCTAAGAGGCAGTCCAGTCCCGGAACTCTCTCCGGCTTTAATCCACTATTTGAGTAAATAGTTACACACGAGTTTGGATCCGAAGAACTCGCCAACTTCAACACGAGTTTGGATCCGAAGAACTCGCCAACTTCAACCGAGAGTTTGGATACGAAGACTCTCCAACTTCAACCGAGAGTTTGGATACGAAGACTCCCCAACTTCAACCTTTCACAATAGGTTTAGATCTCCTTATACAATAGGATGAAGATCTTACTTTTCAACTCAATAACTCTAACACAATTTATAGATGGCAAATGAAGGCTTTGTAGAGTTGTATGTGGATAAGCTTTGGTGGTTTTGGAAATTTTTAGGCTCAAAGCATCAACCTTGAATGAAGGGGGTTCAAGGCTATTTATAACCAAAGCAAAGGAAAGTGCAATAATGCAACTTTTTCAGGCTGACGGATCATCCGTCGGATTTCTGCGGAAATCCGCCGGATCATCCGCCTGAATAGTCCAACGGCTATAAAAAGAGCCGTTGGGATCAATCGTTCGTAAAATCCGACCGTTGGAATGCAAACGGTCATATAGCGGAAAATCCGCCGGAATTCCGCGGTTTTCCGCCGGATAATCCGAACACTCACAGAAGGTATTCTGTGAGACCATTCGGATCTTCCGCCGGATTTCCGCCGAGATCCGCCGGATTATCCGCCAGGATTTCGAAGATTGTCCTGGGTTATTATCTACCCTAGCTTTCGATTTTGCCATCCATTTCTTGTGTTACAATAATTCCTAAGACTCATTACAGACTCCAGATAAACTTAGGTAGGTGCAGGCTTCTTCAGAGTCTTGAAATGATGATGGCATGGCTTGGCTTCTTCCTTGATAGGTGCTGGCTTTTTCCCTTGGCGGTAGCTGTCCAAAGATATCCAGTTTGTGAAAACTGAATACCTTTCGGGGGCTTCGCCCCCGAACCCCCGACGAGGGGCGCTGCCCCCTCGACCCCCGTCCGCTGACCGGGCAGCGGAACCCCCGGTGCGTGGCTCCAGAGATGTCGTCGGGTGGTTCAGAGAAATCTTGTGGGATCCGTCGTCTTTGGCCCACAATGATTTCTTCATTGCATATGTCCACATTGATCTTGCTTATTGCTTTTCTGCATGTACATGTTAGACGAACAAAGCAATATACATAGTAGCAAATATGATAAATTAAAGCACATTAGGACTATGCAAAGTTTAAGTATAAGTATAAGTGCTAAGGTGATGGCATAAATGTTAGTGATATCATAATGATTAAACTTAATTGAATGACCACAATCAAAAACATAGTTTTGATTTTGGCAACCCAATTAAATTTAAGATAGATAAGCTCATATCACTAAGATGTAAACCAATGGGCACATATCACCAAAGATATAAGTATAAGTAGAAATGCTATAGTGATAGTATGAAGATTAGTGATAATGAAATGCTAAACTTAACAGATTAACCATATTCAAAAATATGATACAATCATTGGGCCAACAAACATATCGTCTGTGCGAGTTTCTAGTTGCGGAGTGCAATGTATTAGGGCTACTCTCTGCTTGGAGCGCACATTTTCGGTTGTATTTTGGTTTTCTCTATGTAGTTTTGTAGTAGAGAAAAAGAACTGTGTCTATTTGATTGTTTTGTTTATTCTCCTCAATGAAACTGGTGGACTATCGCCACTTTTTCTATAATAAAAAAGTTACTCCTCCAAATTGGTGGATTAAATTTCACAACTATATGGTCACTTCACTTAAAATGAGTAGCTAATATTGTTGCTTAATTATTCAAACTCAATTTTGACCAAAGAAAATGGCTAAATATGTTGTAAGTGCAATTGATTTCACACGAGAAAAATGTTTTCAACATATATAATGAATGGGAAGTCTGTGATGGAACATAGCTCCTGAGTAATGTTTCTCTCTTGGTAACCCAACTAGAAAATAAGCAAGAATGCGATCCTGTGTGTAATTTTCATTTCTATGGTACCATTCTTCGCTACTAAGGCCTCGTTTGGTTCGCGGAATGGAAGGGAAAGGAAATCAATTCCTTGTCATTTCCTTTCCTTTGGGAAACTTTAATTCCTATTGATTTTTCTTTCCGATGTTTGACAATGCCAAGAAATTTGGAAAGGAAAGTGAATACTTCAATGTGGGAAAGTGATTCCTTCCTTGGATGGATGGAATCACTTTCCCCCCTAATTTCCCTTCCATTGGGAATCACTTTCCTTTCCTCCTCAATTCCTTGGGCGTCCAAACATAGGAAAGTAATCACTTTCCTTTCCCAACCGGGAGATTCCGCCAACCAAACGAGGCCTAAGTATAAACTTAAGATAACAACACTTCGGCTTACAATTTCACATTTCCCATCATGCAAGTGTGGTAAAGCAGTCACCATCCAGTTCAAGAAACATTGTGAGCAACTGGACAAGAAAAAAAAAAGGTTTTTTTTTAGGGGCACCTCCACATTTACTAAGGGGCAGCCCTTACTTAGGGGACAACCCATTTGGTGGAGATTTTACTAGGGGGCAGCCCAAATTTTACTAGGGGACAGTCCAACCCCCCAAACTCACATTTCCTTCCCATTTCATCATTTCCTCTCTCTCTCCTCCAAAAGAAAAAGAAGAAGAGCTCTCTCTCTCCCTCCCTAAACCCTAGAAAATTTTTCTCCACCACTCTAATCCTAATTCCTCCACCAAATTCGTTGGAATTCGTTGGAATGTCATTCTTGAGGCATTTTCGTCATTTTCGTTGGAATTCGTTGGAATTTATGCATTCTTGAGGCATTTTCGTCATGAACTAACAGCTTGAGAGTGGAATATCATTGACCTATCTTTTCCTTTTTTTTTTCATTAATAGAGCTTTTGTAACATGTACTAGCACACTAGTTCGTCACTCATGCTTATTGTCTCTGACAGACACAGAGAATGGGAGCCTTGAGCCTTAAACAAGGCTGGAGAATGTAATGTCCTTGTGTGCACGGATGTGATCACAGAGCATTATATCTAGGACTGTCACAACCAGGGCAGTCCTTTACATGTGTTGGACTGCCCTGGGTTTGGCAATCCTAGCTGAAATGTTCTGTGATCTATCACAGAACATTTCAGCTAGGACTGCCAAACCCAGGGCAGTCCAACACATGTGAAGGACTGTCCTGATTGTGGCAGTCCTCTAACTTAAAACCAACGTATATACTTGGATTTTATCAAAGATGTGTTGCATCCAAACATCCATGTCATGCTGCTTCCGAGTGAGGAATGAACCAATAGGCCAAACACTAAGATACTTCTATAAATGGGATGAATGCTCACAAAGCTTACGAGTTAGAGAAATAAGTATTACCTGGGGAATTCATATATTCTTGAGTCTTATACGAACTAGTTGTTTGTGTTTCTTCAAGGTCCCCATCTGAGTCAGCAGAAGTAGACGAATTGTCCAAGCCAGCTTTCAAGGTAGTCCGTCTGTGGTTAATCTCAAACTCGTCCTCAGAACTCCCACTTGTACTATCATCAAAGATATTGGAGGGGTACCTAATGATATCTCTTTCTGGGTAGACTCGTTTGCTTCCTTCCTGTATCTGCTACTTGGAACTTTTCTACCAGCAACTCTATATTGTTTTCCTTTCAGTTCACTGGCCTCTCCAGTGGTATCACTCGATACAGAAAAATTATCCGAAGTTTCCTTCCTTGAAGCATTAGCATCAGCACTGGAGTGTTTCTGAGTAATAGATGCACCTACATTGCCACTTCCTTGAAGCATTAGCAGCAGCACTGGAGTGTTTCTGGAGTTCTAGGACTGCCACACCCAGGCAGTCCTTCACATGTGTTGGACTGTCCTGGGTGTGGCAGTCCTAGATGAAATGTTCTGTGACTAGATCACAGAACATTTCATCTAGGACTGCCACACCCAGGGCAGTCCTTCACATGTGTTGGACTGCCCTGGGTGTGGCAGTCCTAGATGAAATGTTCTGTGATTTAGTCACAGAATATTTCATCTAGGACTGCCACACCCAGGGCAGTCCAACACATGTGAAGGACTGCCCTGGGTGTGGCAGTCCTCTGATAGTTTTTAGCACACATGTAAAACATGTATAATACTCAGCCAAACACACAAAACACATATGTATAACACCCAGATAAGCACATATAACACATGGATAAAAGTAAGAAACATATATTGGACTTCATATTTCATAGTTTAATGTATACAAAAGTGGTCCTCTATAACCAAAATGTCAAAATGTATACAAAAGTGGTCCTCCATATAACACATTGATACTCAGTCGATTTCGACGTCACAGTGGTCAGCAGGTAAGTCTCTTGGCTTCTCAAACTTCAACAACTTCTTACAATGGTCGATTTGATCAGCGAAAGGTATGGTCCAAGCTCTGGCTTCGACCGGTGCTCTAGAACTAAGTTGTTTTTTCCGTCCAACTTCTCGACACCATTGTACCGCATCATCGCTTGATTGAAACGAAAGATCGGTCCAAAATAAATGCCCTACATCGATTGCAATTGGAGCATGTACCGCAACCTCGAAAGATCGTAACTCCTACAATAGACGTTAAAAGTCAAAACTAAACAATTACATAAAGCGTATTATTATTTATAGAGGAGTCTGTATTATTATTTATAGAGAAGTTTGTTCTTGGTCACAAGTTGAGACACTTCAAAGTAACATTGTCCATTTGGATCAATGTTCATATTTGGGTTATATATATAAATCTGGATTAACTAGTTAGATAGTACTAAAAGGAAAATCACATATTGGTGTGATATACAAATAACTTAGAAGGCATTAAACCTATAGGCTACAAGTGAAATTCCATCAACCTTTAAGACAACACTTATAAATATATACATATGTACATTAACACACATTCCTACAGAGGACTGCCACAGATTGGGCAGTCCCTCACATACATTGGACTGCCACAAATGTGGCAGTCCTTCACATATACAGGACTGCCACATCTTTGGCAGTCCTATATATGTGAGGGACTGCCCAATCTGTGGCAGTCCTCTGTGTCGAAGTTCAATTTTCCACTCTACGTAAAGTTCAAATGTAGTTACCACGATGATTTCCGATGCGTCAAAGTGTTCTTCGGATGTGTTGGGAGGATAATATCCAGCATTTGATGGTCCGGGTTGATCCATTGTCTATTTCTTTATACATTAAACAAAAAATTCCACTTTTATATGTAAAATTTAGGTTAAAACTTAAAATATTACACAAAAATAAATTCGACGACTTACAAATAAATGAGAGAAGTGATTGACACTGTATTCTACCAAAAATCTTCAACGATTTTTGGTTGGGGGACAATTTTACCTAGGTTAGGTTAGATATAGGTTTATATGAGTAGAAGAAAAAAAAGAAGTGGAGGAAGAGAAGTAGGAAAAGAAGAAAGAGAGATGAAATAAAATGAAATTGGATTTTATAGTTTTTTTGGGCTGCCCCCTAATAAAAAAACCCAATGGCAAACTTGTAAATTTTTCAAAAAATTTTTGGGTTGTCCCCCAGTAGAAAATGAGGTGCCCCTAAAATAACCAAAAAAAATGGTTGACAGAAAACTGCTGGATTTTTTTGCATCCACCAATCATTGATGAGTTTTTTTTAATTTTAAATATTTTGTATAAGGATATCAAGTTTAAGTCTAATTAGACTTTGGATACTGAATTTGTCGGTTAATAAATTTGAATACTCGAAATTTTTAGTGAGACATTTTAGTGACAAAATTAAACTTTCAGTGACAAAATAAGCTTTTTAGTGACGATTGTTCATCACTAGATTTTTTTTGAGTATCTAACTTTATCAACGGACAAATCCAATATCAAAAATCTAATTACATTATAAATCTGGTACTCCTATATAAAGTAATTTTTAAAATATTCTTGTTCACCATACTGAATGAAACCAAGCTATTTACATAATCATTCCAGAATCACGGTGGTGGTGGGGGTGGTGGTGGTTGTGAGAAATATATATATTTGACTGTTATGTGTTTGCAATTGTTTGCCAATGCACTTTGCTATGCCTACAACCAAATGTTTATAATCCTCTTACAACCGTCACGTGTTGGACTTCGATTGGAGGAGGAGAAAGTAGTAGGGTCGAGTGGAGCCCATGTAGCAGGAGGTTGAGAGGGGAGGTGGGCACGTGTTGGACTTCGACTGTAAAAAAGTGGTAGAGTCAGGTGGGGTAGAGTCCATGTAGCAAGAGGTTGAGAGGGGAGGTGAGACCCAGTGAGATATAAATGTAAGGGATGGGAGAAAGAAATTGTAATAAGCTCGTAAGCACTGATTGTAGACTTAGCATTTTCCTCTGCGAAATTGGCAGATGACTGCCCATCCAGTGTACTTTTCTTTCCAAGTCAACTGTGTCCCACAGAAACAAATCAATCTACGAGTCCTGCTTTCACACTATAATTCAACAACCCCTTTCACACTCCATGCCTCAACAAAGGGGGAGAGAGAGAGAGAGAGGAGAGAGAGAGAGAGAGAGACTTCAGTCTTGAAGTCTCCAAGTTTCTTTGTTGGAGAGAGAGTATGCTTCCTACCTATCTATTCACATGTACGTTTGATGTGCAACAATAATAAAACGACATAAAGTATTTAAACAAACTATTAGATTCTAATAGATGTAAACATAAACAAATAAGGATTATGGTTTAAGAAGGATAAAGTTCTTTAACATGATTCTTAACAAAGTTGAATCATAGAGCAACCACCAAAAATTTAGTGACCACTTGATTTGCAAGATTAAACAACGTAATATTATTGGCATTATGTATGTTGTCAATTTAATCAAAGTGTTTAGTTGAACTTTTTATGTAACGTAATTATAATTACAAACTTAATTACATTATATTTTTAATCAATTATATCATAAAACTTATATAATCACGATTGTATTACAAATTAAACTTACAAACTTAAAAAAGTAAAAAACTATATTTAATCATTTATTATTATTATTATTATTATTAATTTTTTGTATTTTAATATTTAATAATCAATATTGTATTAGTTTTTATATTTTATTTTAAAATTTTAATTTGTATGTTTAAAAAAATATTATATTACAAATCCATTACATTACATTACATGGTAAACTAAAATTAATTTGAAACAATCAATATTACAGTACATAATTTGATTTTATGTTCCATCCAGATATGACAATGTAATTGTAACACTATTACATTACAAATTCAGTTATTTACAAATTTAATTCTATTACGTTTACAATCTTATAATGAACCAAACTGACTTTACTGCAAGGAAAGGACTTCGTTGTTGTTGTGTACGCGTCTTTGGAAGGGATAGCCTTCCTGTCCTTGATTCTTTCCATGGCTTTCTCTGTTATGTTTTGACTATTGAAGAAAAATGATATATAGAAATCTTTTCATGACCAAGTTATCTCCAACTCATTTTCAAAAATTCTCTCAATTTGAGGACTAAAAAAAAATCTATATTACGCTATCCTCAAAATTTTACATTTCTAATGTATCAATCCTCAAATAATAAACAACCATTATTTATTTATACATAGATTTATTTCTTCATTAATATAATCATATACATTAATATTATACTATTAATATTATTTATCAAGATAATATTATTCAATTATTCACAATTATTTCGTATAATCAAATTATTTAATATTATTTTATACATTAATGTTGTATTGCTTTAAGTTTTTTTTTTTTTTTTTAAATTTTAATGTGTTTGTAACGTTTAGACTTTTTAAGTTCAATGTTGTTGGTGGTGGTGTTATTTTAAATTTCGATGTGCTTGTTAGATTTTTTGAAAGTCAATATATTTTAAGTTTAGAAAGTTCGATATTATTCTATTATTTTCTGTAAAATTATTTAAATATATTTTATAAATCAAATGAATCTAATAAACAAAAAAATAATACTAAAGACAAATATATCCAATATTAGATTCTATGGGAAGATGTCAACAAGAACTTTTTAATGGGAGAATTATTATATTATTTAAAATTATAAATTAAAAAATACGGTAAGTTACTTAAGTTTATTGTTTAACATGTGTAAGATATACTTAGTAATTGGTTACAATTTGAAGGATAAAATAATCATAAATAGTAGATTCTCAAATTTGATAATTTTTTCCTCTTATCTCAAATTTGAGGATCAAATACGCTTCTCATAAATATTTGACAAAATTCTCTCGATTTGGTGATAATTTTGAGTAAATCCCCTCAATTATATATATATATATATATATATATATATATATATATATATATATATATAAAATAAAAAAATATTGAGTAAATTCCCTCAATTATATATATATGTGAAACCCGCAATTTTCTAGTAATTAATATTTTTTTTATTTTTGTTTGTTAAATTAATTTTCAGATTAGTATTATTATGTAAAATGTAAAATTATTTTCAAAATAATTTACTTGGACTTTTGATTGACAGCCCAGACCTGAACCCGGTTCGAACCTGATTTGAGACTAAAATTATTTTTTATATTAAAATAAGGTTTTAAAAAAAATTAGTTATATTTTCTTCTAAAAAAAAAAAAAAATTATTTTTAGCCAAGTAGACCCATACCAATTTTTAAGGTTTATAGACTTGAGCCTCAAGCTTATTTACTAAATTGGAGACCAAAGTAAATTTTTACCAAATTATTTAGAATTTGTTTACTGGATTAAGCTCATTTTTAAACCTTAGGCCCAAGGCCCAACTCATAAACCATTAACCCTTAATGGATTCAAACCCATTAAGCTATTGCTAAAACTTATCATTTATTAGAAATGAATGGAGGGGTTTATTGTGGCTTTCAGTTTTATTGTGCTGAAGAAGCTTTCTTTTTTTTTCAACCGAAAAGAAAAACTTTTGGCTTTCCCGACCCGAAACCGTCGGCCCCTTGGCCTTCACCACCGCCGGCGCCATCATGGTGGCCGTTGGCCATCCACCTCCCTCGGTAACCCTCTTCCAATTTGCTTTATAAACCCCCTTCCTCCATTCTTCATCATCCCATTCTTCACCAACCTTCCTCTTCTAAACCTAGCCTTTCCCCAAGAAAGTCCGGCGACCCTCTCCCGTGGCCGACCCCCTCCGGTCGAGCCCTTCCCGGCGCACCCCTAGGCCGGCCGTCCGCCACTGACCGAGCCCGATCCCCGACCGCGGGCCTTTCCCGGCCGAACCGACCGCCCGGCGACCCCCTGCGCCCGCGTCTGGCTCTGTTCCGCGTTTGTCCGGTGTTTCTCTGACTCCGGCGAGCTTCTGTGCGCAACCCGTTGTCCGATCCAGAGCTTCGGTTCCGTTTTCGCAGCCGTACCCCGGCGAGGCGTGGTTCCGAGTCCGAGGCATCACTTCGGATTCCGTCAGTTTGGGTAAACTCTGGATCTTGTGTTTTTAATTGTCTGTGATGATTTGGTCCAACCGATTCCTTCGGGAATTCGGGATTACGGTTTCGTATCCGTTCCATTTACGGTTTCGGTTTTTCCGGCAGCTTCGGAATTATGTACTGTGGTTTTTCCTTTTTAGGAAAATTGGGTTCTGTGGAATTTTCTGATATTAATTCGGGTTTCCGATATTATTTCGGGTTTTTCCGATATTTTTGGGAATTCCGTTTTATTTTCGGGTTCCCGAAATTGTTTCGGGATATATATATTCTGTGGTTGTTTTTATATATATAGGGGTATCCCTGGTTTGGGATTGTTTTTGCAGGAAAGTCGGAGCGTTCCCAGTTTTTGGGTTGACCAAAAACAGAGGGAATGCTGCCGAAATTTTCGGGAAAATTATAAAATGATTTTAAAATGATTTTCTGTAATAATATTATTTTTTGGGCGACGACCTTAATGGTCACTGGGCCCCAGTGAAATGCAAACGCACCGGTTTGTCCGGACGTTGAGGCAGAGTAGCTGAAACATGATGATTGGACCAATATCTGAGACTCATAAATTTATTATTATTTTAATTATTGGTTTGTAGGAAGTTTTCAGGACTAACCCAGTTTATTCTTATTTTAATTTGTGTAATGGTTTGTAAGGGCATAAGCCCAGGCCTGTAATAAGTAGGAAGTAACTTTATTTTTATTTTTTATTTTTCTGGGTTGTATGAACGCGTAGGAGTAATTTTAAATATTTATATTTATTAGAAATTCACGATTTTCTCATTTAAGAAAATATATTTTTATATATATAGTTATAAAAGAAATACCAATCTTTTTCCAATAAATTGGTAAATTACGAGTTTTCCGAAATAGAATAGAAATTGGAATTTTTCTTTAAAATATAACGCACTAGAAAAAGCGTGCTTTGATTGTGATGTTGGTATTGGTTAACTCAAGACTAAAATTAACTAGGAAAGACAAATAGAGATTGTAACTAGACAGTTTGAGCTTGCTTCTGAAACAAGTTCCCGGAATATAGGATTTCAAGGAAGAGCGTGACTGTCCAAACCCTGAAGTACCGACTCTTCAATCCAAGAATTTAAGGCAAGTACATTTATGTAGATTTTACAATTATTTTCACAATTGTTTCATTGCAAGTTTAAACCACTGTTACACACGAACTCCTTCGGGAGCATTGATCGTACTGTTGGGGACTGGGGGAGTAGAGTAGTGGATATGACCAAATCCAAACTTAGGATAATGAATGTGTTAGCTTTCCCCTCTTCACACGGGGACAAGCCATACCGTATCGTTAGGATACTATTGTAACCCAAACCGGTCATATTCATTACCTATTCACATCACTGTACTGTACTATTTCAAAAACTGCTCATCTTTAAATTGTTTAAAAATGCATGATTTTAATTGTCATTTTAATTGTTAAAAGTTTGCATGAATTGTACTTTGCTCCCTCCTGACTGGAGATAACATTTTAGGTATTACTGAGGATCTGGAGATGATGATCAATAGCTATTATGATCCTGACTTGTACCCGGCGGTACTCCCAGCTGATGATGATGTTGTGGCGTCTCCATAGATGCTACATTAGTTGAGAGTTTAGTTGTTTCTTTATTTCCAGTTTATGAACTTTGTATTGAAAGACAAGTTTTTATTATCGTAAATTAAATGTTGTGGCAACTTTTAAATTCAAGCTTGTTGTTGAAATGACCTGCAATATGGATTACAGCTTACTGCCGCCGTCTCATCAACGGCGCAGGCTGGGCATGATCCGATTCGACCCAAGTATTTGGGGACCGGGTCGTGACATGTTTTTAGTGGTGGCCCATGCAGGTCTTTGTTCAACAACTTAGGAAAACTTAGAAACAATTAGGAACACTAGAACATCATATTGCCACAACTTAGGACCGATATATCTTATTAAATATTTTTGATTATAGACGGGTAGGATACCTTGCTTATGTTTATGTCCTAAACCTTTCCAGACCATGGCCATTAATGAGAATGACAATGTTGGAGATGAGTTGTCACCTCAACATACCACACCACCACCTTCCCTGTTCAGTCCAGATCCTACTCTGCGACTTTCTGATCGCCATCATAATGCTGGAGACACTCAAGTTCATCAGACGATGGATCCTTCAGGCTCGAGGACTGGACTGCGGACAGAGATGCCTGTCCCATCTGCCCCGCCGCTTCCAGTGAACCCCTCCGAACTCATAAGTTTGCTGCGGGAAGTGCTAGCAACTCAGAGGGCTGAAGCTGAATCTCATCGCGAGCAGAACGCGATTATGAAGGAAGGAATGGAGAACTCCCACAATGTAGCTATGGCTGCACTTGGAAGGAGAGAAGTGAACCCAGAAGAGCCTAGACCAGCTAAGGTAAGTGCCATTCTAGAGGATAATTTTAGTAATTTTTTGAGACCATTAATAGTGATTAGAGATCATATTATGGTAAGGTGGGGGATATTGAGAGCTTCAAGAAGCAGAACCCTCGACCTTTCAAGGGAACCGAGGGAATTGTCTATGCTGACGAATGGCTCGACAGTATGGAACGTCTCCTGAGCGTCGCTCGACTTCCGGAAGACCTTAAGGCAGAAGCTGTAGGACTCCAACTGCAAGAAGTGGCTAGTACCTGGTATCGGAATGAACCCCGACTCCAGGATAAACAGGTTGACTGGGACACTTTCAAGAAGTTGTTCCAGAGGAAATTCTTCCCAACTTCTGAAATGCGGGAGATGGAGCGACAATTTCAGAACCTAAAGCAAGGCAACATGACTGTGGGAGAGTATGCGGCAGAATTCGGCCAGCTCAGCCGATTTGCCAAGAACATGGTGGCTGATCCTGCTGATCGTGCAGAACGATTCAAGTATGGACTTAGAGAGGAGATTCGCACTCATGTGATCTCTGGTGGAGCTAAGACTTATGAGAAGATTCTGGAGAGAGCCCAAGACATAGAGAAGAGTCAACCTGCCCGCTCGAAGAGAGATTATCCTGGAACTAGCAACTTTCAGGGTAATCAGAAGAAGCCCAACAACAACAACAGCAGCAACAATAACAACAACCGTTCTCAGCACCAGCAGGCGAGGAACAATGAAAGAGCACCCCAGAGGCAGATTCCTATCTGCGACTTTTGCAAGAGGCCGGGACACCTGGCAAACATCTGCAGGAAGAGACTAGGGCAATGTCTGATCTGTGGGTCTTCCACCCATCAAGTGAGGGACTGTCCCTTGTCAAACAACAAAGCTGGAGGAAATCAGCAGAAAGGACCTCTGCCCACTCAGCAGCAACAATTTGGGCAGCATCAACAGAAGACGGGGCGAGCTTTTGCCCTAACTGCAGAGGAACCAGAGCCGGAGCAGGAACCTAATGCGGATGGTACATTCTCATCCTGCATTAGCTTTATTCGACTCTGGTGCAACACACAGTTTCATAGCAACCAAGTTTATCTCTGCACATCACATAGTTACGGGCTTTAGCAAGAGAATATGTAGGGTTATGACTGGAGGTGGACCCCTACCTATAACTGAGACCTGTAATTGCCCCATTACAATTTCTGACCACAAGTTTGTAGCACCTTTGCTGGTAATGCCCTTGCCCAACTATGATATAGTCATTGGAATGGACTGGTTGAGCAAGCAGCATGCGCTGATAGATTGTCACAGAGGATGTGTAATCTTCAGCCCACCTGGAGGGCCAGAGTTTGAAGTCTCTAGAGCTCCGGAGGTTATGGAGAGTATTGTCTACTCTATTTCTGAAGAACCTGAACCACCTCACCCTATCATAGCGGAATACATGGATGTTTTCCCTGATAGTCTGCCTGGGCTACCCCCAGATCGGGACATAGAATTCACTATTGATTTAGTCCCTGGCTCTCCCCCGATCTCTAAGGGATGTTATAGAGTCAACCCGAAGGAGGCCAAAGAGATGAAGGAGCAGATCAACGAACTGAAGGCCCTTGGATTCATTCGAGACGGAGCTTCACCCTGGGGAGCACCTGTTTTGTTTGTGCCCAAGAAGGACGGAACAGTAAGGATGTGCATCGACTACCGGGCGCTGAACAATGTCACAATCAAGAACAAGTACCCTCTGCCCCGGATCGATGACTTATTTGACCAGTTGAGTGGAGCCAAGGTGTTTTCCAAAATTGATCTCAGGTCTGGCTATCATCAGATCAAGGTCAGGAAGGAAGACATTCCCAAGACGGCATTCAACACCAAGTATGGGCAGTTCGAATTCTTGGTCATGCCGTTTGGTTTGACAAATGCTCCTGCTGTGTTCATGAACCTTATGAACAAGGTTTTCTATGAATACTTAGACCAGTTTGTCGTCGTCTTCATTGATGACATACTGATCTATTCAAAGACGAAGGAGGAGCACGAAGAGCACCTCAGGAAAGTTCTGGAAACTTTGAGGAAGGAGAAGCTGTATGGTAAGCTTTCCAAGTGTGAATTCTTTCTAGACAAGGTGGATTTTCTTGGCCATGTTGTCACAGGAGAAGGAATTTCTGTGGATCCTAAGAAGATAGCTGCTGTGGAGAAGTGGCCTACCCCAAGCTCAGTTGCTGACATCAGAAGTTTCTTGGGCTTGGCGGGCTACTACCGGAAGTTCGTGAAGGACTTTGCTAGAATTGCTGAACCTATGACAAAGCTGACTCGGAAGAATGAAGATTTCATCTGGACGGAGGACTGCCAAGCAGCGTTCGAGGAGTTGAAGAAGAGGCTTACCACTGCACCAATCCTTGCGCTACCCGCAGGATCCGGTGGTTTCATAATCTACAGTGACGCCTCAGGCAAAGGACTGGGTTGCGTTCTTCAACAACATGGGAAAGTGATTGCTTATGCATCTAGGCAATTACGGACTCATGAGAAGAACTATCCCACTCATGATCTGGAGCTTGCTGCAGTCATCTTTGCGTTGAAGCTTTGGAAACACTATTTGTATGGAGAGAGAGTGGAGATATACACAGACCACAAAAGTCTGAAGTATGTTTTCACTCAGAAAGAGTTGAACATGAGGCAAAGGCGATGGCTGGAGTTAATGAAGGATTTCGACATCGACTTGCAATATCACCCGGGTAAGGCTAATGTGGTCGCTGATGCACTTAGTCGATACCCAGTGGCGATGTTCTTAACCAAGGAGAGGCACCTGCTGGAGGACATCGAGAAGCTCGGACTGGAGATTGTACTGCCTGGACGGAAGGAACTGGATGCTGATTTTGTATTGATGAAGTTGCAAGTGAGCTCGTACTTGATGGACAGAGTCAAAGAGACGCAGTTTCAAGACGAGGCACTTTGCAAGCTGAGAGATCAAGTGTTAGCAGGAACACTGGAGGGTTTCTCAATCGCCAACGATGGAGCTCTGAAGAATGGTACAAGACTTTGTGTACCGTCTGGCGAACTGAGGAACGAGTTGATGAAGGAAGCGCATCAGTCTCAATATTCCATACATCCTGGAGCTAATAAGATGTATCGGGATATGCGCACTATTGTCTGGTGGAGTGGAATGAAGAAAGATGTCACCAGGTATGTTGCTAGATGCTTGATTTGTCAACAAGTGAAGGCTAGTAGACAGAGGCCTGCAGGACTTCTACAACCGCTGGACATCCCAGAATGGAAGTGGGAGCACATCACGATGGATTTCGTGTCAGGACTGCCTCGTTCCCAAGGAGGGAAGGATGCCATCTGGGTAATTGTGGACCGACTAACCAAGTCAGCTCACTTTATCCCTTTCAAAGTTGGTTTATCCACTGAGAAGTTGGCAGCATTGTACATGCGGCACATTTACCGGATTCATGGCGTACCGGTAAGCATTGTATCTGACCGAGACACTCGTTTTACCTCACATTTTTGGAAAAGTTTGCATGACAGCTTGGGGACTCAGTTGAAATTCAGCACAGCTTATCATCCCCAGACAGATGGGCAATCTGAGAGGACAATTCAGACACTTGAAGATATGCTGCGAGCTTGTGTTTTGGAGTTTGGAGGATCGTGGGAAGACCATTTACACTTGGTAGAGTTTTCTTACAACAACAGCTACCAAGCCAGCATTGGGATGACCCCATTTGAAGTTCTTTATGGACGTCGTTGCCGTACACCATTGGCATGGGACGACGTTGGTGAAAGAGTACTGCTGGGTCCTGAAATGGTGACTGACGCAGCAGAGAAGGTGAAGTTTATCAGAGACAGGCTCAGGATTGCTCAAGACAGACAGAAGCACTGGGCAGACAGCGGTCGACGACCATTGGCATTTGAAGAAGGAGATAAAGTCTTTGTGAAGATTTCTCCTACCAGAGGTACAATCAGATTTGGCAGAGCTGGGAAGCTGAGTCCCAGATACATTGGTCCGTTCGAAGTTCTGAGCCGGATAGGAGAAGTGGCGTATAGGTTAGCTCTACCAGCTAATCTAGAAGGCGTGCACAACGTCTTCCATGTATCACAGCTCAGAGAATATGTACCTGATGAGAATCACATTTTAGACCACTCAGAGCTGGAGATTGGACCGAGCCTCACAGTACCAGAGAAGCCTGTAGCAATTTTGGACAGAGGCGAGAAGAAGACCAGAACCTCGGTGACTCCTATAGTCAGAGTTATGTGGAGACATGATTCCCCAGGCGAGTCTACCTGGGAGCGAGAAGATGAGATGCGGGAGAAGTACCCATATTTGTTTGAGACCTGAGGTAATTCCTAATTTTATCCTTTAAATTTCGAGGACGAAATTTTCTAAGGAGGGAAGGTTGTGAAACCCGCAATTTTCTAGTAATTAATATTTTTTTTATTTTTGTTTGTTAAATTAATTTTCAGATTAGTATTATTATGTAAAATGTAAAATTATTTCAAAATAATTTACTTGGACTTTTGATTGACAGCCCAGACCTGAACCCGGTTCGAACCTGATTTGAGACTAAAATTATTTTTTATATTAAAATAAGGTTTTAAAAAAAATTAGTTATATTTTCTTCTAAAAAAAAAAAAAATTATTTTTAGCCAAGTAGACCCATACCAATTTTAAGGTTTATAGACTTGAGCCTCAAGCTTATTTACTAAATTGGAGACCAAAGTAAATTTTTACCAAATTATTTAGAATTTGTTTACTGGATTAAGCTCATTTTTAAACCTTAGGCCCAAGGCCCAACTCATAAACCATTAACCCTTAATGGATTCAAAACCCATTAAGCTATTGCTAAAACTTATCATTTATTAGAAATGAATGGAGGGGTTTATTGTGGCTTTCAGTTTTATTGTGCTGAAGAAGCTTTCTTTTTTTTTCAACCGAAAAGAAAAACTTTTGGCTTTCCCGACCCGAAACCGTCGGCCCCTTGGCCTTCACCACCGCCGGCGCCATCATGGTGGCCGTTGGCCATCCACCTCCCTCGGTAACCCCTCTTCCAATTTGCTTTATAAACCCCCTTCCTCCATTCTTCATCATCCCATTCTTCACCAACCTTCCTCTTCTAAACCTAGCCTTTCCCCAAGAAAGTCCGGCGACCCTCTCCCGTGGCCGACCCCCTCCGGTCGAGCCCTTCCCGGCGCACCCCTAGGCCGGCCGTCCGCCACTGACCGAGCCCGATCCCCGACCGCGGGCCTTTCCCGGCCGAACCGACCGCCCGGCGACCCCCTGCGCCCGCGTCTGGCTCTGTTCCGCGTTTGTCCGGTGTTTCTCTGACTCCGGCGAGCTTCTGTGCGCAACCCGTTGTCCGATCCAGAGCTTCGGTTCCGTTTTCGCAGCCGTACCCCGGCGAGGCGTGGTTCCGAGTCCGAGGCATCACTTCGGATTCCGTCAGTTTGGGTAAACTCTGGATCTTGTGTTTTTAATTGTCTGTGATGATTTGGTCCAACCGATTCCTTCGGGAATTCGGGATTACGGTTTCGTATCCGTTCCATTTACGGTTTCGGTTTTTCCGGCAGCTTCGGAATTATGTACTGTGGTTTTTCCTTTTTAGGAAAATTGGGTTCTGTGGAATTTTCTGATATTAATTCGGGTTTCCGATATTATTTCGGGTTTTCCGATATTTTTGGGAATTCCGTTTTATTTTCGGGTTCCCGAAATTGTTTCGGGATATATATATTCTGTGGTTGTTTTATATATATAGGGGTATCCCTGGTTTGGGATTGTTTTTGCAGGAAAGTCGGAGCGTTCCCAGTTTTTGGGTTGACCAAAAACAGAGGGAATGCTGCCGAAATTTTCGGGAAAATTATAAAATGATTTTAAAATGATTTTCTGTAATAATATTATTTTTTGGGCGACGACCTTAATGGTCACTGGGCCCCAGTGAAATGCAAACGCACTGGTTTGTCCGGACGTTGAGGCAGAGTAGCTGAAACATGATGATTGGACCAATATCTGAGACTCATAAATTTATTATTATTTTAATTATTGGTTTGTAGGAAGTTTTCAGGACTAACCCAGTTTATTCTTATTTTAATTTGTGTAATGGTTTGTAAGGGCATAAGCCCAGGCCTGTAATAAGTAGGAAGTAACTTTATTTTTATTTTTTATTTTTCTGGGTTGTATGAACGCGTAGGAGTAATTTTAAATATTTATATTTATTAGAAATTCACGATTTTCTCATTTAAGAAAATATATTTTTATATATATAGTTATAAAAGAAATACCAATCTTTTTCCAATAAATTGGTAAATTACGAGTTTTCCGAAATAGAATAGAAATTGGAATTTTTCTTTAAAATATAACGCACTAGAAAAAGCGTGCTTTGATTGTGATGTTGGTATTGGTTAACTCAAGACTAAAATTAACTAGGAAAGACAAATAGAGATTGTAACTAGACAGTTTGAGCTTGCTTCTGAAACAAGTTCCCGGAATGTAGGATTTCAAGGAAGAGCGTGACTGTCCAAACCCTGAAGTACCGACTCTTCAATCCAGAATTTAAGGCAAGTACATTTATGTAGATTTTACAATTATTTTCACAATTGTTTCATTGCAAGTTTAAACCACTGTTACACACGAACTCCTTCGGGAGCATTGATCGTACTGTTGGGGACTGGGGGAGTAGAGTAGTGGATATGACCAAATCCAAACTTAGGATAATGAATGTGTTAGCTTTCCCCTCTTCACACGGGGACAAGCCATACCGTATCGTTAGGATACTATTGTAACCCAAACCGGTCATATTCATTACCTATTCACATCACTGTACTGTACTATTTCAAAAACTGCTCATCTTTAAATTGTTTAAAAATGCATGATTTTAATTGTCATTTTAATTGTTAAAAGTTTGCATGAATTGTACTTTGCTCCCTCCTGACTGGAGATAACATTTTAGGTATTACTGAGGATCTGGAGATGATGATCAATAGCTATTATGATCCTGACTTGTACCCGGCGGTACTCCCAGCTGATGATGATGTTGTGGCGTCTCCATAGATGCTACATTAGTTGAGAGTTTAGTTGTTTCTTTATTTCCAGTTTATGAACTTTGTATTGAAAGACAAGTTTTTATTATCGTAAATTAAATGTTGTGGCAACTTTTAAATTCAAGCTTGTTGTTGAAATGACCTGCAATATGGATTACAGCTTACTGCCGCCGTCTCATCAACGGCGCAGGCTGGGCATGATCCGATTCGACCCAAGTATTTGGGGACCGGGTCGTGACATATATATATATATATATATATATATATATATATATATATATATATATATATATATATATATATATTGAGTAAAAAATATTGAGTAAATTCTCTCAAAATATATATATATATATATATATATATATATATATATATAGAGAGAGAGAGAGAGAGAGAGAGAGAGAGAATTTACTCAATATTTTTACTATATATATATATATATATATATATATATATATATATATATATAACCAACCGATTGGTTTTGTATTATGGAACCAACTTATGTTATACACGTTGGATTGGAATTACATGGTTGAGATTAAATGACTTTAAAAATGTGGTGGGTCTACACCTTTTAATCTCAACCACTAAATTCCAATCCAATCCATAAAACATAGGGTGGTTCTATAATACAAAATCAATATATATATATATATATATATATATATATATATATATATATATATATATATATATATATATATATATATATATATCCCACTCACACACACAATTGGAGACTCCAATCTTGTCAATCTTCTCTGAATGTCCATCCTAATACGACTAGGCTAGAGAGCTCGGACGCTTAATTAAATAATATTTGAAAAGTATGGTTGGAGATGGCGTAAGTAATACATGTATGCTTTCTCTCTCTTGTTTCTCACATACATACAAACTTCATTGCCACCTTCCTCTTTCATATTCTCTCTCTCTCTCTCTCTCGCTCCACTCCTTCGTTCCCATTAATGTTTAGTTTTCCTTCACCTGTCCTCTATGGCTGGCTCCTTCATATTTGTTTCCACTGATCATCACAATTCTCACGTTTTACTTGACCTACTTTCCTCTCTAACTCGGCACCTAGGACTCATCAAGATATAGACCTTACTTGTATATAATATAGAGAATTCTCTGTTTTGATTGCTTCTCAACGTGCACCAGGTTTTTATACATATGTATATATGTACTGACAACTTTTATAATTCTTGTGAGTACGTAATGGCTTGCTTCAACTTCTGGTTGACAAAATCCAAGAGCAACCCGAAAGCCACCTCCGGCAACAGCCTGAGCCCGTCCGACGACTCGGGCGGCGGGCAGCAGACGAGCAAGTCCTCGGGCTCGACGTCGACGACGTCCTCGCAGCAGAGCATACCGGCCTTGTACGAGGAGAGAGGACGCGGCAGCCTACGCGCGTTCGAGCTCGACGAGCTGAGGAACGCCACCAACGACTTCAGCCGGACGCTCAAGATCGGCGAGGGAGGGTTCGGGGGAGTCTACAAGGGCTTCGTTAAGCGCACGGACGGGAAGGCCGCCGGGGAGAGGATCGCCGTCGCGGTGAAGAGGCTCAACCAGAAGGGTTTGCAGGTATAGATCATACTATACCGACTGATTTTTGGTGATGGCCGTAAAATTTCAATTTTGATACCCTTAACTATTTCAGTTTTTCAATTTGATATCCTAAACTGTTTTACTCGACAATTTTGTACCATCAACTATTTTTTTTTTAACTTATATCCAAAATTAAAAATAGACGAAACTCTCTCCCCCTTTTCAACCCAATTCTACCGTCCTCCTCCTCCGCCGACTGCAACCCCCTGCCCCCCCCCCCCCCCCCCCCCCCCCCCCCCCCCCCCCCCCCCCGTCGGCTACACACACACACCCCAATTCCACCGTTCCTCTCTCTCTCTCTCTCTCTCTCTCTCTCTCTCTCTCCGCGTACGAAAGCAGCATTGGTGAAGCAGCTACGGCAGCAACGATTGGTTCAGGACCACATGACGGGCTAGGGTTCCGTTAAATTAGACTTGGTAAATCCTGCCACAGATGTTGTTTTCTCACTTTCCATAAGTTTATGATATTAAGTTAAAATCTAGTATAGTTGAAAATATCAAGTTACAATTAAACATAAATTTTATAATACTAAACATCGATATAAGTTCTCACGGGACTCGAGCAATCTAGAAATTCTAGATTAGTGAGTGACACGTAAAAGAAAATTGGTGTTGACTGAATTATTCTAAGTTAAACTGTGGAATTCCGATCCCTCCGTGTTATATATCTCAAACTTCTCAAGTATATGCACATTGGCAATATAGGGTTATTGGAACATATAAACTTTCCAGCTTGATAATGGAAGGGTTTGAGATGAGCAATACAAAAAAATAAGGATAAATGTGAACAATAATTGAAATGGTGTTGGTTCATGCATCTCTCACTCGGACACAAAATCACAACGGTTGGGCCAATTCTTTTTGTATCACCTTGTCATGATTTTTAGATTTGAATGAGCTCAAGCACTGTACTCGCTTAAATTTTGAGAAAAATTAATAGAGCTTGTTAGTATTCACCACTGTCATTGTCCTCTGTTATAGAGAATATATATAGAATGATAAATTTTGGATTAATCTATTGATGGGATTTGGCTACTACACGTTTGACGTATGTACAAACTATGCACAAGGCTTCACATGTGCTAATATTTGTAAATAGAAACAAATTAAGAACAAGTAAAATATGAGACTGGTCAAAAATTCCTTCAATTTAACCTGAGAAATTATATATATTTTAGGGACATAAGCAATGGCTAACGGAAGTCCAGTTCCTTGGCGTTGTGGAGCATCCGAACCTGGTGAAACTCGTCGGCTACTGCGCCGAGGATGGCGAGAGGGGGACGCAGAGGCTGCTGGTCTACGAATTCATGCCCAATCGGAGTTTAGAGGATCACTTATTCAACAGAGCTTACCCATGCCTTCCATGGAACCTGAGACTGCAGATAGCCCTCGGCGCGGCTCAAGGGCTGGCATATCTGCACCAAGGCCTAGAAGTCCAGGTAAGTTAACTTCAACACAATTTTGTCGCATGAAGAATTGGATCTCGTTCCGACGGTTGACTTGAAGTGACCGTTAGATCTCGTTTATATTTTCGTAATATTTGAAACTTGTGTTTAGGTTTCCATTTTAGACAGTCAGTTCAGGTCAACTCTCAAGACGTGACCCAAACTCTCTTCTGAAAATATGGAGACGTAAACACAAAATTTAGATAAATTTTGAATATTATACGAGATCTTAAAACTAAATAACTAGACAAAGACTTCAAGCCAAAATTTTGAAGTACGTTTTTTTTTTGTTATAGTGTAACTATATCTTGCTTATGTGGTCAGGTGATATACCGAGACTTCAAGGCGTCTAACGTTCTACTAGACAAAGACTTCAATCCAAAATTGTCGGACTTTGGGCTAGCGAGGGAGGGACCGACAGCAGGGAAGACTCACGTATCGACAGATGTAAGCATAGCGTACTTTTTCCGTACCAATTCCGAGTGTATTTTAGAGTGTCCAAGTCACGATCCAGTTTTTGATGTGTAGAATTGATCACGCACGTATTGATATTGGAGGATCTTAGATAATAGCAGTCGCAGTGCTTCTGGATAGACATTCATACGTTTCTAAAAAGTACAGACACTCCAAAAATCATGGTTGTGTCGCATTGGAATCACCACATCTGATACAGTATAGACATTCCATTAATATACACTTATTATGAACAAAAATATGTGTCATGTCCGTGTCTCAGTGTCATGTCTAGGCATCGTTTGGTACTAAATAAGATTACATTACAGTGAACCAAAAGGGATCCTAGTGTTGGATGCAGACTGATTTATGGACCTGCAGGTGGTGGGAACGTACGGGTACGCGGACCCGGAGTACATCGCCACCGGCCATCTGACGACCAGCAGCGACGTGTGGAGCTTCGGGGTGGTGCTGTACGAGCTCCTGACCGGCAGGAGGTGCCTGGAGAGGAACCGGCCGGCCAACGAGCAGAGGCTCCTGGAGTGGGTGAAGCAGTACCCCATCGACAGCAGGAGGTTCAACATGATCATGGACTCGAGGCTCCAGTACCAGTTCTCCGTCAGGGCCGCCCGCGAGGTCGCGAGGCTGGCCGATAGGTGCCTCGTCAGGCAGGCCAAGGACCGGCCGAAGATGAGCGAGGTGGTGGAGAGCTTGAAACAGGCAATGCAGCTCAAAGAATCAGGGGAACGTTACTCTACGAGCTCAAGCAGGGATAAAACATCCGTCGGAACCTCAAGGAAGTAAACCCGTGGGATCGAATCCACCTAGTCAGAATGGATTATGTCTCCACCGGTGTTCAGACATATATATATATATAAAAGAAAAAAAATCGGATCTTCGTTCTTAAACATTTCCAAATATTTTTAAAATAGCAAGTCTTTTATATATATATATATATATATATATATATATATATATATATATAATTTTCTTTTAAAAACGGATAACAAGAAGAAATGTTTTTTTTTGTTTTTTTTTTATGTGTTTTAAAATGTAAGTATATGTCTAGTGAATTCATACGATGAGATTTAAGATATGAACATAATTTATTCGGTATATAAAATTTTGAAATAAAGCAATAATTTTGTGCATGGATTCTATGTTCTTTTGGTAGCAACTGGTATGTAAAGTTTTATAGTGAGATGAACTAACACTGAATGATTTATAACGGGTCTTTTGTGCACAAAGCCTCACATGGGTAGCCATGGGAGTACTGCACGGTTTGCACTAGTGGGTTTTTTGTGTGGCTTGTTTGTGTTAGTTACCAGAGGAATTTTAAGTTGAGGACAATGTTTTTTATTACAGCCCATACACACCTACACGTTTTTACGATTGGAGGTTCGAATCCTGCCGGTCCCTCTGATGTCCGTGCTGCTTAAGTTGAGGAATGCGAACGAGGGAAGATCGAATTCATTACATTGTTTAATGTGCTAGCTTCGCCCCCCTTCGATTACGGTTACATGCCATCTCGAACTCCATTTGGTACCAAATACCAAAAAACGAATCAAACAGTTTTACTTTGAATTAATATGTTTTCAAACACGGCATTCATTTGGTATTTTAAGTGTTTAGTTATTAGCGGATATTCTTTACAGATATCATAGTTGGAAGCATTTTTCAATGGAGGATCCACCAATAAAGCACAAGAAAGCTCCAAAAAAAATCTTTTGTGACAAGTGATGTCAATTTCATGTGTCAAAAATTTGAATTCAGTCGACTCTTGTGGTGAGCGACGAGAGCTATACTCTCCTTGACTATACGGACGGTCTCGAAATCTAACCGCATGAGAAATATATGTGTGTAAAAATTGAAAACAGTGATTCCAAATAGCATGCAACGTAGCATGCACAAAATTTCGTACATTATACCGGGTGTAAAAAAAAAAAAAAAAACCCTCCATATGTCAAATTACTAACCAATTACCTTCGACCTAGCCTATGACCCGGCCCACTTTGAAGCCAACTTCGACAGCAATGCGAGTGGAAACGGCTAGTGGGGTCCACCTGCGATGTTTTATCCAGCACAGTGGTGAGTGGTCTGGTCTGGCCTCTATGCAAGGCTGCTGCTCTGTTCCCCATCACACCACATCCCCACAATTCTCGGGGAAAAGTAGCGAGAATAATAACGCAGAGCCTGCTGTCCGTGTAAAAAAAGCAAATTTGCTTTCTTTCTCCATCACTTCCATCATTTCTCCTCTCTCTCTCTCTCACACACAAATCACACTTTGTGATGGCGATGAGGAAGTCATGGTGGTGGCAGGTTCTCATCCTCAGCATCGCAACCTCTGCGTGTCATGCCTCAGCCAAGGACCATGGTAAGTGATTTCCCACTTCTCATCTTTTACATAAAACTTTCGATCGAGTAAGTCATACTTTGTTTCTGTACTCTCAAGATCATAGCACGAGCAAACCAAGAATGCACACACTTCCTATGAAACTCAAAAGCCAGTTGTAGGAAAAAAGAGCACTTGAAATCCCAGTTCTAGAGTTAGACAATCGCTTATATTTAGTCAATTTAGTCAAAGAACCCAGTCTATAACGTAGATTGAGTCACCGAGTGCATCTTTCCATATTGAGTTCCAGTTTTGAGTCTTCTAGACTTATTAGATTCTGCCAATTCTGGGCATCTTTGTATCTCGGCTCATTAAAAATAGAAGAAGCAACTTTTTCCATAGAGCTGTCAATTTCCTTAACTTTTTTATTTTTTTATTTTTTTATTTTTTTTACTTCCACCATCAATTGGAAGAAACAATCTGCTTCCCGTAGGATTGGACCCATCCAATCAGGATGCATTATGTCTCCATCTGCTAGCCACTAAAGCTAGAACCTAAGGGGGCGTTTGGTATGCTGTCAATTTCCTTTACTTTTTTTCTTTACTTCCACCATCAATTGGAAGCAAGGACAGAACCAAAAACCTGAGCTGGGGTGGGCTGGAGTGGGTTAGGGTGGGCTAGGTATAGCCTGACTCAAAAAAAAATTACCCAAAAAATAAATTATATATGAAAAATAAATCATTTTTTTTTGGGGTGGGCTGAAGACAACTAAGCCCCACACTTAGGTCCGCCCTTGATTGGAAGAAACAATTTGCTTCCCATAGGATCGAATCCATCCAATCATGATGCATTATGTCTCCATCCGCTAGCCGCTAGAGCTAGAACCTAAACTTATTCATTCCCTTTTACTATCAATTTCCTAAACTTATTCTTTTTTTTTTTTTTTTTACTTCCACGGTTCCACCATAATTGACGAAATAATCCGCTTTGCGTGGGATCGAACCCACCCATCCAGCTAGGATGCGTTATGTCTCAATCTGTTAGACACTAGAGCTAGGAGTAGGACCTAAACTTATTCCTTTCCTTTTACAATATTAGGGGTCGAGTCCATTTTTGTTCACCCACCAAAACTAGGGTGTTTGTTCACCTCTCAATAAAGGATTGACACGTGTCAAATTCTTTAGTCAAAACCGCTTTGAATGTTTACAAAACCACTTCCAAAGTGGTTTATGTTGAATGGATTTGACACGTGTCAATTTTTTATTGGAGGGTGAACAAACATCCTATGGGTGAACAAAAATGGACTCATTAGAGGTAGCACCAGCAAGGGGAGGAGGAGTGGACGTCGGTTCGAATACCAGCAAGTGCAAAATTTAATATTTAATTGAAGGGCGTCTTGTTAGTAGCTGAGGACAAGGATAAAAAACATTGGGGCAAAGCTATCATCCCTACTCTCTTTGGTGTCATCTGATACCCAACAGTCGTCAGACTGGAAGTCATTTTCTAAATGCAACTAATCTTGAAAGTTCAAAGTTCTCGTTGTATTAATATAAAGAAAATTAGTAGCTAATAATCTTCTTAATTAGCTCTAGAGAAAATCTTAATTAATCTTTTTCCTGAACTTATTCCCAATTTGATGCTAGGACTATAACTCTGTAATGCCTCTTATGGCTTCTCTTCAATTTTGTGCTCAGTAGGCACAGATGAGTCTGTCAAACTGAGAAACCATTCACCAAATTACTCCTTAAAGAGAGAAGCTGCTACCAACAAAACTAGCTGTGGCAACAGATTCTTGGTCTAAAAGTTCTCTTAGTACCTTCATTTTGTTGACTATAGTGTTATTTTCTACAAGATTTCTTTCACCCAAAAATGTTAACATATAGTGTAGCACATCATCAAGTTGAGTATGAAGTATGTGGGTTCTTTCTTGCAACGATGAAAAATCAACAATTACTACCAACTGTCCAGAATCTGGTTGTAAATTCACTGATACCGAAGTTTGAGAGAAACGTATTTCACATTGCCAATTTGTACAACTACATATTTTTCAAACACGAAGAAAACAATTGTTTACCACTCACTTCAAACCCTACCTAACCCCTAACGGTGTGTTGCCATCACGCGAAAAGCAAATTTTGTGCAACCCACAAGATTGTTAATATATTATATGTTTTTTTCAAACATCAAACCCTAATAATTACCTTAGTATACTAACCAACTTCAAAATCTCTATTTGAAAACCTTTCCACGAGTATAGTCGACGCGGGCGAAGACCTAAGGAAAAAAAAGATTGATATGAAATTAGAAATTTTGGGAAAAATTTGATGCGAAAGCTTTAAATGAAATTTGAAGAATCAACTATTATCAATTTTATCACAAATAATTTTAATAGAAATACAAAAACAATAATTAGGAATATCTGTTTTAGAATGGCGTGTGGGTGGGTTGGAACACTAGACGTCAACGTTGGAGTCGGAATGCAATTCATCCCATTGAATTTACAGGAGTCAAATTTATCATCTCTATGGGATTAGATCCCGAGTTATTGCGAAACAAAAAAGAAGAAGATTATGGAAGTCAATATTCTCGCACTTATTGCTACTGCACAGTTTATTTTAGTTCCTACTGCTTTTTTACTTATCATATACGTAAAAACGGTCAGCCAAAATAATTAATTTGAATGAAACTTGAATTATTAGTTCTTATCAATGATTGAAGAAATAAAAGAGACATTTCATGAATATGGAACATAGGTTTTCTTATGAAAGAAAAGATAGAATTCTCCGAATTATTCCTAGAATCAAAAACAAAGGATTGGATCACATTGTATCCAACATTAAACGGAAAGTTGTTAAAGAGAAGAATTTTTGTTTCTGATAGAGACAATCTGGGACGGAAGGATTCGAACCTCCGAGTAACGAGACCAAAACCCCAAAAAACTCAAGTCACTCAAGTCTTATTCTTCGTTTTTCAACGTAGAATAGAGATATTATTGATAAAAAAAGAAAAAGGTAACCGCATTATAATGAGTTCCGCTTATTAGGAGTTTTTTATAGTTAAAAAGTTGAACATTGAATCATTATTATAATGACTAATTGCACTTTTATTTTAGGGTATTCCGCTCTGTAGTGACATAATAATCCTCTTCATATCTTATATATTCCATTTTTTTGTCCTGGGACAATATATATTCTAGATATCCAATCTCTATTATTAATTGAAAAATAGAATTTAATCCGCTTTTCAAGCAAAAGACTAAAAGTCCAATTATTTGAAGAATTTTTCTTTTATAAGTTATAAGTTGAAGTTAATTGAATATGAATAATAGAAGAAGTTCTATTTGCTCAATGAATTATTTCCCTCTACCCCCTCCTTTGTTTGTCCACTACTTCTTATGAATCTAAACAAAAGAATTTCTATAGACCCGGAAAAGAAGAAATAGTAATCTTTGATGAACAGGATAAAAATTATTATTATTTCGATACAAGACGACACAAGAGAAAGGGTAGAAAATCCTTTCTCTTGTGTCGAATAGAAGAATACGATACACAATAAACTTAATATAATTACCTCGACAGAGTACTTTTCAGGTTCAGGTTAAACCACACTTTTTCGAATTCCGGCTTTGTTTGTGTATCCTCTAATACTATAGTAATTGGTTGGAAACAACCTATCTCATTCAAATAGCATACTGAATTTGTGATGTATATGTTCTAATCCCAAATACTCGAGGGAGTGTGGTGGCACAGCTTAGGCGGACCCAGCATTTCAAGTTCTTAGGCGGGGTAAGTAAGCATCTCTTGTAAAATATGAGCAACACCAAATCCCTCTAGAGCCCAAACTTCCATTTCTCCTACTCGTTGTCCCCCCCTTGCTTGGCCCTTCCTCTAAGGGGTTGCTGTGTAACAAGTGCGTAATGTCCACTCGAACGTCCATGGATTTTATCATCAACTTGGTGAATTAAGTTTAGGATATATGACTTTCCTATTTGAACAGGTTGCTCAAAAAGATCTCCTGTTCTTCCATCAAATATTCTGCTTTTTCCCGGATACTCTGCTTGTTTGAGTAATAGCAATGAGATTCCTCAATATCATGCTATGAATATCTAGGATTTCCAAAAGAAGATGCCATTCGTTTGATGAGAAATAAAAAAGAATATCGAAAATTCGCGTGGCTGAAGCTGAAGCAGCTACTTTCGAAGTAACAGAAAGAAAAGCAACGACTAGAGTGGGAGAGTCAGAGTCGAAAAGAGGATTCCTCACTTCTTTCTCTCATTCAAAACCGTGCATGAGACTTTCATCTCACACGGCTCCTAAGTGATAAAAGAAAGATGAGTTCTTTCTTTTTGATTACCTTCCTCGCGTATGTATAAGACCGTATTAGTAATGACTTCCCGCAAAGGAAAGAAAAAGCATATATATAATAATATAATCGAACTTTCTTTTTATGTTTTTTATGTTATTTAAATAAGCTTTCCGCTCTTACCCCCATTTTTTCAAGTCCCCAGTGGGACGAAGTGTCAACGCTATAATTTCTTTGATGCTATTTTTATAGTGTCTCATTCCTTTGTTCGACAAATGATCCATTCATGTACAATAATGAATATGTAGCGGGTATAGTTTAGTGGTAAAAGTGTGATTCGTTCTATTAACAACTTAAATAGTTAAGGGGTCTTTCGGTTTTTTCATATTCCGATCAAAAACTTTATTTCTTAAAAAGGATTAATCCTTTTACCCTCAATAGCATATTTGATTTGAGGAATCATATACATTCTCACTTCTGATCTTTCTAGAGGCATATTGGACACTGCTTCTTTGATTACAACAACAATAACGTCACCAATATGAGCATATCGGTGATTACCAGCCCCTATGATTCGAATACACATCAATTTTCGAGCTCCGCTATTATCCGCTACATTCAAAAGAGTCTGAGGTTGAATCATATCATTTTTATTTGAATCTGTTATTTCAATGCAAAGAATGAGGAAAAAAAGAAATAGTATTTGTCTAGAAACCAGAAAATAAATAAGTAAAGCGTGGTTATTTTTTAATCCTTAATACCCCTTTTGTTTAGTTTTATATCTCTATCCTGCCTCGGTTATTCAACTTAGATGAAATAGTAATAGCTACACTCATTTGTATGCTACGAAATTTGGATGAGATCCAATCTGATTCAAAAGTATCCTCTCTCTCTTTGTCCAAAAGGCGGACAATTTGAGCAGAAGGTCCACGTCTTTGTTTTTTTTTAGAATGAGTCGTCTGTTTTTATGTTATTTTGTACTACAATTCCTTTGTTTGTGGGATCATTTTCCCCGAGGGATAATGAGAAGAATTATAGAATGGATTGCTAATTATGTGTTGAGAATCAATAAGGGACTTTTAGTCCCACATCGGAATATGTAGTATGTAGAGGAGCTAGGCTCCCTATAAGTAGTGAAGTAGTCCATCAATAAAATTATCCAACCATTATTTTCTACATGGTATCAGAGCCATAACCCTCTCTCTCTCTCTCTCCACAAAAAAAAAAATTTCGACAACCAACCCCCGATCCCCCCGGCCTCCACCCACTAGCCGAACCCCCCCTTCCCTAGCCGACCCCCCCCCCCTTCCCTAGCCGGCCCCCCCCTTCACTAGTCGACCCCCCCCCCCCCCTGCAGACCCCCCGACCCCCCCTCTGCCATTCAGAACCCCCCCCCCCCCCCGACCAGAACCCCCCGCCCCCCTCTCCCGCAGTTGCCCCCCCCCCCCCCCGACCCCCACCTGCGGAACCCCCCCCCCCCCCCCCCCCCCCCGACCAGAACCCCCTCCCGACCCCCCCGACCAGAACCCCCTCCCGACCCCCCCCGACCAGAACCCCCCCCCCCCGGACCAGAACCCCCCGACCCCCCTCTCCCGCAGACGCCCCCCCCCCCCCCCCACCAACAGCAGCCCATCAAACCCTAACCCTAACCCTAGCTTTTTGTCATGGAAACCCTAACCCTAGACCTAGCATCCCCATCAAACCCTAACCCTAGCTTTTAAAAAAAGAAAAAAAAGGCGTATTTCGAATAGAGACGGCTGTCAAATCTTTATTTGCACCAACTCTGTTCCGTGCTTACGCCGTTTGGAACTAACAAATGCTTTCTTTGTTATTCCTTCTTCACATCGGGATCTATGCAGAGACTGATCATGTCTTCTCTGGTATCCTGACGTGTTCACTTTACATGCGCGTGCCGGTGCTGGCCAAGTTAGTAGCGCATTAGTAAAGTCTCTGGCGTTGAAGAAGACGACGTCGACGACGAAGACGACGACGACGACGACGTTGGGTCAGTTGCAGCCTCCGACGACGACGAAGAAGACGACGAATTGAGTTCACAGTTGAAGACGCCATGGATTCGATCAGTGGCAAACTGACGGCCGATGAGATGAAGGCCTTGGTTGATGATATCTTATCCAAGAGATTAACCGAGGTAACCCCACGTGTGATCCATACTGATGTGGATCCGTCGCCTTACAAAATGGGGAAGCTGGAGAAACTGGAGACGAAGTTGGAAGGAACTTCCAACTACTTGAAGTGGTCGCGGCAGGCGATGCGGACACTGAAGGGACGTGGCTTGGTTGGCTATGTCACTGGCCAAGCCAAGGCGCCAGCCGATCACTCCACCAAGGAGTTTGCTGTGTGGGAGATTGTCAACAACGTCGTGGCTGGGTTGTTGACTGCCTCTTTAACCGACCAGGTGTCGGGCAATGTCGAGGCTATGGAGGCTGCTGCTGATATATGGCAGACTCTCAAAGATATGTACTCCGGCTCCGGCAACCCTATGCGCGTCTTTCAACTGCAAGATGAACTCGATAGGGTGGCCCAAGACGACCGTACCATCTCTGAGTACGCGGCCCTGTTGAAGAAGTATTGGTCTGATCTGGATCATTATGATCCTCTTGGGATGGAAGATGCACAAGTCGAACCAGCCTTCGCAAAGTACTTTCAGACGTTCCTGGCTTATATTTTCCGGCAGCGTATGATGAAATTCCTGAAGGGACTACACCCTGTATTTGAGCAGCGACGAAATATCCTCCTTTCCCAACCCACGCTCCCAATCTTGGAAGAAGCTATAGCTGTTATGACACAGGAAGAAGCTCGACTGAAGTTGATGCCCAACAAGGGCTCCTCCCAGGGGGAGCCAGCTGCGGTTGAAAAGTTTGCCCTTGCTGCCGTCACTCAACCTCCATCTATGGGTGGTGTTTGTCACAATTGTGGTGACTCCGGACATTACATCCGATTTTGTTCAAAACCTTTGCGCAATCAGTCTACTGATCGAGGACGGGGTCGTGGAGGCCGACGTGGTGGTAGAGGAGGATATGCTGGTCGAAGGGGCGGCCACAAAGCAAATCTGGCGGAAGAAGGGGGAGAGCATCACCCGGCTGAAATAATCCCGCTTGAGCGGGAGTTCCTTGAGAGGTTGCGTGGCACGAAGCTGGGTTCGGCCGACAGTCCTGGGGCGTCTTTCACTTCGGGAGATCACTTCACTTGCTTTGCCCAAACCAACACCGATGATTCTGCACGTGCTCTTGCATCTATCCATCAGCCATGATGGATTATGGACTCTGGGGCATCTCGCCATGTCACGGGGTCCCGTGGTGCGTTTCGGGAATATACTCCCCTACCATTGCCGGAGAGTATTCAGACCGCTGATGGTACATCCAGCCCTGTAATGGGTAAAGGCACTGTCGCATGCACCCCTTCCATCACTCTAACCAATGTCCTTCATGCTCCATCTTTTCCTGTCAATCTTCTATCCATTAGTGCCATTATACTTGATCTTAACTGTACTGTTTCCTTTGACATTCCTCAGGTGACTTTTCAGGAGAAAGGGATAGGACGACGACTTGGGACTGGCACATGGCATAAGGGGCTGTGGTATTTAGACAGGACTGGACTGGACAAAGCATTGGCATCCTTGGTAGCAGACGCACCACCAGAAGCTTCCTGTCGCAGTGTTGAAGCCGACTTGCTACTCCACCACCAGCGTGTCGGTCATTCCTCTTTTCCGGTTATTGGTCGACTGTATCCGTCCTTATATCAAAGGGCTAATAAAGAGAAGTTATTTTGTAATGCTTGTGCTTTGGGAAAACATACCAGAAGCTCGTATGTGAGCACAGGGAAAAGGAGTTCAGCTGCTTTTGACATGATCCATTCAGACGTATGGGGCCCTTGTCCTACAACCGGGATTAACGGCTTTAGATGGTTCGTCACCTTTATTGATTGTTATACCCGTGTGACATGGGTCTACCTTCTGAAGAATAAAAGTGACGTCCTTGAGGCCTTTCAGGACTTTCATCGACGAGTGGGAACACAATTTGGCGCTAAAATTAAGTGTTTCCGATCCGACAATGGGACGGAGTATACAAATAAGCGGGTTGCTGAGTATTTTTCAACTCATGGAATACTTCATCAAACTTCATGTGCTTATACTCCGGCTCAAAATGGTGTGGCGGAACGAAAGAACAGACACTTGCTGGAAGTTGCACGGACGATGATGCTGGCTATGAATGTCCCGAAGCACTTATGGGGGCAGGCTATATTGACGGCCTCCTATCTCATCAACAGAATGCCATCTCAGGTATTAGACTGGAAGACACCATTAGAGATGCTTACTGGTGCTAATACATACACTGTTCCACCAAAAGTTTTTGGATGTGTATGCTTTGTCCAGGATAATCGGCCAGGCGTTGGCAAACTGGATCCTCGGGCAGTTAAATGTGTTTTTGTCGGTTACACGACGACTCAGAAGGGTTATGCCTGTTGGAGTCCAGTCGAGCGGAAGATGTTTGTCAGCATGGATGTTACTTTCAGAGAACTCGAACCATACTATGGTTCGGATGAAGGTTCCGCATTTGGTGACACACCTAACACAGATGGTGTTCGATGTGAGGGGGAGATAATAAGCCCAAATGTGGTCGTCGGATCGGTTCCGTGTCCGGTTATAGAAAACTGGACGAAAGGGGGAGAGCACAGTGACTCAGATACAGAAAATGAAGAAGAAGATCCATATGTTACGCAGGGGGAGCAGCAGACAAGGGAAAAGGAGCTCCAAGTCTACAAAAGAAGACAACAGAAGTCCAGTACTGTGCCTATGCCATGCCCTGTGCCTACTGTACCAAGTCCCTTGTCTACTCCTGCTCCAACTCCTGAAGATGTTACTCCCGCACTGAATCACTCGGATTCTGATGCGGATCTCTCCGACTCAGATGGTACGATCTCTACACCACCTATTGCTCCCTTAAGGAGATCTTCTCGCATCAATGCGGGTAAGGCTCCTGCTCGTTTTGATGATTACGAACATGACATTGCCAACTTCTTGTCTTATTCTAACATTTCTTCGAATTATCGAGCCTTCATTGCATCGTTAGACTCTACTTCGTTGCCCAAGTGTTGGCAGGAAGCAAAGAAAGATCCAAGGTGGAAAGCTGCAATGATGGAAGAACTTGGAGCACTGGAGAAAAATAAGACATGGGAGCTGGTTCCATTACCCAAAGGGAAGAAAGCTGTGGGATGCAAATGGGTGTACACAGTGAAAGAGACGCCAGAAGAAAAAGTAGAGCGGTACAAGGCGAGGTTGGTTGCAAAAGGATTCACACAGTCATATGGAATAGACTATGATGAGACTTTTGTCCCAGTAGCAAAAATGAGCACCGTAAGAACGCTGGTCTCCATTGCAGCGAACTATGGGTGGAAGCTGTACCAGTTGGATGTGAAGAATGCCTTTCTTCATGGGGACCTGCAAGAAGAAGTATACATGGAGCTCCCGTCTGGGTGCTATGCGACGGAATCAAACGGAGGGACGTCGCAAGGAAATGTGTGTAAACTGAAGAAGTCACTATACGGGCTCAAGCAATCCCCTCGAGCCTGGTTTGACAGATTCAGAAAGGCTGTTACAGGCATGGGATACCGTCAAACAAATGCAGATCATACGGTCTTCCTTCAGCATGCAAGAGGCCACATCACTATACTTGCTGTATATGTGGATGATATAGTGATCACAGGTTATGATGAAGTCGAGATCACTAAACTGAAGTCAAAACTCGCGAAGGAGTTTGAAGTGAAAAATTTAGGAGCGATGAGGTACTTTCTAGGTATCGAGGTGTGTGAAGGCGAACAAGGAATTGTTCTCTCACAGAGAAAATACACACTAGATCTGCTAAAGGAGACAGGGATGCTGGGATGCAAAGCAGCGGTCACTCCACTTGACCAGAAGTGCAAGTTGGGAGCAGAAGCAGGAGAGCCCGTTGATCGTGAAAGATATCAACGACTTGTAGGGAGATTGATTTATCTGGGACACACTCGTCCTGATATCTCATTTGCGGTGAGTGTAGTGAGTCGCTACATGCATGATCCAAGAAAGGGTCATATGGAAGCAGTATTTCAGATCTTGAGGTATCTGAAAGGAACGCCGGGAAAGGGGCTATGGTTCAAGAAGAATGGACGCATAGAAGTTGAGGGATACTGTGATGCAGACTGGACGAGCTGCATAGACGACAGAAGGTCTACCACGGGATACTGTGTTTTTGTAGGAGGAAATCTGGTCTCATGGAGAAGCAAGAAACAGTCTGTGGTAGCACGGTCGACAGCTGAAGCAGAATACAGAGCAATGGCTCTGGGAGTGTCAGAGTTGCTATGGGTGAAAGCATTGCTGACAGAGTTGAAGCTGGATAAGGGAGCACCATTGCGTCTTCTGAGCGATAGTCAAGCTGCAATAAGTATAGCTAACAATCCAGTTCAGCACGACAGAACGAAGCACATCGAGATTGATCGATTCTTCATCAAGGAGAAGCTGGAACAAGGGATACTGAAGATTGACCATGTCCGCTCAGAAGAACAAGTTGCAGACTGTCTGACTAAGGTTCTTAGTTCATTAAGTCTGTCGAAGCTATGTAACAAGATGGGGATGATCAATATCTATCGCCCATCTTGAGGGGGAGTGTTGAGAATCAATAAGGGACTTTTAGTCCCACATCGGAATATGTAGTATGTAGAGGAGCTAGGCTCCCTATAAGTAGTGAAGTAGTCCATCAATAAAATTATCCAACCATTATTTTCTACATTATGCCTAGATCTCGGATAAATGGAAATTTTATTGATAAGACCTCTTCAATTGTAGCCAATATTTTATTACGAATAATTTCGACAACTTTAGGAGAAAAAAAAGGCATTTACCTATTACAGGGATGGTGTGATTTGATTCTTATTTTTAATTTTTTTTTTTTTAGCCCTCACCCCAGTCTTAGAATAAAAAGACGTCGTTCGGAATAGAAAGAACCTAATTATGGAAAAACCTACGCTTGGTGAAGGTAAAGTTTGGAGATAGAACAACAGCCTCTTTCAGATATGAATCTATCTGATTCAGAAGGGAAGAACTTGCATCAGTATCTCAGTTTCGGTTCTATTGTAACAAAAGATTCCCTTTTTATGTGGAAAAGACCCGTATCAATAATAATGATCTTACATATGGACAATTCCTCAATATCTTGTTCATTCGCAACAAAATATTTTCTTTGTGCGTCGGTAAAAAAAACATATTTTTTTGGAGAGAGACTATTTCACCAAGCGAGTCACAGGTATCTTACATATTCATACATAACGATTTTCTACAAAGTGGTGATGAAACGTATAACTTGTACAAATCTTTCCATTTTTCAATTCGATCCGATCTATTCGTTTGTAGCGCTATTTACTCTATCGCAGACATTTCTGCAACACCTCTAAGAGAGGAACAAATAGTCAATTTTGAAAGAACTTAACGAATATGATGATACGCTTGAATAAATTTTCTTATTATTCTCCTATCCTCATATTCTTTCTATCTTTCAAATAAGGAGTTTCTTATTAATATTAAATATTGAATTATTTCTAAATTACATTATTAAGTGCGTGACTTTAACTAAACTAATTCAATCCAACAAACGGAGATTCCTAGTAAAAAGGGGGATTTCCTGGTAGATATAGAAATCCACTTCTATTCTATATAAGTCGAATCCCCGCTGCCTCCTTGAAAGAGAGATGTCCTGAACTACTAGACGTTGGGGGCATATCCGCCCGACCGTCATCATACTATGATGATAGTATGATCAGTTTTTTTGGAATTGTCAATATAATCTAATGGTATGGCTAAATCCAAAGAGTCTTTCCTACTTTCTATGTTATGATTCGATAGATTTTTTTTGTTTGATTTGATACTTCACTTCATGAATGAAGCATCTCATACTATATAACTCTATATAAAATATTCTATATAACTCTATATAAAGGACTAAATTGCCCCTCTCTATAAGAGAGGAGGAGGTCCCATGTTGGGTGCGGAGCAACCGGTTGTTCCAACGGCACCCCCACCTCCAGCTCTTCTTGCACCGCCCCTCCCTCCGCCGCTTCCGCTCCATCCTCGTCCACGTCGTCGTCGCCGGCCTCTTCTGCAACCCCTTCGTCACATGCAGCCTCCTCCACCGCGCCGCCGACGTCGACCCTTCCTTCGCCGCTTCCCTCTTCTCCGCCATGACCAACCCCAACCCCTTCTCCTTCAACACCGCCATCGCCATCTCCGCCGACCCACTCTCTATCTACTCCCAAATGTTCCGCCGCCGCGTCCCTTCCGACTCCCACACCTTCTCTTCCTTGCTCAACACCACCACCGCCGCCGCCGCCACCAGGTCGCTCCACGCACACGCCCTCCTCCTTGGATTCCGGCCCGACCCCTTTGTGCAGACCGTCCTGCTCACCGCCTACTCCCGACGCAGCTCCGCCGACCACGCTCTGCGGGTGTTCGACGTAATGCCGCACATGGACGTCGTCTCCTGGACCGTCGCCGTCTCGAGCCTCGCCGCCCTCGGACGCCCCGCGACGGCCCTGCACGCCTTCGCCTCCATGAGGCCCCACGCCGCCCCGAACGTCGCCACCGTGGTCTTTGCCGTGTCCGCCTCCGCCGAGCTCGGGTCCCTGGCGTTGGCCCGGTGCCTGCACGTCTACGTCGAGAAGGCCGGGTTCGGAGGCCGCGTCTCCGTCCGGAACTCTCTGGCGCTGGCTCGGTGCCTGCACGCCTACGTCGAGAAGGCTGGGTTCGTGTCCGTGCCATTATGGCACGGGTTATCCACTAGTATACATATACAAGAAGAAGCTAATGAAACAAGCAAAGAATATGAAACAAACACACAGGAATGAGTTTTATTAACCAGGAATAAAGACACACAGAATTTAGAGGAACACAGAACACCGACACAGAACACAGGCATATAGTTCAAATGAAATCCAGGAAAAAATACACAGGAACACAGGAGGAAAAACATTATTTAGATGATAATGTTGGCTCAGAGTCGTGTATTTTAATATCATGGGCACGTTAGCATAGTTGATTACCACTTCAACCATCAAAATATAATGAGGAATGCATATAGTCAGTATCAAGCCATATGACTGTGATACGATCGACACCTCTTCACCCATTATGAAAGACAAGGAAAGCAACCAAACTAATTAACTAAAAAGATTGAACTGTCCCAAATCCTCGAAAATCCAGGGCCTCATCGTAGCCATTTTGGAAACATAAAATAATGTCAAAAGTTATCACGGGCATTAGCTAAGTAACTAAGTTGGTAACCACTTCACCCATTGGGGAATGCAACCAAAATATCAGACTTTATGGCAGACTATAAAAAGGTTCCAGGGAGCTTTACATGGTAGGAACAATCTCATTGGAAAGTAAAAAATAAAAATAAAAATTCACGTGTTATGATGTTCCAGAGAGCTGTACAGAAATTTCCCTACATGAATTTTCTAAGCCATATTTCTCTGCACCAAGTCCTCCAGGGAGAAGTACATAAAATTCCCCTACATGAATTTTGTAAGTCATATATCTCTGCAACCATGCTAACGTGCCCATGGTAATAAAATAGAAGAACAAACATGGCAATAGAAGAACAACAGTGAACTAGGGAGAACCCATGCGAAGCTGCCGGGATGTAGACACATAATCTTAGCAACTAAATTAGTCATTAGACGTTATAAGAACAATAAATCACTCCTAATATATATCACGTCCAGACTTTTTATAACATGTATCAACTGACCTAAGGGAATCTAACATTGGTGGGATATGCTTAAGCATTAGTAAGATTTCCTTTCCATTATATATATACACACATATTCAATCTAGAGAATTATAAATATAAAAGATACTAAATCTATATTCTAATACAAAGGAATGCATATTTTTGTAACAATTAGCATCGTCTCTTCCATCTTTCCGTCGAAGTCAAAGTGATGTTTAGTATTCACCGTGGAAAGAAGTAGATAAATCCACTATTCTAATATTGCTTATAAGCATCCATCATCATAAATATATTCACCAAGCTCATTATCTTCATCATCTATGAGGGTTTCAAACACATAATTTTCCCTTATGATCATCTCATTATCTGTAATTTGCAATAACTTTCGAATCTTCTATAAAAATGTTGTTCTCTGCAAACTGCTGACCAGTGACAAGAGCCATCAACAACTATGATAATATTATTTTCAATTCTAGAAATTGCATATATAGTTTTGATATTATTTTTAGGAATACACAAATCATCGTAATATTCATCAAAATCATGAGACCTGACATATTGATCATCAAGTATTAAATCAGTTTCATTTTGTACCAATATATCAGCCTGAGATATATAACTTGTAGTTAATACTCATTTCCCAATATGCCTATATCTATTCGATTAACAAAACTATCAACATCAGATGTTCTATAAGTTCAATCAGAGGCATAGGAAAATTTTATGTATCTTCATCTGTGCAACCGAAAGAAGAAATCGAGAACAAAAAAATCCTAGATCTACAAAATATTAAAAAAAAAAAACTTCCAAATCCTTCAACAAAACTCCAAAAAAAATGGAAGAAGTCTTTAAAGAAAACTTTAAAAACGAAAGGATTGAAGGAAAAAAAAATTCTGAAAGAGGAATACTATACCCTAGATCTACATAATACGAAAGAAAATTCATGGTCGAAGGGCACAACGTCAGAAAAAATAGAGAAAAGAAAGTTTGTAGACTAGCATACTCCCCAAACCCTCCCAAATCCTCCAGACTGAAGGGGAATGTATTTGGAAGAGAGAACCAAAGCGCCTCTACTAGCTACTTCCCCTTCTCAAGCAAACACTGAATGTAATTGATCCACCCCAAAATTTGTTGGAATCATTGTAAGGTAAGGAGGGTTTAACATACAGTATTTGTCATGTAATCATTGTAAGATTTCCTCTCACTAATTCAATAAAGTATTGTCCCCTCCTTATCCTGTGGACGTAGGTCAATTTTAGTTGAATCATGTTAGATTTGTTTGTACTTTGTTCTATTCGTGGTCAAGGAGGGTTAGGGTCTGCTTGGTAACGGTGTTTTCACCGATTTTGGGGTGTTTTTGAACCGACAGTTTATGAAAATCTTTGCTTGTTAATTTTTTTGAGGCACTGGTTTTGGTCGGCTCAAAAACCCCTCAAAACCGGTGTAGTGTAATTTTGGGTGGCTTTATAACGGTGTTTTCACCTATTTAATTTTATTTGTGTAAATTTTTTTCCAGAACCACTCGTTAGTGAATTACCAAGCATGGATTAGACCGGTTTAAAAACCGCTACTTAAAAACCACAAAAAACCGGACCCCACTCATAACCGGTCATAAGCGGTACTCTAAAAACACTTCATAACCGCTATCCTACAATTGCCAAGCAGGCCCTTAGTATTTCCATTCACATGTTATAAACTACGTGGGCTTCTTTCTTGCACCATGAAAGAACAAAATTCCTGTACCATCTATCCTTCAAACCTATCTTGTACTATTCTTAGAATCTGGTGTACAAATTAGTTTAGGATTAGGTTTACTTTATTTTTTTATTTAACTAAACATATGTGATTGGGTTGGATTCCTAGTACCAAAATAAGTAGGATTATGATTTATTTTTGTGGCCTACAGAAAGGACATGTACACTAACTTATTTTTGCAGAGAATGAGGAAATAAAATTGGTGAAGGAACCCTAATTTTCTCCTCTCCATCTCCTTCTCACAAATATTTCACACATCTTTGTAACCAATGCTCGCAAGTTGTTGCTTTTTTTTTTGTTGGCAAATTGGATAAACTCTTTATTGCTCTTAGTTCATGTGTGAATATTTGGATAATTTGTTAAGAGTATTCTCATTAGATTATTGAGAATTTATTGTTCAAGACTTGCTTCCGCTAGATTTTGGTAACTATTGCTTATAGACCCCTCCATATCGGCCCTATAGTTCCGTATTGTGTTAGAAGGTCTATGCCATAAAACTAAGGTGACCAGTTGGGTAGGTAGACCTACGATTTGGGTTGCAATTGAAGCTCATGCAACCAAGGGGTACCCTCAAAGATTTCCTAGGCTATAAAGAGTCTAGAAGAAAAGTTGAGATGAATTTGCTATTTGGCCTAAATAACAATTTGGATAATTTATTCAGAGATGTTCACCCAATTGTAATTAGCTTTTTTTATGTTCATAGCGAGGCTAGCAAACCTCAACTTGAATTTTTTTACCAGTTTGAATTTTTCACCTTGAATTTTTTTCTTTCTAACTTGAATCAATCGTGGTTGTATCCTTTTCTAGGGAATCCTGCTAATGAGATCGTTGGCTTCATAAACGCGAACCGGACAGCAAGTAAGCTACTGAAACTATACAATAGCCCAGGGCTTGGGTGCATGGCCTTGCAGTACATTTCTCAGTGCACTGGAAACTGCAGCAGCAACAACACGCTTAGGTGTGAGCCTCCGGAAGCCGACATTACAGAGGTCTATGCCCCCAACTGCGGCGTAGAGCTGCCGACTGTTGGGGATATATCCGGTCACATTGTCGGATGCCAGTGGAGGTATCTCGATCCGGAGCAGGCTGTATCCCAGGTTCTCTTCCGAGACAAGAAAGTGCTCGCTCTCTTGCACGGCAAGGAGCATACGGAGGTTGGAGTCGGGCTGAGGAGAGTGAAGCGGGGTGCGTCCCTTTGGTGTGTTCTGTTCAGCACCGGAAAGTCGGATGACAGTTTTGTTCTCGAAGGTGGAAAAGGAATTGAGCAGAAGACCGGTTGTTTCAGCGGCACAGACGTGACCTGTAGTGGTGTAGGGAGAAAGGTTTTGTTCTTGGACAAGATATCCTCCTTCTCTGTTGTCCTTCTTCTCTGTATGAGCTTACTTTTGTAATTGAAGTTAGAAGACGCATTTAAGACATTTTAGATTGTCTAAATGAACAAATTCTGCAAAATATGTTTTTGTTAGATACGATTTTTTCTGCAGAGATTAGATTTTCACCATTTCGAGGAAATGCTGGTTACTTGTAGCTTTGTTATCGTGTAATGTTTCTACATTGTCATTAAAGTTGTTCTATATACTAGTCGACTAATGATTGAGAAACTTTTTACATCAATAATGAGATTTGTCAAACTTATTGGCTCGGGAAAAGATATTCTTTGTGTTATAGCTACTGTATATGATTCGTGTTCAACTTCCTTTGTGTTATACCTGTTGTATATGGTTCGTATTCAACTACGAATAGTTGTTTGTATGTGGCTCTTGTTTAACTACGGACACCTACGGTCATTGTGAGTCGAAGCTGCGAAACATGACTTAAAAGGAGCCAAGTGTATTAGACTTGTATACTGTCGGTGTACCACTCGCCTATCGGTGAAGTAAAATTTTGTTCCGATATGTTTGGGGGTCCAATGAATCCACGTACACTATCTTCCGTAGGTATACCGACGGTACAACAGTTAGTCAGGATCTTGTGTGATCCATGAATGGTTCAAATATAAATTGGTTGTTAAAGATGGTTTAGATTTGTTCTTTACTTAG
This sequence comes from Iris pallida, assembly GCA_029216955.1. NCBI lineage: Eukaryota > Viridiplantae > Streptophyta > Magnoliopsida > Asparagales > Iridaceae > Iris > Iris pallida. The sequence goes on from JANAVB010040820.1 coordinate 2,097,217, forward strand.
GGTTGCCTTAGAGAACCATGAATAGGGCTCGCCAATGTCTCCATGCCTTAGCTTTGGTTGGCTGGCTTGAAGTTTAAGACGTTGCTAAGAGAGTTTTTGGAAACCACTAAGGAAATGTAGAAGGAGAGCTCGTTGCGAATCTTGTAAGGGAGGAGACAATCATATATAGAGGGTCCATTTTTTTTTCATGGGGACTGAAATCACCACGTGAGTATTAGCAACAAAAGAAAAAAATAGTGGGATCATTTCACCCCACTTATTCTTTACTGTGTCCGTTCCTGCATATCAGTTATAATTTGCCAATAAAAGTTACATCCACACCTGTCGCTAAGTCTAAATCAGCCCACACTATAAATGAAAATATGAGTCCTCATTCACAAAAACAAAATTATGATGCAAGGACACAACAAAATAATGTTCGTATCTGTGTTATGTTAGTTGATTTTTTTTTTTTTTTTTTGGGGTATCTCGTAGTGTTCTTGATCATGCAACATAGATAATAAAAAAATTAAATACTTTGGGGTCTATATGCAAAATCCTGAGCAACCAAAACAGTAACAACATAAAGTAGCCGTTATGGCAAGCTTTCCATGAACAAAACCGAATTAGGCGGGCTAGAGAGAAGGCCTTTGTTCCAAATTCCAAATTCCAAACGACCGTTAGTCCCCATTTCCTTCTCTTTTCCTTCACTTCTCCAAATATTTCCTTCATTCTCCCCCTCTCTTGCTCTGCAGGAGAAGTCAAGAAACTCAGCACAGAGCAATGAACAGGCCTAGAGAATTCCGCGTCTCGACGCAGTTTCTTGATCAAGTAAGTGAACCCATTTTGCTTTTTCTTTCTTTCTTCAGCATTTTCTTGAAATTCTTTCCATCTCACGGGTCCTTCTTTCCTACATTTTCTTGGTTCAAGGGGGATAGGTTCATACCAACAAGGAGTTTAATGGACATGGAAGTTGCACAGAGTCACCTTGTGCCAATGGAGCAGAAGAGAAGTCCTGCCAAACGTTCCGTCTACTCTCCTGCAAGGGTCTTCTTCTCGGCTCGACTCGAATTTTGTTGCACATTTTTTCCGCTAAATCTTGGTTTGTTTTATAACTATAATAGATTTTTTTTTTTTTTTTTTTTTTTGGGACAGGAGGAGTATATGAGGAGAGTGGAGGAGAATCTGAACAATGACTCGGAAGGGAGGCCATGGAGGATGTTGGTTTTCCGGGGAAGCCCAAGAACCAGCCAGAAGAATCGTGCAGATTTAACGGAGGAGGAAAAGGACTCGCCTGGTGCCGCTAGACGATACCTGCGCTTGCTGCCACCGGTAATGACCATGTTTCCTTACTGCGGATTGTTGATAGGAAAATTGGTTTGCCATTGATGGCTAGTTCTTGTGTAGTTAAAAAAAATGAGGGTTTGTTCAGGTTTCTCTTTGAGAAGTGTACACAGTGAGGACACGTCTCAGACACTCCAAAATACACTACACAACAAAATCAAATGCATTGTCCGTCCATGTACTATGTTGTGTTGTATTTGTGTCCGTGCAATGTAGCTGACAAGTCGAGATTTTATGAATTGTTTAGTCGAGATTTTATGGCTTGTTTGGGTGTCCCTTGACACGACACTAATGCTTGGCGCTTGCCTGGAGGATGATGCGTGTTTGAGTTGCGAGCAATGGCCTGTTCTTACGGGGTAAGGCTGCAGACATTTTGACTGTCCCAAATCGTGCATTAGCAAGTCTCTCATAGCTCTAAGATACCCTATTTCTGACATGGATACGGATACAAACAAGATATGGATTCTGGATACAAACATTCTCATGAGCACTGTATGTTGTGAAAACAGTTTCTAGTAAACTTCAATTTCAGGATAATATAGCTTATGTTTGTTTGTTTTGGTTGTCCGTTGACACGACACTAAGGTTTGGCGCTTGCCTGTAGGAGGATGCGTGTTTGAGTTGCGAGCAAAAGCCTTTTATTACGGGGTAAGGCTGCACACGTTTTGGCTGTCCCAAATCGTGCATTAGCAAGAGTCTCATGGCACTAAGATACCCTATTACGGACACGGATACAGATACAAACAAGATATGGATACTGGATGCAAACATTTTCAAAATGGTGCAATAGTAGTTACCTGTGTTGCACGAATATGAACATGGACACGGGTACGGACACGATATGGATATAGACATCATGTTGGAAAATTTTACACCAGCATGAAAGACAGAAAACATTGTGTTTTTCCTTTGTATCATATCAAGTTATTGAATATGTAGTACAACAGTAAACAACCATCTTCTCCTCCTTTATGGAATAATATTTTTTAAAAAAAATTTCTTTTGGGTCTAAAATTTGGCTTCTGATGATGAACAGACAGCCGATCGAGTACTGGACGCTCCGAAGCTAATCGATGACTACTATCTGAACCTCCTCGACTGGGGGAAGAACAACACTATCGCCGTCGCCTTGGGATACTCTCTGTACCTCTGGAATGCATCCAATGCCCAGGTACACGCATTGCTCTCGAGGGAAGAGGAGGGGGACTATCCCACAAGCGTTTCCTGGGCCGGCGATAAGAAGATGTTGGCCGTTGGCTTCGCGAGCTCGGTGATCGAGCTCTGGGATGCTGTAGCCTTTCGCAATGTAAGATTTTCTTGTGTCCGCTAACTTGTTCTTGATATGTACTTGTTCATCTATTTCCTTCTTTTATATGTTCAATTCTTCGCGCTTCTGATACGAACAATTTCTTTTACTGATAACACTTCTGATACATTATCTTCGATATAAGTGAAATTTTCCTTCCTTCACCAGTTGGTAGAATCATGATTCAATTATGAATGTTTTCCAAGGTTCAAAGTATCGGTATCGGAATCGGTATCGGACCATTCATATAAGTATCGGGATCGGCGGTATCGACAGTATCGGAGGTTTTTGGATTGGAGTATCAGATTATTTGGTATCGGAAAGCAAAAATATTTTAGAAAATATATTTTAACACTTAGGCATAATTTTAGTATTTTCAGTATTATTTCTTAGTAGTTTTGAAATTGAATGAAATAGTAGTAACCCTTACTCATTGAATTACATCCTATAGATAATTTTATTCTCTTACATGCCTTTTATAACCTTTCTATACTTTCACACTCTTGTTGATTGGTCTTTTTCGTTCAATTTTCTTTGCCGAATTGACCGGAAAAGAGATTCCTGATGTCGGTATCAGTTAGTATCGGGTATCGGTCGGTATCGGATCGGAACATGTCAAACCGTATCGGTATCGGCCGTATCGGATCGGTATCAGCCGATACTGCGAACTGTGGTTTTCATGTAGTTACATCATTAAATTTCCTAGTTTCATGAACTTCGCTTAAGCACCTGAAATTTTTTACATCCATTCTTGATAAATTCATATTTCAGGTGAGAACCATAAGTAAGCACACTGGCAGAGTTGGGAGCCTTTCATGGAACAACAACATCTTAACATCAGGAAGCCGCGACACCAACATCATGAACCATGACGGCGCGTACCGATCAATTTCCTCGATCTCTAAAATACTAGAAAGAGTTACATTAGCGTCTCTTTAACTTGAATTTTATCCTCGTATTTTCAGTGAGAGTATCGAGCAGGCCAGCTTCCTGTTACAGAGGCCACTCGAACGAAGTCTGCGGCCTGAGGTGGTCGGAGGGGGGGAGCCTGTTGGCGAGCGGCGGCAACGACAACGTTGTCCACATATGGGAGTCTTCAAACACCTCGAGGCACCTCCACAGGTTCAGCGACCACTCTGCCGCGGTGCGAGCCCTCGCCTGGTGCCCGTTCCACTCGAACCTGCTGGCGTCGGGCGGTGGCACGGCCGACCGCTGCATCAGGATATGGAGCCTGCAGTCGGGCAAGAGCACTGATAGCATCGACACGGGTGCACAGGTACTAGTATTATGGAACCACCGTATGTAGGTTGGATTGGAATTTAGTGGTTGAGATTAAAAGGTGTAGACCTCACCAACTTTTTAAGTCATATAATCTCAACCATTCAATTCCAATCCAACGTGTATATTGTATTATGACCGGTCTATGTTGTACGAATATGGACACTGATACGTGCAAGGACACGGTACGGGTGCGGACACCGTTTTTCTGTGGGTCAGGTTTGTGCATTGGAGTGGAACAGGCATCAGAAGGAACTGTTGAGTGCCCATGGTTACAGCCAGAATCAGTTGAGCTTATGGAGCTACCCCTCGATGTCGAAAATTACAGATTTTACGGGACATTCTTCCAGAGTCCTCCACCTCTCCCAGGTACATAAACTCAGCGCAGTATGATTTAACAAGCGATTTGCGTAAGTAAAGTAAAGATGTTTAAGTTTTTTTTTTTTTTTTTTGCAGAGTCCAGACGGATCGACAGTGGCTTCTGCTGGAGCAGACGAAACTATCCGTCTGTGGAAAGTGTTCGGACAGGCTCCAGCCTCTGCGAGGAGCGACGACGGCAGCGACAGCCCCTTGTCGCTGAAGAAAATGCACATAAGATGAAAGGTTTTGGTTAGGACGTGCTGGTTCCAGTTTTGGACCTTTGGTTGAGATTGAGAACAGAAACTCTTGTGGTTCTGTACAGAGTAGTTGCAGTTGCAAACAGAAATTCTTGTGATTCACAACTACATAGATATGTACAATGGTAGATTGAAAAAAAATCACGCAGAGGGACTTTGTGTTGTGTTGTGTGGTGTCTATAAGGCATTTACAGAACTTAAGTTGGCATCAAATTCTTTTGTTTGTTTGTTGAAACTAGAGCTGAAACAAATTTTCATTGTCAAGTTGAGCTTCTGTTTGCTGAAGAAGCAGAGATCGAAACAGAGGAGCTAGTGAGAGTACGATGGCATTGAATCGAACCGTCGGTTCAGACTGGTCCAATTTATCCCTATGTGGCCGGCCAAGTGGGCTGGATCCAGTATGCGTGGATCTATTAGGGTTTGCATAGACAGCTAACTCTACAAACTTATTTCCACCTCCATCATTATTATTATGAACAAAACAGTATTGTTACAATGTTGTTGTTCGTGAAGCCTTCACGACCGTGATTTTAGAATGTTGTTGTTGTTGTCTAAATTTAGTTGCAAATAAAAGTTCATCATGAAGAAAACAATTCGTTATTCATTATTACAAAAATCAACATATTATCTACCGACAAACACAATCAAAAAATTGACGAAAAGGATTTCAAAAGAATATTTTGCGAAGTTGGGTTGTCAAAATCGAACAGTAAAAAGATTAAGGTGTCAAAAATGTCTGCGCTATAATTAAGGTACCATTAAGTAGATAGTGAAGGATGAGTCCAAGCAAAATTTATTTGAGGTGAAGAAAATATAGAAAGAGTACACAGAACAATATATCATACATAAACAATGCTCTAAAACTATATTTGATCATATGGAATGAATGCACCCAGAGTCCACAGCAATTTTGAGTTGTGAAGCTGACACATAGCTGATATAAAGAAATTTTAACGTTCAAAACCTTGACAAATCTCAACTTCCAAGCATCACTCGACATGGGGAACTAGTCTATATATAATGTCAATGTCAGAGTTCCGTCAGAGCTTTACCTATGCATCCAGTCATTCAATGAGTTAAGGAAAGAATAGGTCATGGTGTTATCCGGTCCGGTTCAACCTGGACTGGCCCGAGCCCGCCCTAGCCCGGAACCAAAAAGTCCGGCCCGACCTGCCCACTAGCCCGGTCCGTCCAAACCCACATTCTTGCGGGTCTGGACTGGATTCTCTAAATCGAGCCCGAGTCCGGCCCGGTTTTGTTTTTGTTTTTTGTTTTTTTTTGATATAACGGTAGGTCCGATTTTTTCTCTTTAAACTTTTAACAAAACTTTAAAACTTTAAACTTTAAAAAAAAACTTTAAAACTCCAAACTTAACATATAACTTTAAAAGTAAAACTTTAAAAAGAAACTTAAAAACTTAAAAATATAAAAACATAATAATAAAAAAATAACAAAAAAATCCTATACTTAAAACAAAATTTTTTAACTCTGCATATGACATGCAAAGCTTGTGTTGTCGGTCCCAAGTCCGGATAAAAGAGGAGGAAAAGATAAAACAAAATTAAAGTAAAAAAAAGTTAAAAAATTTAAATTAAAATAAAACTTAAAAAGATAAATTAAATTAAAATAAAAAAATTAAATATGAAGTTAACTTTAAAATAAATAAATCAAATTAAGATAAATTAAATTAAAATAAATAAATTAAGATAAATTAAATTAAAATAAATAAATTAAGATAAATTAAATTAAATGAAAAGAAAACTTAAAAAGATAAATTAACTTAAAAAAATTTAAATTAAAAAGAAAACTTAAAGAGGGGGGAAAACATAACAAATTAAAAAAATAAATTTAATTAAATTAAAGAAAAACTTAAAAAGAATAAAATAATAAAATAAACTTAAAATTTAAATTAATATGAAGTTAAAAAAATTGTTCAAATGGAAAAAAGGAAAACAAAAAAAAATCGACGGCCCGCTGAACCGGCCCGAGCGACTGCACAACCAAATCTCTATAGCTTAAATTATATTTTTATATTATTATTCCAATACACCCAGGAACTTCATCACAAATCCAGCAGTTCTCCGTGAAGCACATTCGTCACCCCCCTTTTGTTGTGATTTGGTGCTCATTGAGTGTAAAGGAGGAATTCCTTCGTTAGTGGTTGAAGGAATGATATATAAGCAACAAAAGAGTGTTCTTATGACTCAGCAAATCAAGGGATTTGCTTCTCTCACCACTCTCCCACCTTCTGTCCTCAAGTTTTCTTTACCGACTATTTCTCAACTTCAAAAGTAAAACACGTATTAATTTTCTCAACTTCAACTTCAAATATCAAAATTCTTTCTAGCGAGCACTCATATTTAGGTACCAAGAAATTGTGAAAGATGTTGTAGCTTTTTCAAAAAGAAAGAAGTAGTAGGAACATAGAGGCTTTAGAATCATACTACTGGAGCCACCCTTGCAATGATTCCATGCCAGAATAGTGGAGGGATTTTTAGTATGAATAATGCTATCTGTATCTCCAAATTGTACCTCTAAATCGTCCCTCCTTACGTGGCAGCTGACATGACAAATTTTAAAATTAAAATTAAAATTAACATTAAAATTAATGTTAACATTAAAATTAATATTATCGTTAATATTAACAATAATATTAATATTAACATTAATATTAATATTAATATTAATTAATATTAATATTAACATTAAATTAACATTAATTAATATTAACATTAAATTAATATGGACAAAATTGGGTAATTAACTTTTTGAGTTAAATTTTGTCATGTCATCGGTCATGTCAGATGACACATAATATTATTTAACATGCCACGTCAGCTGTCACATAAGGAAGAATGTATTGGAGGGACAATTTGGAGGTACAAATAGCATTACTCTTTTAGTATTTAGCAGCACTCAAAAATAATCTAGATTAGCAAGGATGACTGGTCACCCTCCACTTATAGGTTGATCAAAATCACTTTCGATGTTCCCAAAATTACTCCCAAAATCGCTTTAGGTTGATAAAAATGACACGTGACAACTCATGAGTGAAGGGCGACAATTCATCCTAGTTTTGGTGGGTGAACAAAAATGGACTCAAACAAATAACAACTCTTGGTTTTTCGCAGTTTCTGCTTTGATGTCCATATATTGGCCCTCCTTGTGATATTAGAAAGTCTTTTTTATCCAAAAATCATAGAGGAACTCATGAGTTCTTAACTTTAAAAATTCGGTCATTGATAGCATTTGATTTTTTTTGAGATGCCCAGTGATACGCACAGGACTTTGTGCATGTTACATATCTTTTGGGCCTACTACCTCCAACTTCTGCCATTTTTTATAAATGAAGGAATTATACAACCCTGTGGCTGAACATAGCCGTTGGATGAAATATATTTTATTACTTGATTTTTGTTCAAGGACCTAAACAAAAAAAATGAAGAACATAAATAAAAAATAATGCCACGTGTCGTATCCATATTGTAAGTTTCTATTTGAATTCCTATATATAGTCAACTTTATTATTATTATTATTATTATTATTCATGAGTTACTTAGATTATATTGATTTTTTTTCTATCTTGCTATGCCTACAACTAAAAACTTACAATTTTCTTACAACCGTCACGTGCCGGACTTCGATTGGAAGAGGTGGAGAAGTGGTGGGATCGGATAGAGCCGTAGCAGTGGTTGAGAGAGGAGGTGGGACCCGATGGGACCCATGTATAAGGGAAGGAGAGAGAGAGAGGAGTTGTAAGAAGGGTGTAAGTATTTGGTTGTAGACTTAGCAATTTCCTATTTACGAGATCAAGCTAGTTGCGATCCCTTACCTTCCTCCATCTCCCATGCATGCATGCATGCTGCCACCTGAAGCTCAAGTCAATCGAAATTACTCATCAATTTGACAAATTTGGTTGAAATTCTAGACCACCAACAAACCAAAATTAGAGATTCAGTAGTGTTGTAAGAACCGGACCGGACCGGCGGTTGGACCAGGCTAAAAAATCGAACCGATTCGACTAAAATTGAATTTTTTAAAGAACTTTAGTTTTTTTTTTCTTCCAAAACCGGGATTCAACCGGTAAACTGGCCGAATCGGTTCACAATTGGACTCGCCAATTTTGGTTTTTAAAAAAGAATTCAAAAAAAATTATTATGTGATTTAGACCATTTAATTCTTGGTTTGATTTTAATAGACCTTATAGTTGTAAAATTAAACCAAACCAATATACTAAGAACCGAACCAAACCAAATCAAACCAAACCAATAAGTAAATATAGATGTCGTACCTATTTGAACCAAACCAAACCAACTCTAGTTGAACTCCGGTTGAACCCCGGTCCGACCTATACCAAATCATCACCAACTTGCAGTCCTTTCTAAATACAATTATGCTATTTGGCTCCCAAAATATTTGGATAATGCAATCTTCCATCATGTGGCATCTGACATGACAAATTTTAATCCAAAACATTAATTACCCAATTTTTTTTAATGTTAATATTAATACTAATGTTAAAGTTAATGTTAATATTAATTTTAATGTTAAGATTAATTTTAATATTAATATTAATGTTAAAGTTAATCTTAATGTTAATTATCATATTAATTTAATATTAATATTAATTTTAATGTTAAATTTTATCATGTCATCTGCCATGTCAACAACTATGTCATATGCCACATAATGAAAGATGGTAACACCCAAATATTTTGGGAGCCAAATAGCATTTTTTTTCTTCTTCTAAATATCAAGAAGTTAAAAGGAAGGTAGCCAGCAAAAGTAAGATTAGGGTTCCATATGCAGCGCTTCTCTCACTCACTCCACAATGAGCACTCAGAAGCATCCATCAATGGCTTGTGGAGAAAATGCCTTTGAGATCAGGTTATTATTATTATGCGCAAGAGCATCACAGTGACATGTCCACCAACCGGCTGGACTTTTCCTGCCAACCCTGTTGACACCGAATCAATTAGCCTATCCGTCGGTTGTGTCGTCGTCGTCGTCGTGGTGGTGGTGGTCGCCGAACAGTGCACATCCATGCGTCTCCATCAGTCTTGTGGCAGATTGTGCATATCGGTCCTTATTGTGCTTTGGGCACTATACAGATGTGCTAATTCTCCAACCGCCACTTTGGATGAACAAAGAAGGTCATGATCCACTGCATATATATGAAGGTTAGCGAAGGGTCTCTCTCTTACATATCTCCATCGAAGCTTGGATGCTTAATTTGGAAAGGAAAAAAGAAGAAGAAAACAAAAATGTTCTTCCACAGTTGCCCATGTTGTAGTTTTCGCGCAAAGATTAGGAGACAGTTAAACCATGTTTGGTTTTAACGTAACCGTAAATTCGTAATCGTAATATAATCAAATAATTTTTTTTTTTTCATTTGATTGCATTGCGATTAGGATTACGTTACATTAAACCAAATAGAGTCTTAATCTTTGAACTTGTCTCGTTCTTTCTTAATCTTTGAACTTGCTACAAGTGGCAATACGCGCCTAAACAAGAATTTGGTTTTGGTGTTTTCTTCTCAATAATGAAAGGAATCGTCTCTTATCTTCATAGAATAAGAGCACCTTGGATGAAAATTCCGCCTTGTGCTTCTGCCATTCACATCATTTTCGAAGTAAAGCTATTCATTTGGATCGAGAAAAAAGTAGCAAAGATATATAAGGTCCAGCAGTACACTTAAAAATTATTCAGGAGCCGGACTCATCATGCACCTTCCTTCTCATATATTTGATGATATAAAGATGAGAAGAACTATTTTGTATGCATGTACTCATCTCCACGTCCTCAAGTGGATGAAAAGAAAGGTGCATACCGAATAATTTCTTGCAGTTTGTCCTTGATTCAAGCTGGTACGTATTGTACTTTTAAAGTGCATCTTAATTTCAATCATTTTGAAACTAGTCCCACACAAAAAAATTAACTTAAAATTAGAAAGAAAGAAAGCAAAAAATTAACCAAGAAAACGTGTCATAAGTAAAAGAAAAAAATGTAACTCCAAGTGCCTAAGCTGGATCGCAGAGTATATTAGACTTTTGTACGTAGTTTATTAAGGAGCCAATGACTTCATGGGAATCGTTAAATCCCAGCTTACTGTTTTTGAGAAGATTTAAAGTGGTAATTCCAAAACGACCACAACAAAATAAAAACCTCTAACTCAAGGAACTCTTAGGCCTATTTGGTTTGCGGTCAATTCTCACTTTTTATGACGAGAAATTATAATTTCCATAAAAAAAATTCTCTGCTTCTTTTTTTGAATTTTTTTTGTTGCTTATTTTTTTTGTCATTCAAATACAGAAAATAAATAATTTTTTCTTTCAAAGTCCTGATTTCGTAAACCAAAAAATGGCACAACTGGCCGTATTGTTTAATTTTTATTTTATTTATTGAAAATCTTAGGAGGTTTCTGGTTGTTGTTTTTGTTAAGTTGGATCACCAACGTCTTTGGAATCCACTCTACTGTTGTCGGTTCCCCCGAAAATGTACTATCAAAAAAGTTGGTTGCGCTAACCTCTAATTATTTTTATTTATTTTTTTCCTTGCAAAATCCTATTGGTGAACTACTTGTACTGTATTATAATTGTTTGTTTTTTCATGCTTGATTACATCCTTAAAAAAAGTAAGTAAAGAGATCTCCATCCAATTTCTTTTAGATGTCCGGCGATACGCACGGGACTTTGTATACTCTTACCAAATAAATAAAAAAAATAATACGTTCCGTGGCTCGACAGCCAAGGTCTTATATCTCTTCTCGATAACCACAAGAGACACTCAAGTTCTGGTACCTCCATCCATACAACATCTACTCTTATTTAAATTTTTTTTTTCTAGCTAGTTAACCTCTACTCAATGCAACACCATGTAATCAAATCTGTTGGAGGGTGCTTGATTATTTTCAAAACTTCCGAACCTTCAATCCTAGCTCCAAGTCCAATCACATACGTACCACCAGCTGTGCATTTGGGACTATTCTTGTTTCTCCCTACGAAATGAGCAACTAGTGCAACAAATAGGTGCAACTTAGTTAGCTGCTTTTGTCACATATCTATTTACCCTTTGTAGCTGACACAGTTCGAAAATGTCGATCGAACCAACAACCTAAGATACGAGGACTTGTATCTTAATTTTCAAACACGAAAATTATGCAAATAAAATTTCATGGAGCAATTCATTTAATCAAATCAAATTCACCATAACATAATTTTTCCTAGCTACGATTCTTTATTTATAAGCAATAACTAACTTAAAGCCATAAGAAATAAATCTAATCAAACTAGAAAAATATCTAAAAAATAATTATAAAAATATATACAAAGGTCCATCCAAATCAGAATCCTAAACAAACTTGAAAGTGTACAAAAGATAATTATGAAATTATGTATAGAAGATTTGGTCAAATCAACAAAATATGCTAAAAAAAAAATGGATCCATACAGTTTGGACCTAAAAGCCTTCGCATCTGATCCCTTCTCTTGTAGAGAACTCGACTCGACTTCTTGTGTTGTCGTCTGGATTAGATGTCCAATCGATATCATATCCTTCCGCAAGCACAAATGGGATTGCCACCAACATTAAAAATCTTGCACTTATAGTGTTGAACTATATGGACTTGTTCGCTAAATTCTCCATTGTTGTGCTCTTCTCCTTTTGGAGGGTGCACAAATTAAGGGATCGCTCTCCTACCGTGGAATCAATTGTTGTTGTCAGGGCTATTCATTGATCTTCAAACGCTTTCTTGAAGCCCTCCACCATTTGTGATGAGACGGAGTTCCTAAAGTTCGAGAAGGCATCCAAGATCAACTCCACTAGTCCAATTCTCCGGTCCATCGTCACTTTTAAACTTCAACCTTCCTCGATTTATTAATCCCACCCCATATCACTTCTGTGGGTTGTGGCTTTTTACCATCCTGAGCTGTTAAAATGTTGAGCTGCCTACTTTATATATCCCCTTCAAAACCAAATGTCTTATGGTTCTTACCAACAAGAAGGAACTTAGTAAAGAAACATATTACTTCCCCATTATTGTACTTGATCACATAAGCAATCACAATTCCAATCATGAGACCAGAGCTCCTTCCAACCTTCACCACCCCGCCTTTTGATAAGACTCTTGAATGCTGACCGCAAGTCTATCACCTTAACATCGCCAAACCTTGCCAATTCCCTTCACTAAAGTAGAGGTGTGGACATGTCGAAACCATCAAGGAAGGGGAAGAATGTCTCATCTGCTCGAACACAGGTCTCTTTGTCTGGAGAATTCCTGACTGTCGGTAGATTATTGTGTTCAAGAGTATCATCTTGGTAGAGAAATATAAGACATACTAAATGAGGCTATGCTCTTCCACTCCATTTTTTTCCCTTTTTTTAAATTTTTTTTTATAAACCAGCATGTGCGGGCAAAGTTAAATCGTACGTCTTCCCACACACAATTTTTAGCCGTTCGTCATGTCGCTTCGAACTCTTCGTACGGATCTTATCCGCACTGACTTTTTCATCATCGAACCACACGTACGCCTCGCGCACTCCCAAGCCTCACGGGACGGCCGACGTCTTTCGACGCTGGCAACTCAACGCCTCGCTTTGCCCACGACGCCGAAGGCGCCCCCGACGTCTTCACGACGCCTACGACAGCCGATGCCGTCCAGCCACCCGTTCTATGCACACGACGTCCTTACGACGTCTTCCTGACGCCCATTGGACGCCGCACGACGGACCACATAGTCGGCCGTCGTTTATACCCGTGATAGAACGGTGTCGGTCCTCGACCGTCCGCACGGCGTCCCTAGTCCTTGAGTTTTCAAGTACGGGACGTCCCATTCCGTCGCACGCCAGCTCAGATCTCCATTTTCTCCCTTGATTGTTTCGACATGGATTTCCACATCAGTAAAGGATGATGGGTTTAGTCTTGAGCGAGAAGCACCATCATATAAAAATTATTTAATGTTGATGCCAAGAGGCTGGTAGCTTTTTTTCAGTTTTCTCCTTCTCTTGCATAGAACCAGACCGCGAGTTCTGTTGCAACAAGTACTCTAAAATTTTTTTTTCCAAGATTCTCATCCACTCGTGGATTGTGTTACCAAAATATGAGGAATTGAATCATGTAACTAAATCATATCGGAAAGATCCAACTCTATTAGCCCTACCGAAGCATAATTCGCACTGAACCAGTGAAACTGGTTCACGAATAATATGAATATAAGGTAAGTAACTAGATCTCATCAACAGGAAATAGTGCAAAAAAACATAAACAATGAACTGAAATAAATGTTGGAATGTAAAACTACCTAGTATTAGTCCAACAAAATTAAGTATAAAGTTCGATGGATGCTCTTATTACAAAGTAGCGTCCATGTAGGGATGCCATCGGCAAGTAGAGTCCATGTAGTGCTAATCTAAGGGCTCGTTTGGTTCACGGATTTAAGGAATCAAAAAAAAAAAAATTGTTTATTTTCTTTGTTTAGTAGCCACAAATTTGAGAATCAATTTTCTGACAAGGAAAAAAATTGGTGAAAATATGGTTCCAGTTTTAACTTTAATCATATTCTACCGAAGCATAAAAATAATTTTTTTTAATTTTAACTGTTAAAATTTTTGCAACATAAAAATTTTAACCTCTCTAAAAAAACATAAAATTTTTAACTGTTAGGAACATAATCAGAATATTCTAACGAAGCATAAAAATAATTTTTGACTGTTAAAATTTTAGCATATTCTACCGAAGCATAATTTTTTTTTTTTTAATTTTAACTGTAATTTTTTTTTTATCTTTCAAATAGGACAAAATTTAATGAACCTGAAGGCACAGTCCCTTTTTTAGGATTGGATCCCACCCTGCCATAACTAAGGTCTAGATCTGAATTACATAAAGCTGGGACAGGCCCACATCCACCTAGCTGACAGCTGCATGGCCCCCATGTCAGTGAAGTAGTAATGTTCTGCTGGTACGACAAAATCAATAATGCCAGGATTAAACCGAAATAGGGTTATAATTTCTTATATCCGTCGCGTTGTTGTCAATTGGTCTCTCCTTCCTCCCAATTTTATATGGAGAAAGAAGACCAATTGACAACCGACAGGTGACGGTTGTAAAGAATTATGACTCTACTTAATTATAAGGGTTATTTTATATAAGGGTACCAAGTTTTTGATGTAATTAGATTTTGGGTACTGAATTTGTCCGTTTTAGAATTTGGGTACTCGAATTTTTTTAGTGACACATTTTAGTGACAAAAGTGGACTTTCAGTGACGAAATAAGACTTTTAACGACGAATGTTCGTCACTAAAATGTGTCACTAAAAAATTACAGTATCCAAAATCTGAAACGGACAAACCCAGTACCCAAAATCTAATTATATCAAAAATTTGGTACCCTTATACAAAATAACCCTAATTATAATCTTAACATTGTCCGGACAAAATTTGCCACCCCATTGTGGGCCCACACTCGAGACGATGGTGCATAATGGCACCAGCAATTCTTTTCCAACCTTCGATTCTCGTACTGACCTATCTATCATTCATTCTCTCCCTAATTGACTCTCTTTTGTTCCGTGCCTC
The DNA here is from genome assembly GCA_029216955.1 of Iris pallida. NCBI lineage: Eukaryota > Viridiplantae > Streptophyta > Magnoliopsida > Asparagales > Iridaceae > Iris > Iris pallida. Next base: position 2,112,315 of record JANAVB010040820.1, read on the forward strand.
TTCTTGTGATGACAATAAATTGTGTCAAATTCATTTCGACGAGGTCCCCAAAGCGGACCGCTTGCTGAGTCTAATTATTCCAATCTGACCATGGATTAATTGTGATGGCACCATAAGTGGTCCTCCAGCTTACCTATAGGCTATCACAAAAGCTTTTCCGATAAGTTGCGCCAGGATCCAACAAGATCATTATTATGATACTAATGATAATACAAAAAGGTAAAGAGTTATAAATAACTTCATCATGGAGTTAGGGTTTAGTAGAAGCAAGTTCTTGATTTGATTTTGCTGCTTTTTCTTTTCTTAGCAAATTATATATTTTTTGTTCTTTATGGAGAATCATGAGGTTCTCATTGTCATAAATCAAAATAAAATAAATATATACAATACAACTAATCTATAATAGATAAGTACAAATCTATAGTAGGTAATTAATCTCCTACAATTATGAATATATAATAAGTCAATCTATAGTAACTATCAATCTTCAGTAGGTAATTAACATCGTACAAACCTTCTACAGTTAGACAATACTCTAAATCAATATCCTATTGATTACAATATAATATAAAATCATAGAAATTGACATTTATGTATTGATATCTTTATCAGCTAGTTCTATTTGATTGATCCTATCAGCTGGTTCTACATCTCTATACACTTGTGTTCCTAAAATGCATAAAAATCTTATTTCTATTTCTCAATTTTGTAAATCTAACAATACATCTATCGAATTTTATCCTCTTCATTTCTTGTGAAGGATATTCACACGGCGCAATACTTCTATAAGGACAAACTAAGTATGGCGTGTATGAATGGCCGGTCCGTTCTATCAAGTCTTCTCCATTGGTTGCTTTCTCCAATAACAAGACCACTTCGTCCGAGTGGCATCATCGCTTAGATCATCCGTCGCTGTCAATTTGATTGAGTGGAAGGATCAACGTTCACTCTAGTGTTGGTGTGTGAATAAAAATGGGCTCAAGAATAAACTCATTTCAAAATGATGGTGATGGCTGCTTTCAGGCTTTGTCGAGATACCAACTTTCTTGATAAGGTACTGTTTGGGAAGGGTGGAAAATGGGAGGAAGGAAAAAGTTGAGGGGAAAGTGAGAGAAAAATTTTAAATGATGGTGTTTGGAAAGGGGGAGAGAACATGGGGGAGGAAAATTTGAGAGGAAAAAGTAGGTGGGTCCCACCAAAAAAATTTCCTCCCAAATGTGGGAGGAAAATGGAGAGAGATGAGAGGAATTTGAGTGAATTTACCCCACCACCCCTCAAAAGTTAAAATTAAATCATCATTTGAGAATACCAAGGAGGAAATAGTAATTATACCTATATCCATAAACAAATAAAAAATTGTTTTTAAACTTTTCCTTCCCCTACTTTTTGTCCATCCAAACAAAGGAAGGGAAAATTAACTTTCCTCCATTTTCCTTCCCCTCCATTTTCCTTCCCCTCAAATTTTCCTCTCCCTCCCCCCAAATGTTCCCAAACACAGTGTAAGTGTCGAGCAAAAAAATTCAGGTATTAATGATGAGTATTGAAATATTTTCCAAAGGCACTAAATTATTGCGATCATAACAAATAGGAGACCTCCAACTTAGCAACTCAATCAAATTATATATGATGTGGAAATGTTATCTGCTGCTTCAATTATGATCTAAATATCCTACCTTATTTATTTTCATGTGTGATGTTGTGGAGTGATTCGTTTTCTTAGGGCATCTTAATTTGTATATGTAGCAGTTTCAAATAGACAATATCTTATGGGTTGTATTTTATGCGGCTTCAATACAAATGTGTTGTTTATGTTTTTTTTCCCTCCACAAGTGACAGTTAAATTTAATCACATTTAATATTTTTTTTCTTTTTAAATTAGAATATTTAAATGTAAAATGCTGACATGTTTGTACTGATGTTTTTTTTTTTAGCAAAACTGATGAAGATTTATTAAAACTCAGAAACAAAGTTTACAGAAGAATGAATGTCCTCCTCAATGTTTTGAATTTTTTTTGTTTGGTTTGTACTGAAGTTGAATGTATAAGACATCTTGTTTTGCATTGAAGAGCACTTAGTGTTTTGCATGTTTAATAACGTATAATAAGAATATTATCTAATTATAGGTAAATATTTTTTCTAACTCATGTGATTAAGGTGGAAGGTATTCTTTTTTGTTTGGTTGAGTTCGATTCCTCATGTTGAATATGTATAACAAATTTAAATATTTTTCATCAATTTTTTTTACATAATTTATTTTTTTGAAAACTAAATGATTGATGATAAATACACTGCTTAGACGACTCAATCTTGAGCCATTTTGAAGTCCCCTTATATATACTAGTTACGTTCGCGTGCAGTATCAAAACAAAATCAATGATATTATTAATAAAGTATATAAAAATTTAAATTATATATAATATTTTAAATATAATTTTAATATATTTTATATGATTTGTTATGTTTATTTTTTAAAATTATGGATATGTATTTAATTCGATAATATTATGTAGTTAGTTTAAACATAATTTTAATTTTAAATATATTATAATATGGGGTGGTTTTTAATTTTTTTTACGTGAGGAGAGAGGGTTTGGTTATCCCCAGAAATAAGAAAGGTAGTTAATGTTGAATTTTTATTTTCTATTTTTAAAAAATTTAATGGTTGATGATATACACGACTTAGACGGCTTCATTTGGAGTCGTTTTGAAGCCTCTTTATATTAGTAGAGATATATATTTGTTTTTTATTTTTTATATATGTATATATGTCACGACCCGATCCCAATTTAATGGGTCGAACCGGACCATGCCCAGCCTGCACCGTGGTGAGACGGCGGCAGTAAGCTGTTCCATTGCAGGTATTCACAACAACACAAGTACATTTGTCACAACTGTTCTATTCGGAATTGAAACTTTATTTGATAAAATATTCAGAAATACAACTGGAAGGGAAATGCTGAAAATAAAACTACAAACTCCAAATAAAAGAAAGATGCAAGAAAGGGAAACTATCTAAGCATCAGGTTCAGTGTTCCAGGTTCAGCGTCCTCCGAAAAAGGCTCCGGTACCGTCGCTGGGAAGAGAACCGGGTCATAGTAGCTATTATAGTATAGCTCGTCATCCTCAGTGTTACCTAAAATGTTGTCTCCAGTCAGGAGGGAGCAAGAACGAAATATGCATCTCATATCTTAAATAGTAATTGAAAAGTGCAGGATAAACAGTTGAAATAATATTTTCAGCAGTTTAAAACAGTTCAGTGTGTTTTGAATATGCAAACGTCTATGACCGGCTTGGGTTAAACAGTAGTATCCTAGCGATACGATATGGCTTATCCCCGTGTGTGAGAGGGGTAAGCTAACACAGTCAGTTCAGTAGGGGCTTTGGTCATAAACGTTTACACTATTCCCCCAGTCCCAGATTCCGTAACAGTAACAGTCGGTAGAGTTCCGTGCCAGCAGTGTGGTTTAACATGCATCTTAACTTTACTAACTAAAATACAGGAATACACAAATCGTAACTTGCCTTGTATTAGATTGACTGGAAGGACGAGTCGGTACCGAGGAGGAACGTCAGTTGTAACTTCGAGTTCCTACAGTTGAGAACTCAACTTAGAACCTTTAATAACCAGGCTAAGTGTGCTAGTTGCAATCTCTAGTAGTAAGTCCTAGTCAGGTTTTAATTGTTATTAAGCTACAGCTATCGATTACGTCGCATGCTACGTGCGTTTGATTAAGCCGGTTAATTGGATTATTTGGAAAATCACGAGAATCAAATATAATTTGAAAAACTTTGTGTTTTGTAATATATATTATAAAAATACAATTTCTTTTAGTGATAAATCGTGAATTAATATTATTTTATTCATTTTAACTAACTTCGTGATTAACCAGCAAATTACGTTCTAAACTACGAATATGCAACTAATCCAAAGACCACCCAAATCACGTCCACCAGAAATAAAAATAAATCTATGCTACACAAATACATTGGCACAGCTAATGGTCCTAGGGTGGGCTTATGCCCGGTACAAATTTTCCTTTTACATTAAATAAGAGAAAATGACTGAAATTAAATAATTAAAGTTCAGAATTTAAATGACTATAATAATTAGCCTAAAAATAAAATAATAATTAAAAGAAAGCTAGGAGTCTCAGACTCGGTCCATTCCTCAAATTTCGGTTTATGCCTCAACGTCCGGTCGGACCGGTGCGTTTGCATTTCGCCGGGGCCCACAGACCGGTACGGTCGTCGCCCGAAAATCGGTTTTTAGTAAATCATTTTCGAAAGCCAGTTTTGAAATCAATTAAAAATATAATTTGTAAAAATTTGGGCAGCACTTCCTCTATTCCGGGACAAACCCAAAACTGGAAAGCGCCCACAAATTCCTGCAAATGATTTCCAACCCAAATAATCCACATAAATCCACCAAAATAATTTCCACACCACAGAAATAATTTCCGAAGAGTCCGGGGATCCAATATCAACCAATTCACACCAACCCAGCAAGTAAAAACACAGGAAATCAAACTAACGTAGCTAAACGAAAATTATAACGCAGCTATCCGGATTCCCGAGAGGGAACCGGGGGACCGATCTATCATCATCGACTCACGGGAGGGACGAACTACTCTGATTAACAGAAATTACCAAGATCCGTTGGTCGGGGAGCCGCGGGATAAATCTCGGGAAAGAAATCCGAACTAAGTCGGCAGCAGGTAGAAGATCCAAACCGCGGGAAAGTCCACGGACAGCGGGGAAGACCGCGGAAAGGGTCTGGACAGCGACGGGGTCCGCCGAGGAGGGCGCCGGAGAGCGTTGGAACCCGCGAAAAAGGGACAGCACTGGGGCGGCTAGGGCGAACGGCCACCGGCCGCGGGAAGACGCGCGCGGACGGGGAGCCGATCGGGCTCGAGGAGGTCGCGCGGTCGGAGAGGAAGCTCGGCCGCGGGAGAGGAGCACCGGCCGGACCTAGGGATCGCCGGAGGGAAGCTCTCGGCCGCAGGGACAGCCGGGAACGGGCGCTCGTCGGGGGGGTGCGGGGCCAGCGCGGTCGGGCTCGCCGGCGGTGCTGGGAGCCAGCGCGGCCGCGGGGAGGCGTCGGCCTCGGGGACGACGGAAATCGCGCGCAGGGGGCGCGCGGGGGGAAAATTTGGGGGTTAGGGCTAGGTCCAGAGGGAGAGCTCTGAGAGAGAGAGAATGGTGAAAAGAGAAATGAATTTCCTTTCTCTAATGAGAGTAGTTAAGCTCTGTGAAGTGGGAAAATGGGTGAGTGAGTGAGGAATAAAGGAAGGAGTGGGGGATAAACGTGTGGGTGAGAGGGAGTGAAGGGGAGAAAATTGAGGTGAGAGTGATGAACGTGAGTTGGAGTGAGGAAAAAGTGCTGGTCCATCGTGACCAGCACAAAGAGTTCTCAAAAAAATTATTATTATATTTTTTTTTTTTTGACCCATCAGATTTAATAGGAAAAGAGAAGGGTTCAGGCCTGGGTTCGAGCTCGGGTCTGGACTCGGGTCTGGATCAGCAACCAAAAAGCCAAATTAATAATTTTTGAAATAATTTGCACTCAACAGAATTTAATAATAATAATAATAATAATTTTAGAAGTACTAATATTAATAATACTAAAATTACTATTTAATAGTTACACAAAGTATGGGTTTCACAATATAATAGTTGCAATTTAAGTGGTTCCACCTAGGCCTAACACTAACGTCACCATTTTAGTTTCAGATTTTAGAATTTTTTTTTGGCGATAAATAACTCTTTGCAATTAAAGATTTTAGAGCCAATACTTTGTTGTACTATAATGCATATATAGCTTGTTTCGGAGAAATCGGTTATATATGTTTATTTTATCTTTTACATGCATGAAATTATGATCTATTGGTAATCGTTTCAGTCCCCTTCAGTGAACTGAATTTTCTATGATCTCAATTTTTTTTGTATCCTTCAAGTTAAAGAAATTAGATTATAGTGGGTCAATACCTTGTTCATACGTACAAATGAACTATATAATACATGAAAACTATCATTGACAAACTACTTGTTGTAAACTTAAAATTACAAAGTTTGATGTGTTTTTAACACTATTAGCGCAACAATTATGTCAATTTTTTTTAACTTAGCTGATAATGATGATCTAGCTGGATTAGGTCCAGTCGGACCAAACGTCTCAATTAAGGAGTGGTAGGAGAAACAAATTTTGACATCAACCTTTAGGCCTCATTTGATTCGCGGAATCTCTGGATTGGAAAAAAAAAATAATTATTTTTCTATGTTTGGGTGTCAAAGGAATTGAGGAGGAAAGTAAAGTGATTCTCAATAGGAGGAAAAGTGATTACATCCATCCAAACAAGGAATCACTTTCCCACATTGAAGTAATCACTTTCCTTTCCAAATTCCTTGACATTTTCAAACATCGGAAAGAAAAATCAATAAAAAATAAAAATTTCAAGAAATGGTAAGAAATTGATTTCCTTTTCCTTCCATTCCGCGAACCAAACGAGGCCTTAATTTAAAAAAGAAAAAATGGTCCCAAAGTAATCTGGTCAACACAACAGCCTAATATGAACATTGGAAGGTTAGGGTTGCAGCTGGGACAACTAGATGCTCAAATCAAGCAGGAAAATTAGGTTGGAAGGCTTAGTCTCTCCTCTAAATTTATTTTTCTAAGATAAGAAAGACAGCCCAGGTGTTGTTGGGAAGTTTGAACGAAGCTATCATGGACCCTAAGCAAAATATATAAATGTATATTTCCTTTTGATAAATGCACATATATATACGTTTACTTTATTACTATTACTGACCCCTCCCCCCATGCAAATTTTTATGTTTTGAAATATATATGATGTACTTTTAGTAACAAATCAATTAATTATAAAACGAAATGTAATTGAATATGAGGGGCTAGAGATGAAGCAAATTAATGGGAGGTTAGCAAAACGGACGTTAGTTTTAAAGCAAACAAGGGCCGGTCCTTTGGACTTATTCCCTTCCTCCCCTCTTCTTCTTCTTCTTCTTCTTCTTCTTCTTCTCTCTCTCTCTCTCTCTCTCTCTCTCTCTCTCTCTATAGTACTATACTTGAAGAACGTGTTCTTGTGGTGTTAGTGATGGCAGTGACTCATTTCAAAAGGTTATTACTAACTATTCTTCTTCTTCTTCGAGAACCGATGATGAATTAATCTGTAAATTTTCTTTTCTATTTTTTTTTTGTTTTGATTTTGTATGTATGTTTTTGTTCTTGCAGGAGTGGGCAGGAAATGATGAATTTTCCGGGTTCCGGATCGTTAGATGATCAGTACTCTACCGCAATAATCTTCTCTAATAGAGGTAATAAGTCAGTCTTTCTTCTTCTTTTTCTTCTTAAGTATAAATATTGGAAATTCTTCTTATTAAGTATAAATATTGGAATTTTTTTGATGGTTTGGGAATTCTCTACACTTTTCTTATTATTTGTTTATTAATTTTCGGTGGGTTGTGGCCTAGTGCTAGCAACGGGATTCCGACGCAGAATGCCTAGGTTCGAATCCACCCTCGCATTTGCAGCCGGAGAAAAAAAACATTTTCTTCTCCTTCTTCTTCTTCAATTCATTTTCTTCTTCTTCTATTTTGTCATTCTCAAAACATTCCAATATTGTGTATTCATTTGCAACCATCTCTTTGGCGCCCTCCCTCTTTAAATTTTTGTGCTATGTCAATATTGGAGAGAGGAGCTTCCTCTTTCACAGTTTTCTATATTTTTCACGAAATTGATTAATTATGGGGGTTACCATTGCTCATTTTCTTTCTTTTTCCATTTTAAAGCCCATGTAAATAATAAGTAAAAATAGTACTTAATAGTTTTTTTTTCCTTTTATATTTGGAATTGCCTTATTATCTCTCTCCTGGTCCTTTTGATGTAGTCATGAAAGTTTACAAATAAGCTCTTTTTGCATTTAAAATTTAAATATTGCTTGATTTTGGAGTATAATTTATTATGCTATACCAATTGTACTAATATTTAAAAGCTCATTGTAGACTGATGATAGGATAATTTGCAACTAAGTATCCTGAATTGTCCTTGATTTATCTAATTTGCACTTAAATACCCTAAACTTTAACATATTTGCATCTTGTTACTTCTCTCGGTTAAAAAAAAAACAGACCACTATGCTCATACATTCTTCTTCTTAATTCATAATCCTAACCAACTATAAGTCTATAATCTATACTTTCCAGCCCCACTACTTTTTCTATCAACCACATCCTCCTGGTTATAGTTACATTAATATTAGGTTTAAGGATAATTAGGGTTAGGATTTGGTAATGGGGAAGAAATAATTATTAGGTAGGATCAATTTTGTTAATCATAAAAAATGTCCATAACAAGTTGGATGTTTTTTGCTTAGATAAAAAAAAAACGGTGGTAAATTAATGTCTTGTTTCATTAATAATAATAACAAAACAAGTCTATAACAAGTTGGATGTTAATCCAACGGACGATATTAAGTTATGAAAACTTAAATGTTAAGAAAATTAACTTGTATATACAAATATTGACATGGTTCCAGGAATTAATAATCCACCAAGCAAGAGGAAGAAGGAAGCATCAGACATTCCAATCGGTGGCGCAAGTTTTTTGCAGCCATCAACCATTTCTCCACATGCAATGATAAACCTGGACCAGCTGCACACTCGACATCCTCCTACAGTTTGCACCGGCCTGCAACTGGCTTCCGCCGAGCCGCCGAGCATTAGCCACAATTTGAATCAATCGAGTCCAATCACGTCGTCTTCTTCGCCCATACGGATCGATTTTGCGACCCAGATCAAGACCAACCATTGCAACACAGAACTTGACCAGTTGATTCGTGCACAGGTAATTTGTCACAATTGTAATACAAGTTGGACTGAATTATAACTTGATACCCTCAACTATTCAGTTTTTTCAACTTGATATTCTCAACTTTAATAGATACCAACTTACTACCCTAAAATTTTAAAAAGACCAAATTACCCTCCTCCCCGCTCCTCTCCCAACACCCACCCACCCACTCACCCACACTCTTCCTCCCAGTGGTTGCACCCGTGCGCCCCCAGTGTCGTGCCTCACCATCCCGACGGCTGCACCCCAGCGCCCCCACCGCCTCCCGCAGATGCATCCTGCGCTCCCGCCCCGATGGTTGCACCTTGCACCCCCCCCCCCCCCCCCCCCCTACGTATTTCTCCGCCGCACGCGTTCTGCCACCGTCGCTGGCAAAGAGAGATGGGGGGTGGTGCTGGAGGAGGGGGGCCGCAGGGGTGTAGCAGCCGGAGGAGGACGCGATGCTGGGTGGGAAAGGGGGGCGGGAGAGTTGGGATGAGGGTAATTTTGTCATTTAAATTTTTAGGATATTAGGTTGACGTCTATCAAAGTTACAGTTTCAAGTTGAAAAATTTGAATGGTTGAGGATAAGAAGTTATAATTTAGCGAAAGAGTTATAAGGAAAATCTTTTTTGACTGACACACACTCTACATTAATGACAGACACATCAACTCCGTAGAACGTTAGCCGAGAAACAATGGAAGGACTATAAATCATTACTAGTTGCAGCGGAGAAATCAGCAACAAGAATTATAGGAGAGAAGGACGCCGAGTTGGAACGGGCAGCTCGGCTAGCCTCGGAGCTCGAGAGCCGGCTAGCCCGACTGAAGGTCGAGTCCGCGACGTGGCAGGCCAAAGCCGTCGCGGAGAACTCCAAGGCCATCGCCCTCCACGCCCAGCTCGATCGGGCCAGCGCCGCCACTGCGGCGGCGGCGAACGGGAACTGTTGCGGCGGGGGGTCTCCGGTAGAGGATGCCGAGTCCGCGTACGTCGACGCGGACCGGCTGACGGATGCCGCGCACACCGCGCCGGCGTGCCGGGCTTGCGGGACGGGGGCGGTGTCGGCGCTGGTCTTGCCGTGTCGGCACGTGTCGCTGTGCGGGGAATGCAGTGCGTCCGGCGTCGTGAAGGCTTGTCCCGTTTGTAATTGTGTCATGAGTGGTAGTGTTCAGGTTTATCTATCTTGATTTTTGACAGAATACATATACATATAGTAACGCGCCATTTGCTGTTTTGAAACATGTACATTTGGGAAATATATGCACTCTTTTATTTCCTATGCTCAATGTGTTATACCTTGAATTCAAAATTCTGCAGTCAATTTTTCGTGTGCTAGATAAATTTCATACAAATAAGGAAAAAAAAAATGAAATACTAGCGTAACTAAGATTTTTTGGGTCTGCTTAGTAGTCATGAGGTATTTTGGGTGATTTTTAAGTACCGCCTATGAACGATTTTGGGTGATTTTTAAGTAATGACTTTTAAACTAGTCAAATCCATGCTGGGTAATTCACTAACGAGGGGCTCTGAAAAATTTTTATATGAATAAAATTAAATAGGGAAGAGTATTAGTAATTACAATTATATATTTTTTGTGAGGATATAAATGGAATAAAATAAAAAAATCACTCAAAACCTATAGATTTAGGGGGTTTATGAATCCATCCAAAATTGTATTACATCGATTTTGGAGGGTTTTTGAGTCGATCAAAACCAACACCTCAAAAAAATAAACAAGCAGAAAATTTCATAAACGGTCGGTTCAAAAACACTCCAGAACATGTGAAAACACCGTTACCAAGCATATCCTTAGTAAAAAAAAAAAGAAAAAAAAAAGAAAAGAAAAGAAAGAGATTGAATTTCTGTTGCAAATTCAAAAACTTATAACTATATATTGTCGAGAACATTGTCGGAAGTCAGAACTATCATTAAAGGTAGACAATCGCCAAAGTCATAGAGCACCAAAATAGGTGGGGCAACCAATATCGAATTAGGACAAGAATGTGGAAAAAAAAAAAAAAACCAAAGGAGTTGAGCAAGACTTTATGTCATTGTAACATTATTGGTAGTGGTTTTTTTTCTTCTCTGTTTGGTGTGATCTTTATTATTTCTTTTATTTTAGTTGCTGTTATTGTTTTTTAAAAAAACGATATGGATGGTTTCAAACCCCTAATTAAATATAAGAATAATATTATTTGTAACTTCAAATTGTCTCTCCAGTCAACTCCTCCTTACATGTTAGAGGTCGTTGTTACACTATGTTTGTGAACTTTGAGAGGAAGAAAAATAGAGGGAAAAAAAAATTTGAGAGAAAGGAAAATGGAGGGAACGAAAATTAATTTTACCTTTCCTTGTTTGGATGACAAAAAAGTAATGAAAGGAAAGTAAGAATTAATGTTTTTTGTTTTTTGTGGAACATAGATAAAATTACTACTTAACCTTTGATTTTCTCAACATAGAAAAAAAAACAAATTAAATGAAGGGTAGTTGAGTAAATTTTCTCTTGTGTGTTCATTTTTTTTCCATTCTTGGGAGGAAATTTTTTGGATGGGGCTTACATAAATTTTCCTTCCAAATTTCTCTCCTCCATTTTTCTTCCCCTCTTTCCGAACATCACAACTTTTAATTTTCTACCCACTTTTTCCTCAAAATTTTCCTCTCCCCCATTTTTCTCCCTTCCCAAACATAGCATTAATGTGACAGCTGACGAGACAAATTTTAAAATTAAAATTATAATTATAATTAATAAAATATATTAATGTTAAATTTAACATTAACATTAATTTTAGTATAAACACAAATATTCATATTAATATAATATTAAAATTAAAATTAAAATTGATATTAATATTATATTTAACATTAATATTAACATTAAAAAAATTCGGAGAAATAATTTTTTTTTGATTGAAATTTGTCATGGAGCTGCCACATAACGTTATTTAATATGTCACGTGTCACGTCCCGCTTCCCGGATGGAAGGGTGACGTCATAAACACATCCCAAGGCTACGCGCCGAAATTCGCGATTGTCGCCCGTAATCATCAGCAGAATGGAAAATACTAGAAATTTTCATGGCATTAAAATATAGTGTAGCTATATTAAGGGAACTTTTCCAACAATACTATTACAGGCGATTACAGAGGTAAATTTGTAAAATACTACGATACTGCTGGTCATAACTGTAGGTAGTTCAGACAGTTACTCCTCGTTGTAGAGCGGCGATACTTCGGCGGAGGCGTCTTCTTCTCCTTCACCTAGTGAACAAATACTAGGTCGTTTAGAAAACGACGAGCAAGTCCTCGGCCAAGAATGGTGAAAGTTAAACAAAAATAGTGAATATGAAGTTTTGAAAAAAAATGAAACAAGGTATGCCAAATTGCACTGCTATAAATATATATCTGCTTTAGTACAACAAGAATGAAATCAACGTCCTACTCCATGAATGATAAGATTTTCGAGCTTCCTTTGAGCTTTTAGTAGGAATTGCTTCCTTGAGCAATTAAGGACACTGCCCATTTATAATAGGCAGCGTTGTTTCTGGAGTAAGATTTGAAATTTAATGAGATGCAGTTTTGAGAACAATACTCCGAATAATCCTCTAAATATTTTTCGTGAACAATCCCGTTAACCTGGGATCAGGTTGTGATTTTCGAGCCTCCCTTGGGCTAAAGAGACATCTATTGATGTTACTGTCAAATAGATAAAATTGATTCACGAGCCTCCCTTGGGCTAGTACACCCTAGTCGCAACTAGATGTACTGATTCACGAGATTCATGAAATACTGATCAGCTTTTGTTATTTATGTTACAGGATATCTAGGGATATTCAGTTGTTCTCCCCTCCCAAATGCTTTCAAAAATTTCTGAATGTCAGAAATTAGTCTCTCTACTAAATTTCTCAAAAATTTCGGCAGAGTCTCCTTTGTATTTAGGAGCCCCGAAAATTTACAAAAACATATATATGACAAAAGAGAAATATGGGCTCGCCGACCCCTTCGGTGGAGCAACTCTCAACACCGGAATCACGCAAGTAATAATTGGGCTCGCCGACCCCTTCGGTGGAGCAACTCTCAACACCGAAAATCACGCAAGTAAGTAAATGGGCTCGCCGACCCCTTCGGTGGAGCAACTCTCAACACCGGAACCACGCAAGATAAAAGAACAAAAGGGATTGGAGATTTTTACCTGAGCAAGCAATAGTTACATTTCTTTTGGCAATTAGTCGGTTCACGGCTTGCTAGTTGTTTTACAGTTTATCAAAATAGAGCAAATATTTATCCAACTATATTAGTTAATATGTAAGACTTTATAACATATAACTATATATATGTATATGTATATATATAACGTATAGATAGTATAAAGAAAATCAAATCAACCAAAACTCTTCAATATCAACATTTTAAATTTTGGTGCATGAAGTAGGAAAATGTAGAAAAGAGACTTATTTCTTAAATATGAACACACAAAATTGAGTACTAAAATAGAGAGAAATACAGGGTCCTTTTTTTTTTTTACCTTCCCGGCGTGCGTCCCAGCTGTTCAGTTCTTATGTTATGTCAGACTTACCATTGGAGAGTCTCATATGTTCATATGTGTTCGTTTGTTCATGAAGAATTCAAGTTCAATAGTTCGTGTCCACAACTGCGAGTTCAATAATTTATGTCTGCAATTGATTCCTCCATGTGTGTCCAATCGCATATGCACTTATCCGTGATACGTCCCAATTAATGATTCTAGTGTCTAAGTTTAAATTAAATTCCTTTACCTACGTCTATCAAAATTGAACATTTACTAAAATTAAAATTTGCCAAATTATAAATATCTTGAAGTAGGTTAAATGCCACCAAATTTCAGAATTTGTAATTAACCATAATTATAGATAATTCCATGACTTATGTTTCAAGAGATGAAAAGATTAATATCTAATTATGAGATTTTAAATATATAATTAACCCATACAAGTTCCAATTCCTAGTATTATCAAAATTATAACATAAAAAGGAAAAATGTGTATATTCTTAACTAAAAATTTCATAATTAATTATGATTCCTAATTATTCAGAATTAACTAGGATGATAAAAAAATTTATTAGAGAGGAAGGAGGAGAAGAGGACCTGCTTTGGGTTGGGAACGACCTAAACTTTCTCCACAAACCCTAAATTGAACCCAATAGCAAAAATAACAACTTTGTTAGTATTCTAACCTAGTTGGAATTGGGAAAAATAAAGATTGGGGAAAGGAGAAGAAGTTTACCTAGGTTTTCCTTTCTTTGGAATTGATGGAGAAGAGGATGAAGAAAAGGATGGAGAAGAGGATGAAGTGGAGGTGGCCGGGAGGGGCGGTCGGCAACGGCAGCAGTAGGGGGGTCGGGTGTGTGTGTGTGTTCTTGTTTTTTTTTTTTTTTTTTTTTGAGTGTGTGGATTATATAGGGAAGAGTGTGGGTGTGTGATTTTTATAAAAGGGGGAGAGGTGCTGGTGGTGTAGGAAAGGGGTTTGGTTGTGTATATATAGAGAGAAAGAGAGGGTGAGGTGTGTTTGTGTATGTGTGTGGAAAGTTTAAATGGGGGAGAGTGGTGAGGTGTCCCCTCCCCCCTAAATAAATACAAGGGACACCTTACCCCCTTCTCCATTCTTCATGAAAAATCTGTTTGTTTATCTATTTATTTATTTAGTTGAACAAATAATAATAATAATAATAATACTATATAAAAGGATAAGAATATGACAAGTCTACTCCCCTTAGAAAAATTCCGTCATCGAACTTCGAAATAACCAGTACAACAATTGATTGCTAACCTGGTTTAAGGAATAGATACGGATATTGCCTCCGCATATCTTCTTCCTTCTCCCAAGTTGAATCCCCAGGCGAGTCCTTGCTCCATGCGATTCGTACTAATGGAATGATCCGATTGCGGAGTACTTTCTCTCTTCGATCCAAGATCCCAACGGGTTTCTGTTTGATCCGTAGTGTAGGCCCAACGGTGATTTCTGAATGGTCGAGTATATGGCTCGGATCCGACACATATCTTCGTAATTGGGAAACATGGAATACATTGTGAACTCCTTCTAGTGTTGGGGGTAAAGCAAGTCGATATGATACATTTCTTACTTTCTCCAATATGTCGAAGGGCCCAATGTATCTCGGACTCAGTTTTCCTCTGGTCCCAAATCTGATGGTTCCCTTGGTTGGTGAAATCTTCAGAAAAACGTGATCTCCAGGTTGAAATTCCAGTATTCTTCGATGCTTATCAGCCCACATCTTTTGTCTATCCTGGGCTGCTTGCAGGTGACTTCTTATTGTCTTGACTATGTCCACAGTTTGTGTCACCAGTTCTGGCCCTAACAATTGTCTTTCTCCTACGTCGGTCCAACATACCGGCGATCTGCATTTTCTACCATATAGTGCTTCAAAAGGGGCCATTTTGATACTATTGTGATAACTGTTGTTATATGAGAATTCCACCAGATGTAGATGGTCATCCCATGCTCCTCCAAAATCTAAAGTACAAGCTCTCAGCATGTCTTCTAGTGTCTGAATAGTTCTTTCAGACTGGCCGTCTGTTTGGGGGTGGTAGGCGGAGCTAAATTTTAATTGAGTGCCAAGATTTTCTTGCAAGCTTTTTCAGAAGTGTGAAGAAAACCGGGTATCTCTATCCGATACTATACTCACTGGTACTCCATGCTGACTGACAATCTGTTTCATGTACATTTCTGCCAGTACCTCTGTTGACTGTCCAACTCGAAAAGGAAGAAAACAAGCGGACTTCGTAAGTCTATCTACAATGACCCAAATAGCATTATTACCCCTTTGGGTCCTAGGCAGTCCTGTCACAAAATTCATTGTAAGATGCTCCCACTTCCATTCTGGTATGGGCAATGGCTGAAGAAGTCCGGCTGTCCTTTGATGCTCTGCTTTCACTTGTTGACAGACGAGACATCTGGATACGAATCTGGCGACTTCTCTCTTCATCCCGTGCCACCAAAACAGTCTGTTTCAAATCTTTATACATTCTAGTGCTGCACGGATGAATAGAATATGGTGAGTTATGGACTTCTGTCATGACCTCCATTCTTAAATCTCCACTGGGCACACATAACCGATCTCCGAATCTTAGCGATCCGTCCGGATGCTTCTTTATCCCGGTCTGGAGCCCTGCTTCTGTTTGTTTTCAAATTTTCTGAAGTTTTGAATCATTTTGTTGGGCTTCCTTAATTCTATCTATTAAGGAAGATTGTACTTGTAAGTTTTGCCATATCCCTTCAGTTATCGGGCATATTACTTCAATTTTCATTTTCCTCAAATCCTCAAGGATTTCCTTGGGTGTATTTAAAAAGAAAGCTTCGGGTCTTCTACTTAAGGCATCGGCCACCTTATTAGCCTTGTCCGGATGATACGTTAATTCCATATCAAAGTCTTTCAATAGCTCCAACCATCTCCTTTGTCTCATATTGATCTCCTTTTGTGTGAAGACATACTTTAAGCTCTTGTAATCGGTGTAGATTTTGATTCTTTCCCCGTATAAATAGTGTCTCCATAATTTGAGTGCAAACACCACTGCTGCAAGTTCGAGATCATGAGTTGGATAATTTCTTTCATGTGTCTTTAATTGCCGGGATGCATATGCTATGACTCTTCCGTGTTGCATCAGTACACATCCTAGACCCTTTCCTGATGCATCACTATATATTTCATATCCACCCGAACCAGATGGTAATGCCAGTATTGGGGCTGAAATTAATCTTTTCTTTAATTCGTCAAATGCTGCCTGACATTTCTCTGTCCAGTTAAACTTTTCTTCCTTCCGAGTGAGGCGGGTTAAAGGTTCTGCAATTCTGGAAAAATTCTCTACGAATCTTCGGTAATAACCAGCCAATCCTAAGAAACTTCTGATTTCTGCTACGGACTTAGGTGTCGGCCAAGACTTAACTGCTTCCACCTTCTTCGGATCTACCGAGATGCCTTCTCCACTGACAATATGCCCTAGAAATGGTATTTGATCCAACCAAAATTCACATTTACTAAGTTTGGCATATAATTGTTCTTCCCGCAGAGTTTGCAGCACTATCCTCAAGTGTTTTTCATGCTCCTCTTCACTTTTGGAGTATATAAGAATGTCATCAATGAATACAATCACAAATTTATCCAGATATTGATAAAATACCCGATTCATCAGATCCATAAATATAGCTGGTGCATTTGTCAACCCGAATGGCATAACTAAGAATTCGTAATGCCCATACCGAGTTCTAAATGCAGTCTTTGGAATATCTTCCCTTTTTACCTTCACTTGATGATATCCGGACCTCAAATCAATTTTTGAAAATACCCTTGCCTCCCCTAACTGATCAAACAATTGATCGATCCTAGGTAAGGGATATTTATTTTTGATGGTAACCTCATTCAAGGCCCTATAATCAATCACTAGGCGTAGGGTACCATCCTTCTTTTTCACAAATAATACTGGTGCACCCCATGGCGAAGCGCTAGGCTGAATAAATCCTTTGGATAATAATTCATTTATTTGTTTGTTTAACTCAGCCAGCTCCTCCTTGTTCATTGGATATATCTTTTTGGCTATGGGTGCAGCTCCAGGTATTAAGTCTATAGAGAATTCTACAGCTCTATCTGGGGGTAGC
Source organism: Iris pallida (assembly GCA_029216955.1). Classification (NCBI taxonomy): domain Eukaryota; kingdom Viridiplantae; phylum Streptophyta; class Magnoliopsida; order Asparagales; family Iridaceae; genus Iris; species Iris pallida. The sequence goes on from JANAVB010040820.1 coordinate 2,129,802, forward strand.
CCTGGCAATTCTTCTGGGAATACGTCCCTAAATTCTTCTACTACCCTTGGAAAGGTTTGCTCTGCCACTCCTTGCAGCAGTACTGGTACTTCAAATTTCTCTAATTCTTCTGCATTAAATTCATTCTGGTCTCTTACAAATTCACAAGATTCTCCATCAGGGAGTTGAAAGGAAACTTTTCCCTGACCGCAATCTATGTTGGCTAATGTTGCAGTTAGCCAATCCATACCCAATATTATATCATAGTTGCTTGTTGGGAAAACGAGCAACCGGGTACGAAAAGCTCCTCCACCCAATTTTATGGGACATCTACTGCATACCCGATTGACCTCTACTACTCCATTACCGGTGAGGACTTTCAGTGATGTAGGCAGAGGTTGTGACTCTATTTCTCGTTGTGATATAAAAGAAGATGATATAAATGAATGGGTAGCTCCGGAATCAAATAATACTGATGCTGGATATGCAGAAATTAAAATAGTACCTGAAATTACTTCTCCAGGGATATTTGCATCTTCGGCTCCCATCACAAATGCTTGTCCTTGCTTATTCCTCCTTTTGTTATTATTTTGGGCTTGAGCCGCCCGTTGTGCCTGTTGAAATTGATATGCTTGAGGTGCATAGGGCGGCCTGTGCTGATTTCCATAAGCCATACCTGTTTGTGATGTTGGTGCCTGCATCATGGGTCGAGGTTGGTTTCCTTGAACTGGAGGCCGGTATCCTTGATTGAAGCTTTGTGTGATTGCCCCAGTTGCAGGTTTTTGAGGGCATTGATTGGTTAGGTGATTTCCTGCTCCACACTTCAAACAAAGTCCCAATCACTTCCTACATACATTTATTTTATGGCCTAATTTGTGGCAGTAATTACAGACAATGGATCCGTCTGGGTTACCATTCTGAGGACGCTTAGGCGGTCCCTGCCAATGATTCTTGTTGGAGGATGCCCCCTCCTCAAAAGCCCTCTTAGGTTGTGGAGACCGGAAAGGTTGTTCTTCTTTTAGTATCCTTTCTTGGTCTCGAGCAGCTTCTGTTGCCTCTGAAAATGTTCGGCACCTATAAGAGGCGACCCTACTTTTCAGTTGGGTCCTAAGTCCTTCTACGAACCTGGATATCTTTGTTTCTTCATCTGCTATCATGTTGGAGGCAAATCGACTAAGTCGGGAAAATTTCGCAACGTACTCATCAACTGTACGTTTTCCTTGTTTCAGATAGTTGAATTGTCGTTCTAATTCTATCCGCGCTGACTTGGGATAGAATCTGTCTTCAAATTTCTTCTTGAATTCTGCCCATGATATGTCCTCGTCTGAATCTTCTGGGTACTCGGCACTCCACCAGTATCCAGCTATGTCTTCCAGCTGGATGCGGATTGCTGGTACCATATCCTCGGGTTTAACTTTGGCTGCCTTCATCAAACCTTCAATGGTCCTCAGCCATTGACTCGCTTCCATTGCATTTTCAGTCCCTTTAAACTTAGGCGGCCTAAGATCCCTGAACTCTTTTAGGGTTTTATCCTTGGTGTTGTTTGAATTCTGCATTTGTTCTAGTATCGTGATATTTGTTGCATGGGCAGCATTGGCCTGTTGACTATTGGATTCCAATAATTGCTGGAACAATCGGAACATGTCAGCCACGGTTGGCTCAGTTGATGCTTGAGGTGGTGGATTATTTGATTGAGCATGATTGTCCACGTCCTGAAATAAAAGACACAATTCCTCAGGGAATATTCGACTCACAATTGTTCATTTATAACAAGGTGTACAGCAGAGCCATATATATTTCATTAAAATGAGAGTATTACAAAATGTGGTTCCTACTCTCAACTTCACATTTGTTTACATTCTTTTCATCTAATCTACTTATGTCACTCCACCTCCCCAAAATGTGACATAGTATCTATTTCTAACTGTCCCTTCTTGTATACATATATGCCGATTTCAAAATACCATACAGCAGACAAAAAGGATTCCTTCTTCACTGTACATATATTGGTTAGGTTTTTCTTATTCTATGGCCTCGATGAGGATTCTTTCCTCAGTGAGGATGTCAACTTCTGGATGGAGTCTTCCAAAGTCATCTAATGTACCCTCATATCCATGTAGTCCGATGTAAATACGGTTTGGATCTCGGACATGCAGGCAGTAAGTTGTATTTTCATAATATACTTCGGCTCCATCTTTAATGTCCCTGATAATGGGACGCATGACTGCATAGAATACTTGGTAGACATGGATGTCGTACCAGTCAGGTGCGTTCCACATTAGTCTGGCATAGCGCTGATATAAGTATAAAGTGTAATCACTCTCATCCCATTCCAAACTTGGCATAAATAGGTCCATACCTACATCCATAATATTCTTAAGAAAAAATATTTACCAGGAATAAAGTATAGGAAAAGCATATTTATTTATTGATAGCACAACATGTTCCTACTATATACATTCTTATATTACATTTCTACTAAATACATTCATGTTCCTCCTACATATTGGGGGTCTTAATACTTATTTTACATATCACACTACATACATTCACACACATCCCTTACATAATTAAGGATCTAATATTTATATATCTATATTTATACATCATCATCATTCCAGGGGTCTAAATCCACATACGTCTTATGTTAAGGATCCTCGCCTCTGGGTATGCTTGCTTCCATTCTTCTAGTGTACCGTTACGTTCATTCTTCGGACCTTCGGAGGGTTCTGCCTTGATTAGTACATAATAATGTACCGTATTATAATATATCTTTCTTTCATCTACGATATCTGTCACCACTGGGTATTTCATCTCGTAGTGTACTCCATAGGCTTCTATCATTCCTTTTGGTGCTACTTTCCACATCTTCTTCACAAATGCATAATACTCGTCCATGCTATGGCTGTCATTATTCAGTCTCGCGAAGGGTGCGAATCGGGACATGATCTACATCAAGAATTTTTTGAGTCACTATCCATTTACTAGGATTAAACAGTTGGTTAGAAAAGAGGTAATCATCTACTGACTATTGATACTTCCTTCTCAGGGATTCCTAGAGTGTGATTGGGACTCGTAGTGCTCCCTACGATTCTAGAACCTACGTTTTATCCGAACCTATGTCCTATCTAAATTTTTCATTCTTGCTGACCTGCATGGGCCACCACTTAAAAGACGTGTCACGTCCCGCTTCCCGGATGGAAGGATGACGTCATAAACACATCCCCAGGCTACGCGCCGAAATTCGCGATTGTCGTCCGTAATCATCAGCAGAATAAAAAATACAAGAAATTCTCATGGCATTAAAATATAGTGTAGCTATATTACAGGGAACTTTTCCAACAATACTATTACAGGCGATTACAGAGGTAAATTTGTAAAATACTACGATACTGCTGGTCATAACTGTAGGTAGTTCAGACAGTTACTCCTCGCTGTAGAGTGGCGATACTTCGACGGAGGCGTCTTCTTCTCCTTTACTTAGTGAACAAATACTAGGTCGTTTAGAAAACGACGAGCAAGTCCTCGGCCAAGAACGGTGAAAGTTAAACAAAAATAGTGAATATGAAGTTTTGAAAAAAAAAATGAAACAAGGTATGCCAAATTGCACTGCTATAAATATATATCTGCTTTAGTACAACAAGAATGAAATCAACGTCCTACTCCATGAATGATAAGATTTTCGAGCTTCCCTTTAGCTTTTAGTAGGAATTGCTTCCTTGAGCAATTAAGGACACTGCCCATTTATAATAGGCAGCGTTGTTTCTGGAGTAAGATTTGAAATTTAATGAGATGCAGTTTTGAGAACAATACTCCGAATAATCCTCTAAATATTTCCCGTGAACAATCCCGTTAACCTGGGATCAGGTTGTGATTTTCGAGCCTCCCTTGGGCTAAAGAGACATCTATTGATGTTACTGTCAAATAGATGAAATTGATTCACGAGCCTCCCTTGGGCTAGTACACCCTAGTCGCAACTAGATGTACTGATTCACGAGATTCATGAAATACTGATCAGCTTTTGTTATTTATGTTACGGGATATCTAGGGATATTCAGTTGTTCTCCCCTCCCAAATGCTTTCAAAAATTTTTGAATGTCAGAAATTAGTCTATCTCCTAAATTCTCAAAAATTTCGGCAGAGTCTCCTTTATATTTAGGAGCCCCAAAAATTTACAAAAACATATATATGACAAAAGAGAAATATGGGCTCGCCGACCCCTTCGGTGGAGCAACTCTCAACACCGGAATCACGCAAGTAATAATTGGGCTCGCCGACCCCTTCGGTGGAGCAACTCTCAACACCGGAAATCACGCAAGTAAGTAAATGGGCTCGCCGACACCTTCGGTGGAGCAACTCTCAACACCGGAATCACGCAAGTAATAATTGGGCTCGCCGATCCCTTCGGTGGAGCAACTCTCAACACCGGAAATCACGCAAGTAAGTAAATGGGCTCGCCGACACCTTCGGTGGAGCAACTCTCAACACCGGAACCACGCAAGATAAAAGAACAAAAGGGATTGGAGATTTTTACCTGAGCAAGCAATAGTTACATTTCTTTTGGCAATTAGTCGGTTCGCGGCTTGCTAGTTGTTTTACAGTTTGTCAAAATAGAGCAAATATTTATCCAACTATATTAGTTAATATGTAAGACTTTATAACATATAACTATATATATGTATATGTATATATATAACGTATAGATAGTATAAAGAAAATCAAATCAACCAAAACTCTTCAATATCAACATTTTAAATTTTGGTGCATGAAGTAGGAAAATGTAGAAAAGAGACTTATTTCTTAAATATGAACACACAAAATTGAGTACTAAAATAGAGAGAAATACAGGGTCTTTTTTTTTTACCTTCCCGGCGTACGGCCCAGCTGTTCAGTTCTTATGTTATGTCAGACTTACCATTGGAGAGTTTCATATGTTCATATGTGTTCGTTTGTTCATGAAGAATTCAAGTTCAATAGTTCGTGTCCACAACTGCGAGTTCAATAATTTATGTCTGCAATTGATTCCTCCGTGTGTGTCCAATCGCATATGCACTTATCCGTGATACGTCCCAATTAATGATTCTAGTGTCTAAGTTTAAATTAAATTCTTTTACCTACGTCTATCAAATTGAACATTTACTAAAATTAAAATTTGCCAAATTTTAAATATCTTGAAGTAGGTTAAATGCCACCAAATTTCAGAATTTGTAATTAACCATAATTATAGATAATTTCATGACTTATGTTTCAAGAGATGAAAAGATTAATATCTAATTATGAGATTTTAAATATATAATTAACCCATACAAGTTCCAATTCCTAGTATTATCAAAATTATAACATAAAAAGGAAAATTTTGTATATTCTTAACTAAAAATTTCAGAATTAATTATGATTCCTAATTATTCATAATTAACTAGGATGATAAAAAAATTTATTAGAGAGGAAGGAGGAGAAGAGGACTTGCCTTGGGTTGGGAACGACCTAAACTTTCTCCACAAACCCTAAATTGAACCCAATAGCAAAAATAACAACTTTGTTAGTATTCTAACCTAGTTGGAATTTGGAAAAATAAAGATTGGGAAAAGGGGAATAAGTTTACCTAGGTTTTCCTTTCTTTGGAATTGATGGAGAAGAGGATGAAGAAAAGGATGGAGAAGAGGATGAAGTGGAGGTGGCCGGGAGGGGCGGCCGGCGGTCGGCAGCGGCAGCAGTGGGGGGGTCGGGTGTGTGTGTGTGTTCTTGTTTGTTTTTTTTTTTTTTTGAGTGTGTGGGTTATATAGGGAAGAGTGTGGGTGTGTGGTTTTTATAAAAGGGGGAGAGGTGCTGGTGGTGTAGGAAAGGGGTTTGGTTGTGTATATATAGAGAGAAAGAGAGGGTGAGGTGTGTTTGTGTGTGTGTGTGGAAAGTTTAAATGGGGGAGAGTGGTGAGGTGTCCCCCCCCCCCCTAAATAAATACAAGGGACACCTTACCCCCTTCTCCATTCTTCATGAAAAATCTATTTGTTTATCTATTTATTTATTTAGTTGAACAAATAATAATAATAATAATAATACTATATAAAAGGATAAGAATATGACATCACGCCAGCTGACACATAAAGAGGAATAAATTGGAGGAATAATTTGGAGGTGCAAATAGTATTACTCTTAAATATAATTATTGATGGTTTTGAGCTCCATTATAGGGGGTATGGAAGTTATAGAAATCATGAGTCAGATTGGGGACGACAAAAAACTGTCAGAAATCTAGAGACTGTTGTTAGGACTGCCATAACAGATATATATATATATATATATATATATATATATATATATATATATATATATATATATATATGTCGTCGGACTGTTAGAGTTATGATAGTCCTGATTATTGTTAGGGGTGTCATAATCCTGACATTATTTCGTTGTCCCTAACCAAATTGTCACGATTTTTTAAACTTCTAAACCCTTATAATGTGGTTCGAAACCAAAAATAGTATTCGAAAAATGAAGCCATTGGAAGAGGAAGAGGAAGTTGGACAACCAAAGTTTGAATCGTTTGATTAATAACTATTACGTCCGAATCCTTAGGGTGTGTTTGGATAGAAGTTTAAACACAGTTTTCAGAGTTTAAAAAGAGGTCTGGACAAAAAAGCTGTTTGGCATGCCATACTTCAAATGTTGGTTTCAAAAAAAAATTTCAGAAAAGCAACGTTATAACTCAGTTTTGGGAAAAGAGAAAAAATCTCTTTTCCCAAAACTTTTTTCCGAAACTTGGCTACTGTAGCGTGCCCCCCCCCCCCCCCCCCCCCCCCCCCCCCCCCCCCGCGGAACCGTGGAGGCCTCCTCTCTCTCTCTCTCTCTCTTTCATCGTCTCCCTCTCCCATGGCAACACTCCTCTCTTCCTCCTCCTCCTCCTATGAGCTGCGAGCACGACCCCTCCCCTCCTCCTCCTCCTCCTCCGCGCGTCGAGCACGACTCCTCCCCTCCTCCTCCTCCTCCTCCTCCGCGTGTCGAGCACGAGCCCTCCCATCCTCTCTTCCTCCTCCTCCTCCTCCTCCTCCTATGAGCTGCGAGCACGATCCCTCCCCTCCTCCTCCTCCTCCTCCTCCTCCGCGCGTCGAGCACGAGCCCTCCCATCCTCCTCCTCCTCTGCGCTACGAGTACGAGCCCTCCCATCCTCCTCCTCCTCCGCTCGTCCAGCACGACCCATCCCCTCCTCCTCCTCCTCCGCGCGTCGACGACGACGACGACGAAGGCGAACTTGACTGATCGGACACGAACTCTATGGAGAAGAATATAGGGTTAGGGTTTTCTCTAGGGTTAGGGTTTTTTCTGTGTCGGACACAGATTGGGTTGAGAACATATTTTTGGGACACAGGGACATTTGTTGGGGACACGGAACGGACATAGTTTCAAATTATTTTCTGAAAAATATTACCAAACAAAATTTTAACTTTTTTTTCCTGAAAACTATTTTTCAGATGAAAGTAACCAAACGCAAACTCATACTCTGTATATCCAGAAAACAACTTTTTAACATCTACTCTTAAAACTGTTTTCAAAAAAAAAATTTCAGAAACACTATCCAAACGGCCCCTTAGCTTTTGACAACGGAAGTTTGATTATAGTTAAACTCTAAATTTGGCACAGAAGGTGAACGCATAATCAAACAATTATTGAACGGTTCAGTGCTATAACTTGAACTTGTGGCAAAGTCTGTTGTTTAATTATTTTGATTTGAGATGTTACATTGCTGACCTGCAAACTAATTGGCCTAATTAACTCATGTCACGTCTTTCTCAAGAAATTGGATCATCAGTTGGCGACAGGGTATAGTTGTTATGTCAACTCTTTAATATTGAATTTTTTTTTTTAATTTCAAAAATTCAGTCAATTTGATCACCCAGTCGATCACCGGCCAGACAGACCATCGAACCATCTAATCCGGGTGTATTTTGATTTTGAACCGGTTTGACTCCGCCTTTCTACTTTTGTTTTGGACTTTACATACAACCAAAGTTAATATGTTTGTTTCTTGAATAATTCTACTATGGTAAACATGTTATAACTTCTAAATAGTATATATGTAATTGTGTATTATGTAATATATTAAATGTAAGATTGGAGGTCTATATAACTGGTTCAATCCGAATTAACTCACTGGTTTGACCGATTTTTTCCAACCCATTGTCCTGACCGGATCAATCTCCGGTACGATTTTTTAAACATTGGTTATGTCAATTATTTATTTCTTTCCAGATGGGTTATGAAAGCTAGGTACGTCAGGTTTGGAATGCGACTCATTTTAGTTGCAGTAGTTGAAGCAACCTAGCAAAATATGATCCTCAATATCTATATTAATATGTAATTGTTCTATACATTTTTGCTTTGCCTGCGATTTTGCTATATTTTCATATGAATTTCCCAATATGTGTACTGCATGTATAACACTTGGAGAACTGTTGAGTCTCAAGTCCTGTTGAGGTGCTCATCAAAATGTTATTTTACAAGATAAATTAAGCAAATTGGTACTGTCATTGGCGCCATAGAATGGGAATTCATCTTATCATCATGACTCGTAGGCTTACATCAATGGGGAGAGTAAATTAAAGGAACATATTTTCTAGCTTACATCAACCGAAAAAATTGGAATAGTATATATGTCAGAGGAGGGAAGTAGTCTTGATCAAACAACATGGACCATTATTAACTATGTTTATATATTATTGGTGCTTCTCAATTTGACAATTACGTGGAGTAAAGTATGAGTTTAATAAAGATGAGTAAGGTTGAACATATTGGTTGTGTACAATCATTAATTAATCCGAACCTAAATGCTTGTGATGTGATTAGGCTAACCACACCTGGAACTTTTTGTGTTATTCCATCCATCAATAATTTATAATTAGAAAGATAGGTTGAACAATCTAATAATTGAGACATTTGGTAGAAAAAACAAGATATATTGGGGCATGTCATGAAGTTTATATATATATATATATATATATTTTTTTTTTTTTTTGGAACCAGGTAAATTGTTTCTGGAATCGCTCCCACTGGGATTCGAACTCCTGACCACTCGGGCCGCATGCATCTCTCTTAACCACTAGGCTAGAGGTCATTTGCATATATATATATATATATATATATATATATATATATATATATATATATATATATATATATATATATATATATACTGTTATTTAGAACTTTATACCATATATCCTATAAAAACTATAAACAGAGAATTAAGTACGAGTAAAATAACAATACATATAATTAAGATTAAACTAATGACTAAAACTAGACAATACTTAACAGTTTGTGTCTTGTGAATCTTGTTTAGTGGTTAGTCGTTCCCCATTATTATTTTCTGGTGTAGGTTTATCGGTTAATATTTTTGTTCCTACCAAATAAATGAAAAGAATAGTACGTTTCCGTGGTTCGATCTATTGATCTTCTGCCATCCAGCTAGTATCTTATACGTACATTTTTTCGATAACCACAAGGGCCATTCGAATTCGATTATTTAAATTATTCTATTAGAATATAAATTCTATTACTACTCCATTTTAAAATTTCAAATGTGCACTCAATCTCTAACTGACACAATATATTTTTTCAATGTACACGAGAACTACGACCATTTAAATTCACACAAAGAAAGCAAGGCTACAAAGAACCAAACACAGTTCAAGTATAATATGCGGTGAGTTTTTGGAGGTACATAAAGTATTTTTCATATACATATGGCGACCTTGAAAAATTCCAACCTTTGATATATTTCAACCTTTGATATAATAAAAGATTGATTTGAAGTATACAACGACTCATTTGCCTCAAATCCCGATCCCTTACAACTTCCGAAGGAAGAGAATACACCACGCAGGGGCCGACACCTTGCAACTTCTCAAGAAGGAGAATGCACCACACAAGAGTCGATCCCTTAAAACTTTACAAAATAGAGAATACCAGATATAAGATGTTAAAGTAATTAAAAACCAAGCCCTTAGGGTCTGCTTGGCAATTGTAGGGATAGCGGTTATGAGATAATTTTAGAGTACCGGCTATGAGCGGTTATGAGAGGTCCGATTTTGGATGGTTTTTAAGTAGCTGTATTTAAGCCAATCCAATCCATGCTTGGCAATTCACTAACGAGCAGTTCTGAAAGTTTTTTTACACGAATAATTTAAATAGGGAAGGGTCTCAGTAGTTATAATTATATATATTTTTGTAAGGATATAAATGAAATAAAAAAATAGGACCGCTCAAAACCCATAAAGCCACCCAAAAATACATTACGTTGGTTTTGGGGGACTTTTGAGCCGATCAAAACCGGTGCCTCAAATAAATTAACAAGCAGGAGTTTTCATAAACAGTCGGTTCAAAAACACCCAAAAACCGGTGAAAATACCGTTACCAAGCAGACCCTTAAAGAGTTTCCCCCGAGTCATGGTTGTCTACCATCCGACGGTGAAGATCTCTCTTACGAAGTATTTGAGACTCCGATCATAAACCTATTTCTCTCTCGTAGAGAGAGACCTACGAGCATGAATATCGTAGATGTCATGAATGTCTCCTTGAACCCTAGAAGAGCATATCATTGGAACCATAAAGTCATACCTTTCGACTTTTTGAAGATGTCTTTGTCAAGTTCATCCGTAGAGGAGAAGTGTTGGTTGTGCAAGGCCAACGAGGCAAATGGAAAGGATGGAGGGAGAGGGATATGATCATGTATAGGAGCAGATGGAGAGAAAATAGGGAAGTAGAGATACGATGATTAGAAAATCACATACAAAAGTGATTGCGACTGTTGTCAAAGAAAAACAATGAAAATATTGATTCTCAATCACAAATCTTCGAGATTCTAAAATTTCAATTTGACTAACCAGTGAATCTTAAGTCCCATCTTCCAATCCAAAATGAACAACACTATGGGCGCGTTTGATTACAAGGTAGAAAATAAACTGATTTCAGGGAATTATTTTACTAGGAAAAAAATTTCATAGGAAAAACTACACGAAATTAATTTGGATTTTTTTTTTTTGAGATGTCCGGCAATACGTACGGAACTTAGTGCATGCTGCATTGCATGCCTGTTGGGCCCACTGCCTGCAACTCCCACTAAATAAATGAAAGGAATAATACGTCCCCGTTGCTTGATCTGTTGATCTTCTGCCACCCAGCTGGGGTCTTCTACTTCTCCTCCATAACCACAAGAGTCATCCGAGTTCGGTAATTTGGGTGTTTGATTGTCGTTATTTTTCAATTTTTCATGAAAATTAATATTTTTCTATAGGCTGGACCAATTTTATTTTCCACAATTTTAAAGAAAAATATGAAAAATGATATATTTTTGGAAAATAAATTACTTAAAAAATATACGCTATCAAACACTACAATTGGTGAAAAATTTGTGATGGAAATATTTAGCATGAAAAAAAAAATCAATCAAACATAGCCTATATTTCAAAATCACACCTGGTAATTATGAAATTCCAATTGACTAACCCTCCAAGTTTTCTTTTCTATTGATCTCATTATTGCCATTTGACTATTTTACAAGTATCAGCATCTCTTTTAAAGAAATGGATAGGGTTATACTTTTTTGAGAATATGATCAATACGGTTTTAAATGAAATATAACTCATTTGTTTGTAAACTTAGCATTTTTGATTCAAAAATGAATCCCACTCTCCAGTTCTTCTTCTACTTAGTCTTTAGGTTTTAAATTTTGTGCTTTGTCTTTCTCTGGCTCTAATGTTTGCTCTTTGCACAATGTACAATGAAGGGTTCTGTTTTGTAGTAGTTAAGAACCAGCGAGGAAAACAAGATCAACATTTTTTTTAGAAAAATTTTGAGTGGCACCCCACTTATATTACCCATATTCGTAGTGCACCCCACATTGTTCCACATATACATAAGTCATCCAACTTCTAACCGAAAACGTCAAATATTAACGTTGTTGGCCTGGGAAACACTTTACATGACCGTAATACCCCTCCTCCCTTTCCTTGCTGTTGAGTGGAAGGATGTCCTTCCTCCTATTTACAAAGCCCAATCTCTCTCCCCTTTCTTTGCTGTCGTAGAAGAGGTTCCCAAAGCTCAATAGATCTCCCATGGCCGACCATTCATTAGAGATTAGGGTTAGGCTTTCCTCTCTCTCTGTCACTCAAACTTTTACTTTCTCTTTTACTCTCTTTTACTCTTTCTTTCTCATTTGATAGATTGATTTGTTTTTCAACATGCATTTTTGTTGTGTTTTGTGTAGGAAAAATGTCAAATATGCTCAAAAAATACCCATATCGCAGACGAATGTTACTTTTTGAGGTCACCGTGCAAGAGTGGAAATTGTAAGGGGATTCGGTACGTGTCGAAGTCAAATACGAAGGCTAACCCCGGAAGGAAGTTTTTGAAGTGTCCCCTATGCTTGGATTTTGAATGGTTGGATGTTGCAATTTATGAAGGCAAGCAGGAAAGTTCATCTTCCACAATTAAAAGGGAAGGGTGTTTTACGTGCGGTCAATTAGGTCATTGGAAACAACAATGCCCATGGAAGGAAGCCTCTTACCCTAATTCTAATTGTCGAGGAAAGAGAGTTGTAATGGTGTCCAAGAGGAGCCACAGCTATGGAAGACGATTCTTACAATGTCTAAAATGCAACAATGCATTTCAATGGTTGAATGAAGCTACCGAGCGTGATAACCCGTCTGTGTCGGAAATTCCTGTTCAAATTATTGTAAACACAACTTTAGAACAGTTGTGTAAGAGATTTGGAAAAGACTTGGCTATGTAAACATGAAATTTATCTAAAATGATGTATCTTTTCATGTATATAAATGCAAGAAAGTTTATTGGTTAGCTATGTGAATGTATTCCCTATCTGCTCATTCTCAGTCGTATATATCTGTGAATTACATATAGTGCACATTCAAGAATAAGAACAAATAGAGTGAACAATTCCATTCCAAATGAACATTCCAAATGATAGCACATTCAAGAATTATAGTGTCTAAACAGTGAACATTCCTGGAGATAGAACATTCCTGAAGACAGTTTACATTCCTGGAGATAGTAATCAAGAATACTCAAAATAAAACAGTTTACATTCCTGGAGTAGTTAACATTCAAGATTGAAATAAAATCAATCCTGGAGACAGAATGATAACAAATAGAGTGAACATTCAAGAATGAAATTAACATTCCTGGAGACAGAATGATAACAAATAGAGTGAACATTCACGAATGAAATTAACATTCCTGGAGACAGAATGATAACAAATAGAGTGAACATTCAAGAATTATAGAACATCGATACCAGTTTAGATACAAAATGATTCCAACCTAAAACATCGATTTTCTTTCATCTAACATCCAAAATGATACGAGTTTACATACAAAATGATACCAGAAACATCGATTTCCTTTCACCTAACATCCTGGAGATTCTCCTGATGTGCCCATAGCAGCCTTCCTTCGCCTTGGCCCCCGTGAAACCTTTGGCCTCTTGTAGACAGTATTTGTTACCCTTCGTGGCCTAGGTGACTTAGGTTCCCTTGGTGGCCTAGGATCCCTGCGTTTCTTTGTGTTTCCTCCAATGGGTCCTCCCTGGCACCCTCTTGCATTGTGATCAGAAGGTAACTTACATCTTCCACAAATCCTCTGCCTCTTGGAAGCTCTTCGAATCTCATCAGATTCTAGCCTCCTTATTCCCCTTGATCTTCCTGGTAGTCTGTGTCTACCAGGTGGACCCATCTCATATGCAGGCTAAAAAATAGAAACACAAGTAGAAGAGACATACAAGCAACGAAGTATGTTAGTTAAAGGAAATGAAATAGAAACTTTGTTGTAGAAGTAGTGAGATTAATTACTTGATCCCATAAGCTTTGTTCTGGCAATGAAACAATCTTTCCTGCGTAAGCCTTCTTGTAGGTACTGGCATGATAGTATGGACTAAAGAACCTATACGAAGAAAAAGAAGAAAGTGAGCACCATTAAAAGAGACATCCAATTTAAAGAGAGACATCCAATTTAAAGAAGAATACTCACATTGTCCAGCTGGGCCTGCTAGGTAACAAGACAGCTACAGCATGAACACATGGGAGCCCAGTTAAATCCCAAACACAGCAGTCACAGGTTCTGGCATTGACATCTACAGTCCATCTGTTCTCAATGGAGAACACACTAGTGACACAAAACAGCCCCTCATCAGCCCCATTGACATGATATCTGTTCACTTGCTTTTCCCTTTGGTCAATCATTTTCTTAGCTCTTGGAGTTAGGTCAAAGTCACTCCATTCTTTTGAAGTCATTTTCCTATCGTAAATCAACTTCATGACCATCATATGAAACATTTCCACAAGCATGGTGACTGGTTTAGATCTGATTTCACCTATCCAATTGTTGAAGCTTTCTGAGAAGTTATTTGTTATGTGCTCACACTTTGTTGTTCTATCAAAATGAGATCTACACCACCTAATAGTGAAAAAAGTATGTTAGCATGATCTACATGTCTGTATGCTCTAGCTGCACCCCAAGTTAGGTGTTTCATCTGCTTACTACCATTGACTTGGGCTTTGAAATTTTTGTAGAAATGCCTAAAGCAAAATCTGTGGGGGTTTCCATAGAACTCAGTGTCCACAGCTATTCCCAGGCCTTTCTGCCTGTCAGATATGAAGGTTACCCTTCCTGGATGTTGCAGCAACTTCTCCTTAATCAAACTAAGGAAATGGCCCCATGTTGCTTGGCACTCAGATGTGCATATGTATATGGCAAGTAGAAATAACCCATTATTGCCATCCAGAGCTGTTGCAGACAAACACACCCCCCCATACTTTCCTTTAAGATGACACCCATCCAATCCAACTAATGGTCTGCATCCATTTATGAATCCAGCGCAACTTGCTTCATATCCAATACAACAGTACCCAAACTCTGTGGTCCCTGGAATATTTCCACAATAAGCTACACTCCCTGTCCCACAATAAGGTAGAGAGACAACTTCAGGTTAGTGTCCAATAAAATGCAACTAAACTAAACTAAACTAAACAGTGGGCATTCCAATATGCAACTAAACTAAACTAAACTAAACAGTGGGCCTTCAATAAAATGCAGTAAACTTTCAAACTGATGTATATAAATGCAGTGAACTTTATAACTTTATGCAACCAAACTAAACTAAACAGTGGGCCTTCCAATAAAATGCAGTGAACTTTATGCAACTTTATGACTGATATTAAACTAAACTTTCCTCAAAGCCACCAAACATTCTAAACTTTATGACTGATACTAAACAACTTTATGACTGATACTTAGGGGTGCAACTCGGGCGGGCTAAACCCGAACCCGATCGGGTAAACCCGTTAATGGGTTGGGTTAGGGTTGAAGATATTCGGGTTCGGGCTTGGGCTCGGGTTAAAATATTTAAACCCGATCAAAAATCGGGTTGGGCTTGGGTTCATGTGTTGGGTAACCCGAAGAACCCGAAACCCGACATATATATAATTTATATATATATTGTTTCATACTACTTAAATAAAAAGTTTAAACTATAATTTTTTTTCACCCAAACTCTTCAATTCCTTGTCCTAAATCTCATTTCAGTTTTATTTTGTAATGATTGAGGCTTTATTGCTATTTGATTATGCATTTAATATTACTCTTGTTTAAAATTATTTCAAATATCATATTAGAGTCCGATAAACCCGATGGACCCGACCCAACCCGATCCTCCGGGCTTGGTCTTGGGCTTCATATGTTGAACCCGAAGTTGGGTCGGGCTTGGGCTTGGGCTAAGCTTATGATCTATCGGGTTGGGCTCGGGTTGACCTCAAACCCGACCCAACCCGCCCGAGTTGCACCCCTACTGATACTAAACCAATATTCCAAACTAAACTTTATAACTGATACTAAACTTTATAACTGATACCTGGGTTTGTTCTTCCTATTTGTCTTGCAACCTCAGGAGCTTTACTATAGCTTTCCTCAAAGCCACCAAACATCTTTTGCTTCACTCTGCCCAATGCGTAGTGGGCATTCCAATATGAGACCTTCACAGTATACTTGGACCACATCTGCTTCTGCACATCCTTTGCCTTCCATGAAGTGTGGTGTGCCTCGATATCCTTTTCCAAAACTTCAGCTATGAATTTACTAGTGGCCATTTTGTTCTTCAGGTTTGAGGTGTGCTTACAAGTGTGCACATCATTCAATTGCCTTAGAGTACAAGTGGTCTTATCAGAACTTGAAATTCTCACCCTGAACATCCATGGGCATGTTTCATCTTGACACACACCCCAGATTCTACTACGATCATTCTTCACAAATGTAATCTCATATCTGTTATTTATGGCACAAGCTCTTAAATATTTTCTGCACTCCTCAGGATTAGCCCATTGCTGCCATAGGACTAGGCCACTAACCACTGGAGCTGTGTACTGCTCCTCAGCCATCTCTCCCTCACTGTACAGATCATCTACAGGGTCAATTGAATCCAGCCCAACTTCTTCAGCCCCTTCAGAATCAGATGACTCACAGCTATGATAGTCATCTACAGGGTCAATTGCATCAATGGGGAGCTTCTTTTTCTCAGCATATGCCCTCTGAAATTCTGTTTCCTCCCCCCACTCTTCATTATTATTCTCTGGATGTACAACATACTCCCCCCAAAAGTCATCACTATCCCCACTTTCTGTGCCTTCTTCCTCTGGTACAAAGGGTTCATCATCACTCTCAACTACTGGTTCATCTCCACGTAACTGTGTTTCAGCTTGTGCTTCAAACTGGATCTTAGGCTGTGAACCAAATTCTGCATCCTCACTAGCATGTGAACCACTGTCATTATCCTTTGAACTACTTTCATCAGTTAAAACTGCATGACCTCGCCGTGCTCTGTGTGCTACTACCTTTATATTCCTCCTCTTGATTGGGGTGTCTTGTCCACTAGAAACCTCCACATTTTCCAAGTACAAGTGTAGCTCTCCTTCTTGGTCAGGCAGTTGGTTATGGAACATGTCTAGCAATGCAGCATCAGATAACACCTTTATGGTTTCACCATCTTTCATCTGATCAACCCAATAATACCTAAATCTGCCCTCCACATAGTTACTCGGGACTACGTAAGGAATATCCAGGAGGGAGATCACGTCGGGGTCCACTTCGTGCAAAACTGAAGTACCATTCCAATGGAACCTAACCATGTATTTCCTGTAGAAATAACGTGGAAATTCAAATATGCAGACTCAATCACAGCAATAATCAGCAATAATCAGAACAAATCCAAACCCTAAACCCCTAAATTCAGCAATAATCAGAACAAATCCAAACCCTAAACCCCTAAATTCAGC
The DNA here is from genome assembly GCA_029216955.1 of Iris pallida. NCBI lineage: Eukaryota > Viridiplantae > Streptophyta > Magnoliopsida > Asparagales > Iridaceae > Iris > Iris pallida. The sequence continues at coordinate 2,147,117 of JANAVB010040820.1, forward strand.
AATAATCAGAACATATAATATGTAAAGATAATTTAAAACCCTAAACCCGACATTTAAACACTAAAATTGAAATCAATACCCATTTTGCCTAACCATCGCAGCTCCTTCTCCTTTCGCTTCGAAAAAAACTGAAGAAAATAAAATGTGATCAAATCAAACACTCATTCGGACACAAATTTATCATCAATACATAACTTTTGGATGGGGAAGGGAAAAGTTGCAGAAATACCTTGATGTTTTCGCGAGAAACTTGGAGGAGAAGACGAATTAGAGACGAGATTAGAAACGTGGGAAATTTTAGATAAGAAGAGGAGAAGAGGAGAAGAGGAATTAGAGAGGAATTAGAGATGAATTAGAAGAGACCTTTCGTGCGTAATAGGAGGAAGGGCATTTTCGGATTTCTGAATATAAATTGGGAATTTTTCTTCCACTCAACAGCAAGGAAAGGGGGGAGGGGTATTACGATCATGTAAAGTGTTTCCCAGGCCAACAACGTTAATATTTGACGTTTTCGGTTAGAAGTGGGCTGACTTATGTATATGTGGAACAATGTGGGGTGCACTACAAATATGGATAATATAAGTGGGGTGCCACTCAAAATCGCACTTTTTTTTATTATGTTCATTTTTGTTCCTTTAATTGGTGCAGGACTGTGAACTCACGTCCATGTCATTACGAGAAGAAAGAAATTAACATTAATCAAATTAATATAATGAAATATTGAAATAGAACATGGTAGAGATAATAATGATAAAATGCTGGTGAGCGAACTGGGATACTTCAAGGTATGGCTACGGAAACTCCAAAGTCTACTAATGTTAAAGTTGGCAGGATTTCTGAACTGACAGCGTGCAAATGTTTACTCTATTAAATATGAGTAATGCTATTCGTATCTACAAATTGTTCCTCCAAATCATCTTTCGTTATGTGGCAGCTGATGTGGTATGAGTAGTGAAATATATCTTTGCAACCATATCGGTCAATCAAGATACTAGTACAGAGGGGCCGGCCCTGAATTCATGGGGGCCCTGGACAAATTTTGAAAATAGGTCCCAATAAATGGGACTCATATATAATTAAAAAAACTAAAATAAAAATAAACTAAAAAAAATGTGAAAATCAAGATTTGAACCTAAGACCTTTAGTATGGAGGTTTAGCATTCTAACCACTACACCACAATCATTATGTATTAGAAGAGAATCATGATACATATTTGTTCTATTTTATGTACAAGATTATTAATATATATATGTTAAAATAATTTTTTTGGGCCCCCAAATTTTTTGGGGCCCTGGACGGTCGTCCTGGCCACCCTGAACCAGGGCCGGCCATGTACAGACGAGCAAGTGGACGAGTCGTCACATTTTATTCTTTGCACGAAAGATCAATATATAGCTGGACAAGGGGCCGAAGTTGCTGTTTTTTCTCCATGTATTTTACCGTGTGCAGGTTGGCTCATGCAGGAGTAAGTCCGACAAGATTCTGGACTTGAGCAACCCTCCTCTACTTAGGACAACACTTTAGGTTCAACGTGACCTGCAAGAAATCGGAGTCACGGGTGACCATCCATAACCGACCCACAACAAGGATGAAGAGACGACCAAATTTAGTTTCTGCTAGGGCAACCCAACCCCTCGTTGCATACAAGACTATATATCAAGGGCGTCGAGTGTGCCTGCATTGATTAAATCGCCCGAGGGCTTTTGCTTCCTGATTTCCTAAATGCCACCAGTTTGCAGTACAACATCTGGTTCATGCTTCTCCAATTTGACTCGATCATCTCTTCTGATTTGATATCTAGAAGGTCAATTTACTTATTTCCTAACTGTTTCTACTTACGTTGAGGTTACAATTTAATGTGTTCTCTCTTCGGTACTGAACTTACGATCTCAAAGTCCACAATACCTCATTCTTCAAATCACTGTACAGTTTAAGTTAGGTTGCACAATTAAGGAGCAGTTGTGGGTTTATTGTAAGAAAAAATAATAATTTTAGATGTCAATATAACAAGATTATAGGTTTGCCATACCAATCAAATATCTTCTTGCGAGTATTGTTCTATTGTCACTAGCATAAACTAACTGATCATACAGCTTGCTCAATCTGAAAACTTAGTTGTATATATATATTCAAATGTCTATCGGGAAATCGAAGTCGTTTGTTGTTGGCCAGTGTCTAAAACTAACAAAAGTCACAAACCAAAGTAATTAAGCTAGGATACTTGAAATCTTCAACAAGTATCCAGAGTTTTGACATAGTAGAGACGCAATTGAAGGGGGATCTCCGATTGAAGCTGAATCCATGGGACTACATTTGGCAATGGAGATATGTACCAGACATAACCTACATTGTGTCACTATTGAAGGTGACTGTAAACCTTTGATCGACTCCATTAACTATGATGATACTTCTCCATCTTGGCGAGAGAGACATGTCAATGAAGATGCAAGGAAAATCAAGGAGAAAGCAACTGACATTACATTCCTCTATGCTCACAGAAGCTCTAATCAAGCAGCTCATCATTTAGCTTCTCATACTCTCCTTTCTAATCACTCCAATGTAATATCTGTCTTTGGAGAAACTCCAGACTGTATTTTGAATCATGTTTTTCATGATATGAGACACTCTTTCTTAATGCAAATGTTATGTTTCCTTCACACAAAAAAAGCAACAACAATGTCTTTATCCTATTTTTGTCAATCTAGACTAATATATGGATTATGATGCACATAATCCATACACTCGTCTCGTGTTTGGTGCCATTTGGCAGATAATTAAAGTTGCTATCGACCTTATATATATATGCACGTGCAACACAGGTACTTTCCGACTAGGGAATAATATTGTTCTACACTAAAAATCTCCGTGTCTCCTACAACTTTAATAATTTTGGCCTCGTTGCTTTCGACACCCTTTATAATTCGACTCGTACCTTCAGCATCCGATAAAATAATATATTAAATTACTTAGCCCTTATATTCTTTAATAATAATATCTTTAAAATAATTTACCTATCCTGATATTTTGTAGACAATGTATACACACTTTGAAAAATATCACTATTTCTTAACCGTAACATTTTATTTTGTCGGAAATACTCTTATCAGATAATATTTATAATTCTTTTCGAAAACACAAATTTACTTTATTAAATAAAACATAGTTATTTTTTAAAATATGATTTAATCTATCTTGCTTTCTAAAGCTATTTCAAAGTACTCTCGTTTCCAACTCTATGGCCCAAGCCCAGGCCCAATCCACTACTAGCTAGGGTCAGGGTCATCTAGAATGGTCGAGTGGCATCCACACTATGTTAGTTTGTATTGATTATTTATTATATATATTCCATTATTGTGATAGTTATCAGAATAGGTGGAGAAGAGAAGATGATATACAGGAGGTGGTCGCTGCTAACTTCAACGGTGGTGATTTGGGGTGGAATAGCAGCCCTTGGTCTCTCACACTTTTTCCTTCTTGGTGGAAAGGTACCATAGCTGCCTACAATATATGCATGCATATATGCTCATCTCCGGTCCTAATTTCTAAATTTCGAAATTTGAAGCTCATTTGGTTGAATAGTAAGTTCCATTTTTTGTCCCAATTTCTAGATTTTCGGTTACTTCTCACCCATAGGACCCAAGACTTGGGTCTCTCCAATTTCTAGATTCTAGATTCTATGAACTCATTTTGTAGAGTAGTAAGCTTCATTTTCGGTCCAACTTTTTAGATTCTAGATTTTACATTTTTTTTTTCTCACATTAAGTTTTGATCACACAATTTTTGGGATCGAAACTAACTTTATCATTGTCTATTATTTTCGTACAAGTCCAACTCATTCTACATTTACCTTTTTTTTATAAAAAAATTTGGACCTCAATATTAAATTTTGAGCACCATCTGCTAACGGTGCTCTTACAAATTTAGCTTTGCTCCCCCAATTCTTTCTTCCTTTACTTGTATTATAATTAACAGAAACGCATATTGCGTGATTAATTTGCATGAATTTTCCCTATTATAATTTACCACAAATGTTCTGATGCTACAATTTCACAGTCTGAAGGGACTAGTTTCCATTGCGCCATCATGTTTGCGAAGAAGTAAACTAGCGATAAGGGCACCAAGTGGTAAGTGAATTAGACGTTACACGCACCAATGTCCCTCGACGAGTTTACACTCGGGTAGGACATCAGACGATGGCAATGGGCCTGCATCGAGGTCGGGGCCGGTTTCGACAAGACTTCGGACTTGGATAATTTCTTTCTGCTTAAGACAACTCTCCCAGGTTCAGGTTCAGTGTGACCTCAATAGAGGCCAGGGTCGCGATGATCGAGCCACAACAAATATCGATGAAGGGACAACTAAAATTAGTTTCGGATAGCAACCCTCGTGGATCTGTCCTGATCGAGGAGGATGTCCATGTAGTCGTGGGAGACAACGATACACACTTTTTCGTAGCTTCATGAAGGTGAACTAGTCGGCTCATGAACTTATTGTTAGTGTTGTAAGAACCGGACCGGATCGACCATTGGACCAGGTCCAACTTTTTTATGCCAAAAAATGGTCCGGTTCGGCTAAAATCGGTTCTCTTAAAAAATCGTGAATGTTTTTCAAAATGGAGGTTCAATCGGTGAACCGATTCACAATTGAACCAGTCAATTTTATTTTTTTTAAAATAAATTCAAAAAATTTTATCATGTGAAATTTGGGTCATTTGATTCTTTTGATAGACCTTATAGTTGTAAAATTAAACCAAAGCAAACTAACATTCTAAGAACCAAATTAAACCAAGAAAATAAATATGGATATCTTACCTATTTGAACCTAACCAAACTAAACCAAATCTATTTGAACTCCGGTTGAACTTGATTGAACCCTGGTCCGACATATACCAAAAATTTCGGTTCGATCATCGGTCCGATTTTTTAAAAAATGTTTATTGTCAATGGCGGTACTTGCATACAATGTTTTAAAAATTAGACCAATGATTGAACCGATTTTTTGGGTATAGGTTCAACCAGATTCAACCGACGTTCAAATAGACTTTGTTTGGTTTGGTTCAAATATATAATATATCTACATTTATTTCTTGGTTTGGTTCTTAGCATGTTTGGTTTAGTTTAATTTTGTAACTATAAGGTCTCCCAAAACCAAACCAAGAACCAAACGGTCCAAATCTTCCATCATAAATATTTTTGAGTTATTTTACAAAAAAATCAAAAATCAAAATTGGCCGATTTAATTGTGAACCGGTTCGGCCGATTCATCGGTTAAATTCGATTTTGAAAAAAAAAAAAATCGACGGTTCTTCAAAACATGGTTCATGTCAGACCGGACCGGTTTATTTGTCCTTATTTTGTGATGAATTAATGCGTTGTTTTGCTCACGGACGTTGGACATGTTTTGATGGTGTGTGTGAAATCTTCCATAATCTGTCTTTGTTGCACTTTCTCAGAAATATAATTAGTTCAAGAATTACATGTCTTCTTCTTTAATCTCTACTGCAGGAGAAATTACATGACTATCTTTGCCGTGAAGGGGAGAGGCTTCGGCAGCAGGATAGGGACATAATTGCTGCAGAGAGGAAGCTATCGACGACATATACGCCTTAGAGCAAATCTCAGCAGACTGCAGTTGGAAGTGTCGTCTTAGTGTAGTAAGTAAAGGTTGATGAATCAACTACGCATTAGAGCGAAGAAATGATCTTGAGCTGCAGCAGTTTGTTTGTCCGAGTACTTTGCTAGTAGTTTTATGCTTTTTTTTTTTTTTTTTTTTTTTACTGGTTACTACCCCTGGCTATATATTTTCATATTGATTAGCAAGATATTGAAGTAGAGTTCTTTTCAAGTTCAAGTTTCAGCATTTTCTGCGAAATGACATGCCTAACTTTAAAGTCATGCTGGACCTTGTTCTCGGAGAAATGGTAAATTCTAAGCGTACTCCACATTTTATAGGACAGTCCAGTCCTAGGACTGTCAGTCCTAACGTAGGACTGCTAACATAAACTAGGACCGCCAAAAGTTGGCAGTCCTACAGAATTTAAATATTAAGATAGACTATCAATGAAGTTGGCAGTCATCCTATCACGATCTGCATCCGGATATACGGATACGAATACGTGGGCAACGTTTAGCCTACGCCGCAGTATCGACGGTAGAACGCTGTCTAGTACTCGATACTAACTATAATATCTAAAGATCCATAACTAGAAATGTACTTATGTCACATCACGAAAACTAAAGAAGATAAGATGAGAAATAATAACGATATCACTAGAACAACTAGAATCTACAATGATCATAAGACAAGAAAATAAAAAAGGAACAACAAGACTAACTAAGGATAACTACCAGGCAACTCACATAGAAGAAAAGTGAGATCCACCTAAGCTAGCAACATCATGAAGTCCAATAATGGTATAACAACTCCTAAAATATTATCAACGGTATCCTGTCAGGAAAATGAGCAAGTACAAGCACTAACAGCAGTTCCATGTGAATTGACAAATTTTATAAGAGACAGTATAATGAACTACAAGACAAAGATATATGAAGACTTGGGAACCGTTCGGAAGCTGAGCTACAACCCTTAAACCAAAGAAGGGCCGGGGTTGTAACCCTTCTCCCGAGCAGAACTTAGTCTCCAATCAAGGTACAATATAAAGGCATGTAGAACATGTGAGTAACTGAATATCATAGCATGATGAGAAAGTACTGAATGTAGAACAGAACAGGATATATGATAAGATAAGTAAATATAAAATGTGCCTCGAATATTATAGCATAATGTGATCGGTATGGGTCAAGATCAGGCTTCCAGCCGACCGACTACAAGTACGTGGACTCGGCCCGGCCGGGATGGTAAGCTATGGAGCAAGTAGTAGCACAGGTCAGGCTATACCGATCGTGAGGTGAGGGTATAGCTATGATACAAGTAGTAACTCAAGGTGGCATTGATCACACTATCTATAAAAATTTTCATTTTTCGAATAGTATACGGATCCGGACATAGCACGTCATGACGCGGGATTCCCTAAGAGGGGAGCAAGTCCTCTTCAGGAATCGGCGTCAATACAAGTACAAGAATCAAGACTAAGCAAGTACCAGTATCCCAAGAAATCCAGGAATGACATCTCATGACAGGAATCCGACAATACTAGTCCGTGAACTATCGTGACTGAGAATCAAGTAAGACACTACGACTGAATCGGATATAGCAAATATCAAGACAATGAAAACTATCAGTGAATGTACTCGCCTGGGGTCCCGAGCTGTCAATGGGGTCGATGCTCAGAGTAATGCCACAGACCTAAAGATAAGATATATATAAACTAATTAGGGTTCAACAGTGTTAGGCTTGATTCTATAGTATAAGCTACGTAATCTAGGTCAGACTCAGTCAACTAAGTCAAACTAGGTCACACTAAGTCACACTAGGTCAAACTAGGTCACAGGAAGTCAAACCAAGTCAAATTAGGTCAAATGGATCAAAGGTTGACTTACAGTTGACTTTTGGTCAACTGGTCAACCCTAGTCAACTCTGGTCAACTCTAGGTTAAACTAGGTCGAATGTTGACTCGACTTCGACGTTCAGTCAAAGCAGTCAACCATGGTCAAACGGGGTCAAGGCTAGTCCCTATAAACATCTACAGGATCAACATATCAATTTCAGTGATTGTGAAATCACTGGAATCGATGGATCTCAAAATACAACAAAGGAGAAAGATTATAATAATATGGTAAAAATCTACAGATGTTGTCGGATGGTGAAACAACCATCACCAATGTGTCCAGAATGGTCAAATCAGCTAGGATAGCCTATTCATAAGTCCAATTTGGACACATGGACAAAAGGTAATTTCGGACCAAAATGGTGTCCGTGTCGGACCCACTTTGTACCGAAAAATGTGTCGAAATAAAAGTGTCCTAAACCTAACAAATTATATGTCCACGAATCCAGAATGACGATACGAACCCAATGGTATATCCGGAATTGGATTCCGATGACCCGATCTCAAATTGGTCCGTTGACCCGGACAATGGAAATCGATTTGCACGGAAAAGCGTGTCGGAGCCAACATCCTTAAAACTCAACAAATAATGTGTCAATGAGTCCAGAATGACGATACGAACTCAACGGTATATCCGGAATTGGATTCCGATGAGCCGATCTCAAAATGACCTGTCGACCCGGATATTGGTATCCGACTTGCACCGAAATGCGTGTCGGAACCAATGTCCACTAAAACCTAGCAAATTATATGTCAATGAGTCCAGAATGACGATACGAACTCAACGGTATATCCGAAATTTGATTCCGATGAGCCGATCTCAAAATGATCCATCGACCCGGATATTGGTATCCGACTTGCACCGAAATACATGTCGGAACCAATGTCCACTAAAACCTAGAAAATTATATCTCAACGAGTCCAGAATGTCGGAACCAATTAGTTCTTAGGTTTTTATGATTTGGAGTCTCTGTTGATGTAGATCTAAGTTATTGTTATTTTCGGATTTTGCATGTTTTGATCCTTTTTGGTTGGTTTTCTTTGAGTTCTGATGTTTCCATATGGAAGAGCTTTCAGTTTCACTCCAGTTGGAGCCTTGGAAATCCGAATTTGGAGTTCGGATGGCCAAGTTATGAACTTTTGAAGTTTTGGTTTCAGCCATGTGTTCTTGCTGTTTGGAGAAGACAGTGAGCAGTGTGCAGAGCTGTTTAGCTACGCACACTGAGCTACGCGCGCTCTTTAGCGCTGCGTACGCAGGCTTGAGTACGCTTCCTGTTGGAAGCGTGTCTCCTTGAGCGTGCGTGACTTTCACACACTGCTCCCTTGAGCGTGCGTGACTTTCACACATTGCTCCCTTTCCTTGAGCGTGCGTGACTTTTCACGCAGCTGCTCCCTGTAGCGTGCGTGACTTTTCACGCAGCTGCTCCCTGTAGCGTGCATGACTTTTCACGCATCTTCTCCCTTGAGTGTGCGTGACTTTCACGTACACTGCTCCCTGTAGCGTGCGTGACCTTCACGTACACTGCTCCCTGTAGCGTGCGTGACTTTTCACCTACACTGCTCTCTCAGCGTGCGTGACTTTTCACCTACGCTGCCCCCTTGAGCGTGCGTGACTTTCACATACGCTGTCTTCCTGCGTGCGTGTTATGATGCGTATGCATTCCCCCTACGTGCGTGCTTTTGTGCGTACGCATCCCCTGACCCGTATTTTGATATTTTATTAGATATTTCATGCCCATTTTATATCCTTACGCCTTTTGTCATGAACTTGATTTTACTTAATATGTTTGGAATGACTATTGTACATGGCATGATATGACAAGGAACTAGCATAACACGACAGTGACCCATGGTGGTGCACTCCTGACATGACCTACCTGACATGATAGTGGCTCGTCGTGGCACACTCCTGACAAGTACCCTGACATGATTTATCTTGATAACTTAACTTGACCTGTCTTGAAACCGTGGGTGGTTCTTTCTTGCTTGCTTGTTAATCCACTTGTCCAGTCTTGCATCATATCTAGGATGGAACTCCTGAGTACCACGGTCAGGAGTACCTACTAAAATGGATTAAGGTTAATAACTAGAATAACACAGTAGTCATGAAGAGATGACACAGCTACAGGCAATCCCGTTACCTGGGCGCTTTTGGGATCTGTAGCCTGCCGTCGAGTAGGGCACATTTCCAGCGCACCGTCGAGTGTTGCACCCTCTAAGTCACCTAAGAGTACATTTGTCTCCCGGGCGATGTACCCACCTGAATTCAACCCCTAATTTTCGTCCTGGGTAGCCTGGATGGTCTGCAGGGCTTGTGGCTGTGGAACAATCTCACTGCATCTTGTTAGTAATTAGGCCTGTGATAACCCTAGTTAGTTAAAGTAGTAAGCCGTAGGATCTGCTTGGCCGTGATTGATTGAATGAGGTATAACCAGTCTAGTCATGTCTTGATCCCATGCAAGATTGCTTCCTGTCTTGATTTCTTACATTATTATCTTGCCGATAAATGGTGGGAAACCAAGCTCTGTTCAGATGAAGGGTTACAACCCCGGTCCTTGTTAGGTTTACGGGTTGTAACCTGGCTATCGGAATAGTTCCATGGTTATCTCGTCGTATATCATCTGGACATGTTTTCATAATTCTAGTTTTAATATTATATCTTCTTGTGTTAATGCTGGCTTTTGTTCTTATTTCGTGGCCCCCCTTGTGGCACTTGCTCTTTCTGGGGTTGACCCAGCTGGTTTTGTGTGGCCAGATTTTGGAGCAGCTCCCGAGGATCTACCAAGCTTCCAGCCCAATGGTGAACACTAGACGAAACCCGGGCTACGAGTGGGTTTTTTATTGTGTTTCGCTCACTCTATTGTAAATTTATTCTTTTGAGGCGTTTAGCCGACGAGCACCTGTTAGCTCGATGCACTTTACTTACTGTCTGCCTACGGGCTGTAAACATGATTAACAAATCCTAGGGTTGATCATGTATGACTTAAACTCTTGCTAGTCCTAATATTTTGTACGACTAGCTTCATGATCAGCTGATATGTAATATTTGGGACGCCTTTTATTGTATATTTAATGATCATACATCTTGTAATTATATTACTTGCTTGAGATTGAGACAATAGGCTTGACCTTAAGAGACTGTTGGCTTGTAGTAAACCCTCATATCTAGACAGCCGTGACCGTATAGTTGAGATGTATTCTATTTCAATATACGTAGCTGGCTATGTCTGCCCCAGCTCTCCAGTATTCTGGTTCTGGGGCGTGACATGGTTTAAGTGGTGGCCCATGCAGGTCTTGTCAATCAAGAAATGTGAGGGTTTACCGAATTGTCACGACCCGATCCCAATTTAATGGGTCGAACCGGACCATGCCCAGCCTGCACCGTGGTGAGACGGCGGCAGTAAGCTGTTCCATTGCAGGTATTCACAACAACACAAGTACATTTGCCACAATTGTTCTATTCGGAATTGAAACTTTATTTGATAAAATATTCAGAAATACAACTGGAAGGGAAATGCTGAAAGTAAAACTACAAACTCCAAATAAAAGAAAGATGCAGGAAAGGGAAACTATCTAAGCATCAGGTTCAGTGGTCCCAGGATCAGCGTCCTCCAGAGACGGCTCCGGTACCGTCGCAGGGTAGAGAACCGGGTCAAAATAGCTATTATAGTATAGCTCATCATCCTCAGTGTTACCTAAAATGTTGTCTCCAGTCATGAGGGAGCAAAGTACAATTCATGCTAATTAAACAGTTAAATAAGAAATAGAATCATGCAGTTCTAAACAGTTTTAAAACATGTTTATTACAGTAGAAAACAGTGATTTGAATAGGTAATGACATATGACCGGCTTGGGTTTGTTACAGTAATGGATAAGGGGTTTTGTTACAGTATGGTCATAATCATTACGCTATTCTCCAATCCCCCGATATTCCCCAGTCCCCAGTAGTTACAGTAGTTACAGTACAGTACTCTCGGTGAGAGTTTCGTGTTTGAGACGTGGTTTAGACATGCAGTAAAACGATTAAATAAATAACTGTAAACTAACACAAACTATACTTGCCTTGTATTAAGTTTGACTGGAAAGACAGGTTGACACCGAAGAGGAACGTCAGGTACGACTTCGAGTTCCTACAGTTGAGAACTCGATTTAGAATCCTGAATAACCAGACTAAGTGTGCTAGTTGCAATCTCTAGTAGTCATGTCCTAGTCAGGTTTTATGTTGTATTAATCTACAGCTAACGGTTACGTTGCAACTACGTGCGTTGATTAAGCCGGTTAATTGGATTATTTGGAAATACACGAGAATCAATTACAATTTGGAAAACTTTGTGTTTTGTAATATATTTATAAAAATATAATTTATTTTAATGATAAACCGTGAACTAGTTATTTAATAATATTCTATTCATTTTAATTAAATTCGTAACTAATCAGTAATTCGCGCTCTAATTTACGATTACGCGACTAATCAAAACCACCCAAATCACATCCACCAGAAAAGAAAAATAAAATAAAACTATGCTACACAAAACATTGGCACAACTAATGGTCCTAGGATGGACTTATGCCCGGTACAATTTCCTTTTACATCAAATAAGATAAAAAGACTTAATTAAATAATTAAAGTGCAGGAATTTAATTATCTAATAATAAATAACCTAATATTAATTAAAATAATTAAAAGAAAGCTAAGAGTCTCAGACTCGGTCCATTCCTCAAAATTCGGCTAATACCACAACGTCCGGTCGGACCGGTGCGTTTGTATTTCGTCGGGGCCCACAGACCGGTACGGTCGTTGCCCGGAAATCAGTTTAAAAATTTATTTTCGAAAGCCAGTTTTGAAATCAATATAAGTATAGTTTTGTAAAAATTTGGGCAGCACTTCCTCTATTTCGGGACAAACCCAAAACTGAAAAATGCGCCACGGAAAACCTGCAAATATTTCCAACCCAAAATAATCCACAGAATATATCCACCAAAATAATCCCAAGCCACAGAAAATAATTCCAACTCCACCGAATAATTCCCGAAAAGTCCGGGAATCTCGTAATCCAACCAAATCACACCAAAGCAACACAGGAAAATAATCTAACGCAGCTAAACGATAATATACGCAGCTAACCGGATTCCTGAGAGGGAACCGGGGGACCGATCTATCATCATCGACTCTACGGGGGACGAACTACTGTGATTATCCAGAAATTACCAGATTCCGTTGGCGGGGAGCCGCGGGAAAAATCTCGGGAAAAATCCGAAACTAAGTTCGGCAGCAGGTCGAAGATCCGGACAGCAAAGAACCTTGCGGATCCGGACAGCAAAAGCTCCACGAAGCACGGGACAGTGGGATGAACCCCACGGAGCGCTGCCGGCGGATCTGAACCGTTGGCGCAGGCACGGGCGAGGGGGCCGGTCGACTCGGCGCGGGGAGGTCGTGCCTCGGGTCTCGGGTCGGCAGCGGCGCGGACACTCGCCGAAGCAGAGCTCGCGCGAAGAGGGCCTCGCTGGACGGGGCGGCTCGGGGTGGCCGGAGGGCGCGGCTAGGGCAGCCTCGCCGGAGAGAAAAGGGCGCACACGGCGGCGCGGGGGCCGGGGGTCGCACGCGCGCGGTCGGCGGGGAGGAGCGCGAGGCCGTGCTGGACGGGCTCGCTGCGAGGGGGTCGAGCTCCGCCGGGAGAGGGTTTCGGAAGTTGGGTTTTCTCCCAGAGGTGGAGTACTCGAGAGAGGGAGAGTGAGAGTGGAGAGATTTGTTTAAGGATGAGAGTTTTTTTGTTTACAGAGAGTGAATGGGAGATGTGGGGAGAGAACGTGGGATTAATAGGGAGTGGGTGGTTGTGCTTACTAGGAGGAGAAAGAAGTTAGGAAAAGCTTACCAATTCTTGGTAAGAGAAGCGCTGGTCCTTCGGGACCAGCCTGACCATGTAATTTTTTTTTTTTTAACTTAACAGTTACTAACCAATTCAGAAATCAGATTTAAGAAAGAGAGAAAAGGATTGGGTTTGGGCTCGGACTCGGGTCTGGGTCCAAAATCCAAAAATCCATGTTTGTTTATAATTTTCGAAATACTTTCCAACCAAAAATAATTAATAATTATAATATTAATAATAATAATAATTTGGAAACGTTTTATTAATAACACAGAAATTCTATCTAATTATTCTACGAAAACTGGGTTTCACAATCTTCCCTCCTTAGAAAATTTCGTCCTCGAAATTTAAAGGTAGGGTAGACAAGACAAACAGGTACGGGTACTGCGCCCGTAACTCAGGTCCAACCATAAGAATTTCCAAAGCAGTCGTGGATGAGACGGTTTAGGGGCAAGTTTTATTTATGATATTATCCACGCAGAAAAATACAAAAGCGAACCAAAGTACACGAGGTTGATCAGACCATCATGCACCGGTCCTGATTAGACAATATTTTAGTGGGTGCACCCAATAAAATATCGTCATGATCAAGCTTGATTTAAAGAGATAGCTTGCAAAACTAGGCTAACTTAGCAGCATTAATCAAATTTAGAACGGAACAAGAAAGGATAAGGAATAGGAGTTTAAGTGATGGCTCAAATTCTGATTACTTCTCATCTCTGACTACTCTTGCAACTGGTTTCTCTGGCTCTGAAAGGTTGAGTCCAATCTTCAGCTCTGAATTATCCAATATGTGACTCGGATCCAGAATGTAGCGTCTGAGCTGTGACGTAGAAGACGTTGCACACCCTCAAGATTAGCTGGTAGAGCTAACTGGTACGCTACTTCCAACTCGTCTTAAACTTCAAATGGCCTGATGTACCTGGCCTCAATTTCCAGCTCCGTCAAAACTGATTGTTCCTCTGATAGGAGAAAACTTCACCAAAAGCAATTTGGTCTTCCCAAGACCTACCAAAAATCCAAGACGCAAAATCTCGATACATCTTCAAGCGTCTGGATTGACCTCTCTGCTTGCTCGTTCCGCGGTACTCCATGAATCCGGTAGATGTGCTTCTCGTACAATGCTGCCAACTTCTTTAGTGGATAAACCAACTTGAAGGGAATAAAGTATGCTGACATAGTCAGTCGGTCCACTATAATCCAACTGGTATTCTTCCCTCCTTGGAATCAAGGCAAACCTAACACATAGTCCATCGTTATGTGCTCCTACTTCCGGTCCGGAATGCCCAACGACTGTAGAAGCCCTGCGGGTCTCTGTCGACTAGCCTTCACTTGTTAACAAATAAAACATCTAACCTCAATTCTGAATACATCCTTCTTCATTCCATACTACCCAATAATAGTACGCATATCCCAATACGTATTGCTAGGATGTATGGAATACTAGTGCGCTTCTTGCATTAGTTCGTTCCTCAGTTCGCCAGATAGTACAAAAAGCCTCGTACCATTCTTTAGAGCTCCATTATTGGCGATTTGAGAAACCTTCAAGTGTTCCTGCCAACACTTGATCTCTAAGTTTGCAAAGTGTCTCGCCTTGAAACTGAGTCTCCTTGACTTTGTCCATCAGACTCGAGCTCATTTGCAACTTCATCACCCTGAATCAGCATCCAGCTTCTTCCTTCCATTTCCAGGCAGCCTAATCTTCAGTCCAAACTTCTCGATGTCTTCTAGCAGGTGCTAGTCCTTGGTTAAGAACTTCGCCATCAGTATCGACTAAGTGCATCAGCGACCACATTAGCCTTACCTGAAAGGTACTGCAGGTTGATGTCGAAATCCTTCATCTGCTTCAGCCATCTTCTTAGTCTAACATTCAGCCCCTTCTGAGTGAAGACATATTTCAGACTTTTGTAGTCCGTATATATTTCACTCCCTTTCCATAAAAATCATGCTTCCATAGCTTCAAAGTAAAGATAATTGCAGCAAATTTCAAATTAGGCGTGGGATGATTCTTCTCATGAGTCTGTAGTTGCCTACACGTGTAAGCAATTACTTTCCCATGTTGTTGAAGAACGCAACCCAGTCCTCTTCCAGAGGCATTACTGTAAATTGAGAACCCACCGGTTCCTGCGGGTAGCGCAAGGATTGGTGTAGTGGTAAGTCTCTTCTTCAGCTCCTCAATGCCGTCTGGCAAACTTTCGTTCAGATGAACTCTTCATCCTTCCAAGTGAGCTTCGTCACTGGCTCAGCAATCTTGGCGAAATCCTTCACGAACTTCTGATAGTAGTCGGCCAAGTTCAAGAATCTTCCGAATTGAACTTGGGGTATACCACTCTTCGACAACAGCTATCTTCCATCGAAATTTCTTTTCTTGACAACATGGCCAAAAATCCACCTTGTCAAAGAAAATCCACGTTCAGATAACTTACCAAAAACTTCTTTTCTTCAAAGTTTCCAAAACTTCCTCAGGTGTTCTTCATGCTCTTCTTCAATCTTCAAATATATCAGAATGTTATCTATGGAGAAGATAAACTGATTCAAATACTCATGAAAAATCTCTGTTCATGAAATTCATGAACACAGCAGGACCATTTGTCAGTCTAACGTCCTGACCAAAGAAACTACCCATACTTGGTGTTTAAACGTCGTCTTGGAAATGTCCTCTTTCCTGACTTTGATTTGATGGTAGTCAAATCTTAAGTCAAACTTTGAAACACCTATCTCCATATAACCAGATCAAACAGATCCTCGATCCGGGCAGAAAGTACTTGTTCTTTAGTGTCTGGTAATCGATACATATCCGTTGTTCCATCCTTCTTGGGCACAAACAAGATAGGTGTTCCCTAAGGTGAAATTCCACCCTGAGTAAATCCTAGAGCCTTCATTGATCTGGTCCTTCATCTTCTTGGCCACCTTCGGGTTGACTCTGTACCATCCTTTAGAAATAGGGAAAGAGCCAGGGACTAAGTCAAGGGTGAATCCTATGTCTAGATCTGGGATAATCCGGGGAGACTATCAGAGAAACATCTGCCGTAAGGGTGTAACTAAAAACTTCTATCCCTGTGGAGAATTACAGCAAAACTCTTATGATTGATCTAAGGACATCCTGTTACAACTTTCAAAAAGATGATGCTATACAGCGGTTCTAGGTATTTTTCCTCATGGTTCTGGCTCTTGTATGAGCAGTCTCCAAATGCTTCCTTTCCTTTGAACCTCGAGTATGCATCATGCCTTATTGTAAAGGCAGGGTCTGCTGGATAGAAAGAGGGTCCCTAGGTTGTGGCCTAACAGGTGTTGCTGGATTATGAGCTCTGGTTTGATGGAAAGATAAGGGGCAGTCCTTTACCCGATGTTCAGCAGATCCACATGCCAAACATTGTCCCAATCTCTTGCGGCAACTATCGACCTGATGACCAGGCCTATTGCAATAGTTACAAGCCCATAGCTTCTTACGACAAGGCTGCCGAAAAGTAGAGTACTTGATGGGACCCCAAATATCTTCTAGATTCAAGGGTATCCTTCCTAGGACAAAAGTTCTGCTCTAACTTGGTTGGAGATAACTAAGGCTACATCATGACGTTCTTCATATCTTCCCTCGTGATATTCTTCTGTTCCCGCTGGGCTTCATCTTGAACTTTCTGGAACTCCAGGATTTCTTGAAATAAAACAACCATTTGGAAGATGATTGCTGGTACTGGTGGAGCAACAAAATGAATAATCCACCAGGGAATGCAACTCAGTTGGAGATGAGGTAGGAGTCGCCAGTGTAGGAAAAACTTCACCGGGTGCACTAAGGGAACGGTCAAACAGCCGCGAGGGAAAGGACCCTGGGCTTGGGGTATGATCCGGAGATGACACCTCATTGCCAGCAGGATTTGGTCAATGGTCATTCTCTGGAAGGTTTAGGACGCACACATAAGCAAGGTAGCCTACCAGTCTATAATCAAGCAAAAATATTTATTTATATATAAATCGGACCTATGTCGTGACAAATCAATGTTCTAGTGTTCTAATTGTTTCTAGGTATGTTTTCCTAAGTTGTTGTTGTTGAGACCTGCATGGGCCACCACTGAAAATATGTCACGACCCGATCCCAATTTAATGGGTCGAACCGGACCATGCCCAGCCTGCACCGTGGTGAGACGGCGGCAGTAAGCTGTTCCATTGCAGGTATTCACAACAACACAAGTACATTTGCCACAACTGTTCTATTCGGAATTGAAACTTTATTTGATAAAATATTCAGAAATACAACTGGAAGGGAAATGCTGAAAGTAAAACTACAAACTCCAAATAAAAGAAAGATGCAGGAAAGGGAAACTATCTAAGCATCAGGTTCAGTGGTCCCAGGATCAGCGTCCTCCAGAGACGGCTCCGATACCGTCGCAGGGTAGAGAACCGGGTCAAAATAGCTATTATAGTATAGCTCATCATCCTCAGTGTTACCTAAAATGTTGTCTCCAGTCAGGAGGGAGCAAAGTACAATTCATGCTAATTAAACAGTTAAATAAGAAATAGAATCATGCAGTTCTAAACAGTTTTAAAACATGTTTGTTACAGTAGAAAACAGTGATTTGAATAGGTAATGACATATGACCGGCTTGGGTTTGTTACAGTAATGGATAAGGGGTTTTGTTACAGTATGGTCATAATCATTACGCTATTCCCCAATCCCCCGCTATTCCCCAGTCCCCAGTAGTTACAGTAGTTACAGTACAGTACTCTCGGTGAGAGTTTCGTGTTTGAGACGTGGTTTAGACATGCAGTAAAACGATTAAATAAATAACTGTAAACTAACACAAACTATACTTGCCTTGTATTAAGTTTGACTGGAAAGACAGGTTGACACCGAAGAGGAACGTCAGGTACGACTTCGAGTTCCTACAGTTGAGAACTCGATTTAGAATCCTGAATAACCAGACTAAGTGTGCTAGTTGCAATCTCTAGTAGTCATGTCCTAGTCAGGTTTTATGTTGTATTAATCTACAGCTAACGGTTACGTTGCAACTACGTGCGTTGATTAAGTCGGTTAATTGGATTATTTGGAAATACACGAGAATCAATTACAATTTGGAAAACTTTGTGTTTTGTAATATATTTATAAAAATATAATTTCTTTTAATGATAAACCGTGAACTAGTTATTTAATAATATTCTATTCATTTTAATTAAATTCGTAACTAATCAGTAATTCGCGCTCTAATTTACGATTACGCGACTAATCAAAACCACCCAAATCACATCCACCAGAAAAGAAAAATAAAATAAAACTATGCTACACAAAACATTGGCACAACTAATGGTCCTAGGATGGACTTATGCCCGGTACAATTTCCTTTTACATCAAATAAGATAAAAAGACTTAATTAAATAATTAAAGTGCAGGAATTTAATTATCTAATAATAAATAACCTAATATTAATTAAAATAATTAAAAGAAAGCTAAGAGTCTCAGACTCGGTCCATTCCTCAAAATTCGGCTAATACCACAACGTCCGGTCGGACCGGTGCGTTTGCATTTCGCCGGGGCCCACAGACCGGTACGGTCGTTGCCCGGAAATCAGTTTAAAAATTCATTTTCGAAAGCCAGTTTTGAAATCAATATAAGTATAGTTTTGTAAAAATTTGGGCAGCACTTCCTCTATTTCGGGACAAACCCAAAACTGGAAAATGCGCCACGGAAAACCTGCAAATATTTCCAACCCAAAATAATCCACAGAATATATCCACCAAAATAATCCCAAGCCACAGAAAATAATTCCAACTCCACCGAATAATTCCCGAAAAGTCCGGGAATCTCGTAATCCAACCAAATCACACCAAAGCAACACAGGAAAATAATCTAACGCACCTAAACGATAATATACGCAGCTAACCGGATTCCTGAGAGGGAACCGGGGGACCGATCTATCATCATCGACTCTACGGGGGACGAACTACTGTGATTATCCAGAAATTACCAGATTCCGTTGGCGGGGAGCCGCGGGAAAAATCTCGGGAAAAATCCGAAACTAAGTTCGGCAGCAGGTCGAAGATCCGGACAGCAAAGAACCTTGCGGATCCGGACAGCAAAAGCTCCACGAAGCACGGGACAGTGGGATGAACCCCACGGAGCGCTGCCGGCGGATCTGAACCGTTGGCGCAGGCACGGGCGAGGGGGCCGGTCGACTCGGCGCGGGGAGGTCGCGCCTCGGGTCGCGGGTCGGCAGCGGCGCGGACGCTCGCCGAAGCAGAGCTCGCGCGAAGAGGGCCTCGCTGGACGGGGCGGCTCGGGGTGGCCGGAGGGCGCGGCTAGGGCAGCCTCGCCGGAGAGAAAAGGGCGCACACGGCGGTGCGGGGGCCGGGGGTCGCACGCGCGCGGTCGGTGGGGAGGAGCGCGAGGCCGCGCTGGACGGGCTCGCTGCGAGGGGGTCGAGCTCCGCCGGGAGAGGGTTTCGGAAGTTGGGTTTTCTCCCAGAGGTGGAGTACTCGAGAGAGGGAGAGTGAGAGTGGAGAGATTTGTTTAAGGATGAGAGTTTTTTTGTTTACAGAGAGTGAATGGGAGATGTGGGGAGAGAACGTGGGATTAATAGGGAGTGGGTGGTTGTGCTTACTAGGAGGAGAAAGAAGTTAGGAAAAGCTTACCAATTCTTGGTAAGAGAAGCGCTGGTCCTTCGGGACTAGCCTGACCATGTAATTTTTTTTTTTTAACTTAACAGTTACTAACCAATTCAGAAATCAGATTTAAGAAAGAGAGAAAAGGATTGGGTTTGGGCTCGGACTCGGGTCTGGGTCCAAAATCCAAAAATCCATGTTTGTTTATAATTTTCGAAATACTTTCCAACCAAAAATAATTAATAATTATAATATTAATAATAATAATAATTTGGAAACGTTTTATTAATAACACAGAAATTCTATCTAATTATTCTACGAAAACTGGGTTTCACACGAATAGATGTCTCAATCAGTATTCGCCTTTGATCTCCGCCCGTATTTTCAAATCCCTGAAATTCTTGTCCTGATTACATGCTTGTATCGTTGATCTGTCCTGATCCTTCCTTATTGTTTTCCTGTGTCGTCTTCCTCAGCGGCACTGTACCTGACCCTGCCGATCAGCGAGGTGGAGCACCTCCCGTGGACCAGCAGCAACCTGGAGATCAAGCCCAGTATTCCGGGGTAGCCTCCAGAGAAACAAAAGTAATGCAAACAGAGGAAAAAAAAGTAATGCAAACAAAGAAGCATGTTACCTTCTTCTTCTTCTTTTTTTGTTGTTGTTGTGGTACGCATGGCATGAAGCAAACAAAGAAACAAAAGTAATGCAAACAAAGGAAAAAAAAAACAAAAAGAATGAATGCAAACAGAGAAACAAAAGTAATGCATGGTGACCCCCCACACCCACAGCATCTTGGCGCCAGTTCAACCGGAGCCAAGCACAGTTTTTTTTTTTTTTTTCTGAGCGCCAATTGCAACTGGCGTCGGCTTTAAAAAATAAAAAATAAAAATTTATTCGGCGCCAGTTTAACTGACGTCACCTCCCCGAATTTGCACGCAAATAAACAAAACTTTATCCATGCGAATGAAATTTTCTGTAAATCTTTATGTGCAATGAACATATGTCGTCCACTAACAAACCCCGCAGGAAATGGTGAGTGCATCCTTCCTGACGCAGCCTTTCATCCCTTCTCCACCGTACGTTGCATCCCCTAATTTGAACTCTTCTCCGCAGCACCCGCACGTCCAAAAGTATCCCTCGCCTGGCAACCTATAAATTGCGACCCTGTCCGCCATTCCTACTCGCCGCATTCCTCCGAAGATCTAAGCCTAAGCACCCCCATCGGCTTCCGAACCCGAACTCTCGCATCCGGAAGCCATGGGTGGTTGCGCAAGCAGGCCGAAGGACCTCAAACCCGAGGCCGAGGCTCCCGAGGAGCTCCCTGCCGCCGCCAGAACCACCGTCGATGAGGTGAAACCAGTGGAAGTTGAGCCCCCTGTCGAGGTAGTACTCGATTGACATTAATGGTTGTTCAGACTCTCCTCTAGCATGGAAGATATTCATGTGTGTACAAAGTAACAATACAATATATATATATATATATATATATATATATATATATATATACTAGCATATGTGCACGTGCGTTGCACGCATTTTAACATTTCTTAATTAGTTTAGGAAGATTCTTTAGTAAGACCAAAGGGTAGTCTTCCTAATTACTAAGTTGTCCTTATTAAAATTAATGAACTATTTTTAATTAGTATAAGTATGTAAGGATATTTTCGGAATTCAAAAATTTCACCATCTAAGTTTTCCTATATATATGTGTGTGTGTGTGTGTGTGTGTGTGTGTGTGTGTGTTGTGTGTCCGCATGTGCGTGCTAGTCTTACAATATAGGA
Organism: Iris pallida; assembly: GCA_029216955.1. Classification (NCBI taxonomy): domain Eukaryota; kingdom Viridiplantae; phylum Streptophyta; class Magnoliopsida; order Asparagales; family Iridaceae; genus Iris; species Iris pallida. The sequence continues at coordinate 2,168,866 of JANAVB010040820.1, forward strand.
CGTTGCTACGTGGACCGCATTTTTGGTTCGTAATTCACGTGGCAGTCTTCCATTGACAGGTCTACTGGTAGTAGTCCCTACGCAAATAGGAGGGTTGTCAATAAATATTAGTGACAATCTACATTTGTTTGATTCTTGTTGTAAGGTAGTCTTGGAGAGTGACATGTGACCTCGACCCCTTACACGTCACGTTGGACCTAAAAGATTGACCTGAATAGCAAAGGGTTAGTGTCTAAATTTGATATCTTATCTGGCTTATCCCTGGATCGGTCGTGACTTCGAGTACGAGGCGTCCTTTTTGGATGAGACCACTCTTTAATTCGTTAAATCGGCCACTGATCAAATATAACAGATCGTTGTCACTATAAAATTTGATCAAGAATTTGATCAGTCGATGACTTAGTTTTGTAACTTTGGAACACAGGCCATCAAGGCAGAGACAAGCGAGAGCACGGAGGAGGAGGAGGAGGAGGCGGAGTCTTTGGTCGATCTCTCAGAGACGAAGGCAGAGGAGCCTAAACCAGAAGAAGCAGCGGTCGACGAGCCCGAGGAGGTCCGGAAGGAGGCTGTTGTCCCCAAGGTGAGCGAGGAAGAAAAGCCAACCGAGGAAGCACCCAGCACAGGAGGCAGCGAGCAGGAAGTTGCAGAGGCTCCCGTGAGCGAGGAGAAGGTTGCAGCTGCGGAGAGCACCGTAAGTGAAGAGAAGCCTGCAGAGGAGGAGGAGGAGAAGAAAGAAGTGGTTGCTCCATCAACAGAAGCGGAATCCATGGGTGGTTGCGCGAGCAGGCCAAAGGACCTCAAACGCGAGGCTGAGGCTCCCGACGAGCTCCCCGCCGTCGCCAACACCACCGACGTCGACGAGGTGAAACCAGCGGAAGATGAGCCCGCTGTCGAGGTAAATTGATGCAAACTACTCGCGCGCGCGCTGTCAACTTCTTTTTTCTTGCCTAGATTTTTTTTTTTTTTTTGTCGTATGCCAGTATAAATTACAATCGAAAATGCTAAATGGCCCGCCGTGGGTGGACCGCGGCTGTGCCCGCGTCGACGTGTCCCCCCCCCCCCCCCCCCCCCCCCCCCCCGGCACTACATGGGGCCCACGTCCAGAAAAATTGGAACCCCCCTCCAACAGGGGGCCGACGCGTGGCTGCGGACCATGACCACGGCCAGAAACCGCGGTCCATACAGCATCGTCGAATTACAATATGCAAATCTTAAAACTTCATAAAATCAAATGCTTACAAAATGTAGTAATTAAAAAAAAAAAAAAAAAAGCAGCAGCAGCTTCAATTCCAATGTTGATCTATGGTTGCACGCATGGACTCAAGCTAGCTAGATATATGACTGTGAACTAACCTTTTCGTTAGCTTAATTGTGTGTTTATATATAATCTAAGCTTACTGCACTATTTATTTCATTAAAATTGGCCATCGAACGTCCCTTTGTGGTGGAAGTATCATTTCAAATAGAGCAGTGCTAGGGGTTTGGACCGCAGTCCTGGCCCACAGACCGTGTGTCGCATGTTCATTGGAGGGGGTCGGGATGGGTCTGGTGTGGTGCAAGGGAGTGTCCGCGTGCGGTCACATGCACGGTCAACCCCCACGGACCAAAAAGGTTTCCGTTTCAAATATTTTCAATTGATGACATGATTTGGTAACTTGGAATACAGGCCAAGGCCGAGACAAGCGAGAGCAGCGAGAAGGAGGAGCTTTCGGTCGACCTCTCGGAACCAAAATCAGAAGAGGCAGCGGTCGAGAAGGAGGCTGTTGCCCCAATGGTAGGCGAGGAAGAGAAGGAAGAGGAAGCACCCGGTGCAGGAAGCGAGGAAGTTGCAAAGGCTCCAGTACTGAGCGAGCTGGAGAGGGTTGCTGCTGCTGCTGCAGAGAGCGCAGCAAGCGAAGAGAAGAAGGAAGAAGCGGTTGCTCCCTCAAACTGAAGTCCGTGGAAAAGAGATCTATGCACGAAGGCAAAAATGCAGCTAGCAACTCCATTCGACAGTGATACGTGGACCGTGTTTTGGTCCGCAGTTCACGTGACGGTCTTTACTTGATAGGACATCGGAAATAGGAGAGAGAGAGGCAAATTGGGTTGCATCACGTCAGCCTACGGTCACAGCCGACGGACACAAACCACATGCTGTTTAGCATTTTCCAACTCATCCATTTGCTCAAGGAGTAATGTATGAATTGTGGTATCATGATCAGTGCATGCAGCCTGAATGTTCGTTGTTGGTGCAATTGTCACAGGAACACAAGTGCTATCGATCCTGTATTGTTCCTCTATATTTTGTTTGGTTTTGTGATCATGGAATGCATGCATGTTATCAGCATTTTCTTCATCAATCGTAGACTTTTTTATTTTATTTCTTTATTGTTCCTCTATATTAGAAAGGCCCGGTACTCAACGACTCAAACTTTATTAAGAAAAAATGAATAATTTTTTTTTAAAAGTGACTACAAGTTTACAACCAACCCATTTATAAGAACATCATAGGAGAAAATAAAAGATATATAGAAGAGAAAAGAGCTATAGGAAGAGAACAATTTATCAATGGAAAAGAGAAGATTTAAGAAATTAAGAAATTCGGAAATGAACACGAAGGACTTGCAAGAAAAAACTAAAACTTATCAGCAATATGGGAGTTTGAAACTAGCTTTTCTACTAAAAAAACAACTGACACCATCACAGCAAGTTTAATTTGTTTAACATCAAATATAATAAGAAGAAGGCTAGATAATAACCCGCAAAGAAAATCAACCCAAGAACAGTTAGGATCAAATCGGATCACTTATTATTGCTGAAACAAGCTGTCGAAGAGTGTGCTGAACTTTAATTCAAACTAAATACGCAGTAGTAAGTATATGTATAACATATGTGTCGATTCAATCTAGCCGGTAGTTGGCTAATTAATTTATGTGACAGGTGCATCATTTTATCACCAAACTTGTATATATAACAGCTATGCTCAAACGTAGTAGTTGCTAATTATGTAACAGGTGGATCATTTGATCAACAATCTTGAATATATATAATTTACAAGAACAATTTTGCTAAATATTTCTCTCAGCAGAATCCTTGTATTGATTATATTCCCTCAACAGAATCCATGTTTATAGCATGGGACTTGTATACACGTTTCATGACTAAGTTTAAATAGGGAATGATTGTCAATTAAGTGTGTACAATTCTATCTCTACTTCTAAATGAATTGTTTGACATTGTGTTGTATTGGGCCCTTCTAGACCGGCTTGCAAATGCAAGTCACTGACTCACTGGTTGTGTTGTCTAGAAATCAAATCCCATCCAACAGACGAGCATATTTCCCAGCTAATGCCAGTAGTTTTTACATGGTACAGCTAATGCGAATGTTCTAATCAAGGTTCGCAATATCGGTATCGGAATCGGTATCGGACTGTTCCTACGAGTATCGGTATCGGCAGTATCGACAATTTCGGATCGGAGTATCGGATTTTTTTTTATCGGAAAACAAATAATTTTTAAAATATCAACATTTTAGAAAATATATTTTACATATTTAGGCATAATTTTAAGTATTTTCACTGTTATTTCTAAAATTAAATGAAATAATAGGCACCCTTGTCGATTGGTTTACTACATGCGATAGATAAGTTTTCTTCTTTTACATGCTTTTATAACTTTACTATGATTTTACATCCTTGTTGATTGGTCTTTTTCGTTCAATTTTCTTTGTCGAATTGACTGAAAAAGAGACCCCCACTGTCGATATCGGTCGGTATCGAATCTGGACATGCCAAACCGTATCGATATCGAACGTATCGGATCGGTATCGACCGATACTGCAAACTATGGTTCTAATGACTCTAGTCTTCCTTTGATCTCATATCCTTAGATTACTTGGGGACTAACAATAACATCATTTTAGCAAATTTATTTGACCATTATGATTCTTTTATCAACAAAACTATTTCAACCTAAGTTCACCTTCATATAACAATAAAATCGAAAAATATTTAATAATTAAGAAACATTTTTTGCACTGAAATTTATTTAACTGCTAATTTTTATTCCAAATGTCCATTTTGGAAAGAAAATTATGTGATTATTTGGAAGTTTGAAACTAGTTTTCACCATACATCTAAAACTAATAAAAAATTAAAACAGAAGGGATTAGGGTTATTTAGACATGTTTTGTAATAATCAAAATTTTTGAAGCCTTTTTTCAACTTACAATCTAAGTGATAAATTATAAGGTTAAGATTTAAATTTACAATTTACCATGCGCTTATAAATAACATCATTGTATAATGATGATTGTACAGTGATGAGCAATTTAAAGTGAAAAAAAAAAAAACAAATTAGATTGTTGGGCTTTGCACTTGTTACTTTACAGTACGTTACATTACATAGTAAAAAAAACAAAATACACCCTCTAAGTCGACAACTCACTGCAAACATCACTAACATGGATGAGGTGCCTGAATAAGATAGCGACGACATCTTTCAGATATTTCTAAATCATCCCTTCCACTCGACTATGCAATTTTTTCACTATATTTCTGGCCATGTGGTTTTTTACGTGCCAGTTTTGTATAATTGAAAGTTGTCACTGAACGTGATGTTGTACAAATCTAAATTATACTTATACAAGACAAAACAAAATACGCTCCGTAGAACAATTTCGTAATCAAAGTCATAGCAGTATGTTAAATAATATTATGTATCATCTAATATGTCAGCTGACATGGTAAATTTTTACCCAAAAAATTAATTACTATTTTTTAATATTAATATTAATATTAATACTAATATTAATATTAATGTTAAAATTAATATTAAAATTTATCATGTGAGCTGTCAAATCAATCGTAAAGTCAGCTGTCACATCAGAAAAAAAATGATATGAAAAAACAATTCATTATTTTTCAAATAAACGATCCTCAGTAAGTACTTATAACATTGTTACGTAGTTGCATAGCTACAATATTTATTACTTCGTGCAATGAACATATCTCAAGCGTGAATCCGGTTCACAAGTCCCAGCGCCCGGCTTGTCATCCGGCTCGCATCGGCCACCTTCTTCCGCGCAGCCGCCGCCCCGTCGACGCCACCGCCCGCGGCGCCTTTCTGCTGCAACCCGTCGAGGCAGGTGGTCTGGTCAGTGAGGGCCGCGCCGACCGATGCCTGGATGTTCCCCTTGTGCACCGCGAACCCACGGCTCCCGGTCCGGTCCAGCAGGCCCAACTCCTCGATAGACCGCTTGAGCCGCGCGGCGCAGTCGGTCATCTTGAAGGAGCAGTCTGCGTACGCGCCCGATGACTTCCCCTCCCGGGGAAGGGCTGAGATGTAGGCGGAGGCGTCGCGCGTGCGGTCCGCGCTGGCTGCGAGGGCTGCACGGGCGAGCCGCCGCTGGTCGCGGCCATCTGCTGCGCCTGCATTGATGCAGAGCAAGAAGTTGAGGAGGAGGAGGAGGAGGACACAAGGGAGGGTGGATTTTGTGGCTACTTCCATTGTTATGTTTGTGTCTGCTGCTCTGTGGAATAGCAATGAAGGGAGTGTGCTCCTTACATATATAGGCAACTTGGCTAGAGGCAGAAGCTTTTTGTTTGGAACATTAGTTGAGTTAAATACTAAAAAAAATTAAAATAAAATAAAGGAACATTAGGCAAGTTAAGCATAAGAGTACGAAAATAACTATAATATATTAATGTCAACTTATACGTTATTTATGTTTAAGAGTCAAAGCAATAAAGTTTGTATGTATATTTTTTTTTTCCATACAAGTTTTCATGTTCCAATGATAAAAAAAAATTTATCCTTACCATTTTTCAAAGATCATTATTCTCAATAAAAAATTTAAATAAAATAAAATTTGTACTTTGAATCTCTTGGAATTGTAAAAAGAAAACACATATACATAAATAATTACCTAAAAAAAACGAAAAGACAACAACTGATCTTATGATATTCTAATTAAAATACGTACTTTGCACGTACATGTAGAATAATATGTATACTACAAATTTTGGTCAGATATTTGGGTTAGTGATTGTTCTCTCATGTCAAGATTTCTTAAACTGTTTGATAGGGGTGCAACTCGGGCGGGCTAAACCTGAACCCGATCGGCTATATCCGTTAATGGGTTGGGTTAGAGTTGAAGATACTCGGGTTCGAGCTCGGATTCGGGTTAAAATATTTGAACCCGATCAAAAATCGGATGGGCTTTGGTTCATGTGTCGGATAACCCGAAGAACCTGAAACCCGACTTACGTATAATATATATATACATATATATTGTTTCATACTTCTTAAATAATAATAATAAATTAGACCCTAAAATTTTTCCACCCAAACTCTTCAACTCCTCATCATAAATCTCATTTCAGATTTATTTTGTAATGATTGAGACTTCATTGATATTTGAATATGTATTTAATATTAGGCTTAATTGTAACTTGATACCCTCAACTATTCCCATTTTTCAAATTGATACCCTAAACTTTTTTTTGTAACAACTTGATACCCTGAAATAAAATTGGACGAAAATATCCCTAATATAATTTCAAAACTACACCCCTCCACCCAAAAACTATTCTGCTAAAAAGTAAAAGGGAGGGATAATTTTGTCCTTTTTTAAATTTTGGGTATCAGATTGAAAATAATAAATAGTTGATGGTATCAAGTTGTTGAGTAAAAAAGTTTAGGATATCAAGTTGAAAAACAGGAATAGTTGAGGGTATCAAGTTGCAATTAAGCCTTAATATTACTCTCGTTTAAAATTATTTCAATTATAATATTAAAGTCCGAGAAACCCGATGGACCCGAGCCCACTCCGATCCTCCGGACATGGTTTTGGGCTTCATATGTTGAACCCGAGGTCGGGTCGGGTTTGGGCTCGGGCCAGCCTTATGATTAATCGGATTGATCTCAGATTGACCTCAAGCCCGACCCAACCCGTCCGAGTTGCATCCCTACTGTTTGATATTGTCACTAACAAAATATTGTTGTTCCTGAAACATATCTAGATGGAGGGATGATTTAGAACATACATGATTTTGTAGACTTCGGATGTAGATTCCTTGTATACGTTTTGCAATTGGGACAGAACATATTACAAATACTAGAAAAAAGTAGGTGAAGACCACTGTTGCTACCAACAAATTCACAAAGAACTTCTGAAACGTTTGTAGTCAATTTTTTGTGACTCGAACGGACTCCCTGAACTGAACGCGCTTGAACTGAACGGGCTCGCTTTGCTTTATTATTTTTGTGCCTCTTACAAAGTAGGCCAGAGGGCTCTATTTATAGACTGGAGTGAGACTTCACTTATTCTCCTATCCGATGTGGGACTAAAATACTGGTACTCAAAAATAGAATTTGATATTTTAGATCATCCCGCAATCAGCGTAGTCATGTGTCAGTCCATGCCTACCCCCCTCATATCTCGTGCATGCACGAAATATCATTGAGTCCGAGTCCGAACGACAAAAAATAACATGCTTCCCTATTGGAGTTAAATTTTTTTCTTTTAGAAAAACACCTCCACATAACACATACATGTGTCCCACTACCCCATGTGCACACCTCAACATATGTAAAGCATTATATTGAGATACACATTTGGTGGTGTAGCTGATGTGGGACTATTTTACACTAGCCCAAGACAAAAATACCAACAAACAACTGTCACATCTTTGTATTATATTAACAATGGTAAATTGCTAATAGAGTGTGAAATATTTCTTTCTAGTTGACAATTGATAAAGAATATGTTTTTTATTAGAGAAAATTTGAGTGGCACCCCATTTTTGTTACGCTTATTTAAGGTGCACCATACATGTTTACATGAATGTATGACACCCCCCACTTTTAACGTTTTCCGTCCAAGACTAACAGTTGACCGCTTTGACCAATTTTTACTTTTAACGTTTTCTGTCCAAGACTAACAGTTGACCGCTTTGACCAATTTTTTGGGACGATAATACCCCTCCCTGTCACACGTGGCTGGCCCCCGCCGTGCTCGGCCCCCCTCCACGGCGTCGCCGCACCCCCCCTTCCCGACCTCGCCGCACCCCCCCTTCCCGGCCTCGCCGGCCCCCTCCCAGTCCCCGACCACGCCGGCACTGCTGCCATCGCTCGCCGCCGCGCCGTTGCTGCCACCGCGCGTCGCTGCTACCACCGCGCGTCGCTGCTGCCACCGTGCGGGAGGGGGGTGTTGATGGTGATGATGGGTGATGGTGGTGATGGTGGTGGTGGTGGTGGTGGTGGTGATGGCCGGGGGGGGGGGGGTGCGGCGAGGTCGGGGAGGGGGGGTGCGGCGACGCCGTGGAGGGGGGCCGAGCACGGCGGGGGCAGACGAACCGTTGACGCGGGGAAGAGGACAACAGACGGGGGGTATTTTCGTCCAAAAAAATTGGTCAAAGCGGTCAACTGTTAGTCTTGGACGAAAAACGTTGAAAGTGGGGGGTGTCATATATTCATGTAAATATGTAAGGTGCACCTTAAATAAGCGTAACGAAAGTGGGGTGTCACTCAAATTTTCTCTTTTTATTATATAACTCACACACTTACACGTTTTGTTAGGAAGACTCGAATCATGTCGTTCATGTCTAAGTATCGGTACTGATTTTTATATGAGCTATAAACGCTGGACGAATGAGCTATAAACGCTGGACGATGAAGACTATATTAATGACTATTTAGAATTAACTACAGATGGAATTATATGACGATGGATATACTGTGAAATCCTTTTATATTTTTATTAATATTAATGGAGTGAAATCTCCCCGAGTAAAAAGCTGTGGAAGTTATATCTTCCTATGAAAATAAAATTTTAGATTTGGTTGGTGTGCAAAAACAGATTACACACGAAAAATATATTGTGTCGGACGAATATTCAGTGTGATACTTGTGTTATGTGAATTGGAAGAGGAAGTTGTGATGCATATTGTGTAGCTTTCATGTTAGTCAAAAAGCCAGATAACAATGTCCCCCGGTGGTTGGACTGCAAGCTTGGTAAGATTGACGAAGCTTATTTCAAGAGCTGGGACATGATAATGACAGCATATTCTGACCATGCTTATTTCAAAGGCTTGTTAAGAAGCAGCAGTGGCAATTCCAAAATTCATAAAAAAAATCTAAAGAGGCCTCGTACACTAGACAACGCCTACACGATAATATGCAATCACATAAGCAATAGATCAATATTCCATCATTTCTCTCAAGATTCGATATGAAGTGCGAAGTTCAAAGAACGCAAGAAATGAAATACATAAAAATATTCTCGAAAACGTATTCATGAAAATCAATACAAAAGAAGCAAGTGTAGCATTTAAAACAGAGGAACGGGAGGCCTCTTTTGACTCACTTATAGAGTCCTTCCTCGAAACGCACCCCGCTAAATGTGAGATTTGATTCCGAAGAAACCGAATCATAGCGAGGAAATGATTTTGATTCAATCTGTTTCGATCAATCGACATCGTATTTCTTAATCACGTTCTTCGCGAGCGGAAGAACGAGACACGATGTTGAGATGGAACACTACACGGTGTCGCCTTCTTTCTTTTGGCCATTCTCTTAATCTACCATGAAATGCTTAGTAATGATTTGGGTTGAAGCATATATGTAACCAAACCCAAATCAGGCTTAGAGCATCTCCAACCCTATTGTGAGTTTGAAAAAAATGGTTGCCACATAGGAATGACAACCATTTTTTTCAAAAATACTTCTCCAATGCAAATGTAAAATAAAGTGTGGAGTTGACATGGCAATGACATGGCAAAGACAATATGAAGTTGGTTGTCTAGATCTAGACAATGCACTTCACAATGTCTTTATGTCCACATCATCATTTGTGAATAAAAATGTTTATAAAAAGAAGTAGAAGAGTAAAAGTTGTCTTGGAAGTTGTAAAAAATTATTTTGTATTATCTTCTCAATACTTTTGCATTGTAGATGACTGTCACGCCCCAGAACCAGAATACTGGAGAGCGGGGGCAGACATAGCCAGCTACGTATATGAAATGTGATCCATCTCGCTATACGGTCACGGCTGTCTAGATACATGAGGGTTTACTACAAGCCAACAGTCTCTTAAGGTCATGAACAAGCCTATTGTCTCAATCACAAGCAGGTAAGTAAAAGTTACAAGATGTATGATCATTAAATATACAATAGTAAGGCGTCCTAAACATTACATATTCAGCTGATCATGAAGCTAGTCGTTACAAAATGTTAGGACTAACAAGAGTTTAGTCATACATGATCAACCCTAGGATCTGTCAATCATGTTACAGCCCGTAGGCAGATAGTAAGTAAGTGCAATCGAGCTAAACAGGTGCTCGTCGGCTAAACACCTCAAAAGAATATTTTTACAATAGAGTGGAAGAGCCAAAAATAACCCACTCGTTGCCCTGGTTACGTCTGGTGTTCACCATCGGACTGAAAAGTTGGTAGATACTCGGAAGCTGCTCCGAAATCTGGCCATACAAAACCAGCTGGGTCAGGTCCCAGAAAGAGCAAGTGCCACAAAGGAAGCTTCACTTAGGAACTAAAACTAGCAATCAGCACAATTATAAATAAAGGTAAGAACTGAAAATAAAGAAAATACATCAGGATGATATACGACGAGATAACCATAGAACTATTCAGATAACCGGGTTACAACCCGTAAACCAAACAAGGACCGGGGTTGTAACCCTTCGCCTGAACAGAACTTGGAATTCTCACCATTTATCGATAAAATAAATGCAGGCATTCTGGTCATGCAGTAATCTGGAACAGAATCAGGACAAGACTAGACTGGTTAGACTACATTCAATCATTTTACGGCCAAGCAAGAATTACGGCTTGATACTTTAACTAACTAGGGTTATCACAGGCCTAGTTACTAGCAAGATGCAGTGAGATTACTCCCCAGCCACAAGCCCTGCAGTCCATCCAGGTTATCCAGGTTGAAAGATTAGAGTTGAATTTAGGTGGGTACATCGTCCAGGAAACGAATGTACCCTTAGGTAGCTTGAAGGGTGCAACACATGACAGTGTGCTGGAAATGTGCCCTACTCGACGGCAGGCTACAGATTCCAAGGCGTGCCCAGGTAACGGGATTGCCTGTAGCTGGGAGATCTCTTTATGACTAGTATATTAATCTAGTTATTAGCCTTATTCTATTTCAATAGGTACTCCTGACCGTGGTACTCAGGAGTCCCCTCCTAGACATGATGCAAGACAAGACTGGATTATTTGTACAAGCACAATCACCTACGGTGTCCAGGATTAATTATACAGGTCATGCCATGTCAGGTAGCCGTCGCAACAGTTTATCAGATATATCATGTCAGGTTATCATGTCAAGATTTCTTGTCAAGAGTGCGCCACGACGGGCCACTATCAGGTCATGTCATGTTTACTTGTCACACCATATCATGTACAATTGTCATTACAATCAGGTCAATCAATTCGTGATTAATCAAGTTCAGGACAAAAGACGTAAGGATATAAAATGGACGTAAAAATATACAATAGGGGTTACAAGACATGAGCAAATAATAACAAAATAATAGTACACAGGGCTATTGGAAAGTCATGCGGCTCAGGCATATGCGGCCAAGAAGTGATCACATGCGGCTGGGAGGAGAACAGCTGTCACTCCCCGTTCCCGGAATGCGTATTCTAATACGTATATTGCCTGAATGTATTTATTTAGTATTTATCATGTAGTATCCTGTATTTAAATTCCTATAACTTCATGTTAATTAATCATCTGCATTTTATTTTCTGCACTTTATTTTTCTACAATTCTATTATCTGCTCTTTAAATTTTCATGTTAATTAATTAGCTGCTCTTTAATTTTTATGCTAATTAATTCCTGCAATTTTATTTCTGCATTTCTTCCTGTAATTTTATTACCTGTATTTTAATTCCTGCTCTAGTTTTACTTTCGGGTTGGCCTTGTTGGACCCGTGCAACCCGACCCATTAGAACCCGGCCCAACTTCCACCTACTACCCCTTTGCTACTTAAAGCTACCCTCTCCCTTCTCTCTCCTCATTCACTCCTTCTTCACCATTACTTCTTCTTCTTCCTTTTATTACTCTCTCCACCTACCAACTAGGCAAGTACATCTTGCTCTACATGAGGACCATATTTTATGGTTCAATATTCTTCCTCTCATGATTCTAAGAGAGTTTAGTGCTTAGTATTTTTGATTTCATTGGTTCATTTCTTGTAGATCTAAGTTATTGTATTTTCGGTTGTCTATGGGTTTTGATCTAGCAAACTCCGTTGTTCTCAAGATTTGATGGTTCCATGTCGTAGAGCAGTTCATCCTACCCAATTTTGACCTTTAGAAAGTCGGATTCGGACTTATTTTGACCAAGTTATGAACTTTTGAAGCCTTGGGGTGCAACCATGGAGTTCTTGCTGTTTGGAGAAGACAGTGAGCAGTGTATGCTAGCTTTTTAGCTGTGTCACTGAGCTGCGCGCGCTCTTTAGCGCAGCATGGAATCCATACGCTGCCTTTTTAGGAAGCGTGTGTCTTGCATACGCTACCTTTTGGAAGCGTGTGTCGTATGGAGTTCATACGCTACCTTTTGGGAGCGTATGACTTGCATACGCTGACTTGGATGGTGAGGAGTCGTATGGAGTTCATACGCTACCTTTTTGGAGCGTATGACTTGCATACGCTGACTTGGATGGTCAGGAGTCATATAAAGTCCATACGCTGCCTTTTTGGGAGCGTATGACTTGCATACGCTGACTTGATTGGTGAGGAGTCGTACGAAGCTCATACGCTGCCTTTTTGGAGCGTATGACTTGCATACGCTGACTTGATTGGTGAGGAGTCGTATGAAGCTCATACGCTGCCTTTTTGGAGCGTATGACTTGCATACGCTCACTTCAGTGTCAATGAGTCGTATGGAGTCCATACGCTGCCTTCCTGAGCGTAGCCTGACCTAAGCGTATGACTCTTGCACTGAGCGTATGGCCTTTGGCTGACTTGGTCTTATGTCAGCATGTCAGTTTGGTTTCATTTTCCTTGCCTGGATCTTTTATAGCCCTGTATATTGATATTTTATTAGATATTTTACGCCCATTTTATATCCTTACGCCTTTTGGCATGAACCCGATAAATTATGATATGTTAATATTGTTATATTGATTGTTATATGGAATATGCCCTGTGTCTTGATTGATTCACGGGTACCCAGTAAGACTGGAACTTGACCTTGAGAGTTATAGACTCGACCCTATTTAATGTAAATTGACTTTCATGCCTTGTCACCATTAATGACGATGGTTATCTTGACTAAATTGATCATGCGTTCCTAATTGGAACTAAGAGACTGGCTAGTCGTCTTATTCAATGAAATGAATGAGACACGTTCATGTTATGAACTATTGTACTCGACTGGCTGATCCCGAATATTGACATACATGCACATGCAGGCTTCAATCTATTTATTTATTTATTTATTTAGTTATTTTTCTACAAAAGAAGCATGTGTACTTTATGGTCAAGGCATGATTATCGTGGATAGATTTGATTGTTGCATTACGCTATGTAAGACCTGCAACCTAACCGCACTGGTATCGTTGTAGAGTTGTGCATATCGTACCCCGTACGAAAGTACTCATTTGAATGACCATGATCCACGGCATGGGATTTCACTCAACGTAGAGACTATTAAGTTAAATAAAATAATGATTGCATGGAGAGAATGGATTCCCGAATTCTTACATGACAGCCCCCTTGGGACGAGTAGTACCCGACGGGCCGGCTGGTTCCCACAGATACTGTAAATCTGCCACACGGGCAGAGAACAGTACCTGCTTTTATTATTATTGTATATTGTATATTGACGAGCGTCCTGCTAGGACTCGTCTAATTCATGCATGGGCCAATTGATCGACTGGATAGACTAGCCTTGCTTCACATAGTAAGAACTGAGGAATCCATAATTGCATTATTCCAGGATAACTTGGGACTCATAATAGCAAGCCGTAGGAGTTGATTGGCCGTTCAAGATGATTTGTTTGTGCACTGTACTCTGTTACCTAACTGGGATGATCAGAATGTCAGGACATGACGGGCCAACTTCTGTCCTTGTTTGGTTGGGAGGTTGGTTCGAAGTGTCTTGATGTGATGTGAGTTCTAGTAGCAAGCAGAGATCTATTATTATATTCTCTTACTTACTGGTTTTAGTTCTCATGTCGTGCTCCCTTGTGGTACTTGCTATTAGAGGTCTAACCTCTCTGGTTTTGCATGGCCAGATTTAGAGCCAGTTCCCGAGGACTCAGCGTACTTCCACCTCCAGGATGGTCAATACTAGAGGAATGATCGCAGGCGTCGAGTGGATTCCTTAACTTCACCACTCGTTTTGTTATCTACTTTATACCTTGCCGTTTGGCACCGACATGTTAGTCGGATTGTCTTGTACTTACTTTTGCATAATTGTAATTAAGTCAGACTGCAGCTGATAACAATTGTGTACGCTTGCTATATCATCTGGCTATGTTTTATAAAGCCAGATCTCAAGAACATTTTGACTGAGCGTTTGGGACGCCTTACTGCTTTACCTTACATGTTCTATATTTCTGTTTCTTGTTTGAATGATTGAGACAATAGATGTGAAATGACCATAGTAAGACTTTTATGTAGTATGCACCCCCTCGTCTGGTTAAACAGCATTGATCGTATTATACGGTATTCATCTACCCGTAATACGTAGCTGACTGAGTCACTCCCCCGCTCTCCAGTATTCTGGTTCTGGGGCGTGACAAGGTTTTAGTGGTAGCCCATGCAGGTCTGATTTCAGACTTGTGGGGTGTTTTGTTTAATAGGATGTCTCAATCACACATGTTTCCCCTTGATCTCATGATTTGTTACTCTCAACTCTAGCTTGACATTCCAGTATCCTTTGACTTCATTGATCCTTCATGTCCGGTCATTTGATTGTTCTCTTGTCCCTTTTCTTAGGGGCACCTCGTCCGTATCTGTCAGAGCGGGACAGCAACAACATGGACAGCAACATGGACAACCTGACCCTGTTGGTCAGCAACAAGGGCCAGTCTCACCTCAGGAGACTACTCAGGAAGAAGTGATCGTGGAAGCAGCAGCTGGGTTGCAGTATCCGGATGTTCCACCACCACCAACAGTTCCACCTACCCCTGCGGAGATGGACACACCAGCCCTTCTGGAGATCATGAGAGGGATGATGGCTACTCAGCAACATCAGATGTTGGCCCAGCAGCGCATGCACACTCAGCTACAAGAGCAGAATGTGTTGCTCAATCAAGGATTGCAGACGGCTTTGGAAAGAGGAGTGAGGACTGATTCAGGAGCATCAGCCAGGTTTTGCAAGTACAACCCCCGCCGTTTCGAGGGCACGAAGGATGCCATCTCAGCAGATGCATGGCTTAAGGATATTGAGACTATTCTGACAGCCGCTAAGGTACCGGCAGAAGAACGTGTGGATCTAGTGAAGTTGTTACTTCAGGATCTCGCACGTGATTGGTGGGAAGCAGAGGAAGTAGGCATCAGACGTCCCGTTGCTTGGGACGATTTTACTACAAGGTTCAAGACGAAGTACTATGGAGTTGTGGCGCAGTTTGAGCTACAACAGAAGTTTATCAGCCTCAGGCAGGCTGACAAGACTGTAGATGCTTATGCAGCAGAATTCTGCAGGTTGAGTAGATTTGCCCCAGAGATGGTAGCGACGGAACGCCAGAGGGCGATGAGGTTCCAGCAAGGGTTTCATCTTGAGCTCTTGCAATTGATAGAGGGGCATAATTACCAGACTTTTGATAAGATATTGACAGCGACTCGAAGGCATGAGATCACCATTCAGAGGCTTGCAGTAAGGACTGGGGGTCAGAAGAGATCCCACAGTCAGATTGAAGGAGGAGGGAGAGCAGCGCCCCGAACAACAGCACCATCCCCTGGCATTCGTATCCACGATGTGGCGATGCGAGGGCCAGCACCACCACCCAGGCAGCAGCAACAGCAATAGAGGAAGAACCAGCAACCCCTGGCGGGCTGCACTTATTGTGGGAAGATGGGGCACACTAGAGATGTGTGTCGGACATTGAATGGACTGTGTCTGATATGTGGAAACCCAGATCATCGGGTTACCATATGTCCCATGAATTCGAGGTCAGGAGGACCAGGGCAGCAGTTTCCTGCTCTGCCAGCACCAGGGGCAGGGCAGTATCGAGGACCAGCATTCGCAGTGAGGCCGTTGGCGCAACGTCCGTTAGTATCACAGGCTCAGATGTTTCGGCAGCAGGGGCCGCCGATGCAGCAACACCAGCATAGACCACCCCAACATCATCAAGGAAGGGGCCAGCAGCAGCACCAGGCTAGGCCACAGCATGGGAACCAGCAAGGAGGTCGAGGGCAGGCATTCACACTGTCCTTGGAAGAGGCATTGGCATCGGGAGATGTTGTGGCAGGTAACATTCTCGTTGCCTCATATCCCGCAGTAGCATTGTTTGATTCGGGAGCATCACACTCATTCATATCTGCACAATTTGCGACACGACTAGGAGTGGAGTTCGAGGCATTGCCAGGGAGGTTGAATATACTCACTGGTAATGGGCTCGTGGGAGTTAGTAGAGTTAGTTTAGCATGTAGTGTTGTAGTGTGCGGGCATCCTTTACCCGCCCGGTTGATAGAATTTCCTGTTGGAAATTTCGACGTTATCTTAGGCATGGACTGGCTGAAAGACAGTCATGCGACAATAGATTGTCGTAGTGGAAGTGTATCTTTTGATATTCCAGGCATGGAGAGGTTCACCTTGGTCAGGTCAGAGGCAACTCAGCAAGAGCAGGGAGTAGTAACAGCAATGGAAGAAGTTCAGATTCCGAAGGTAGTTGAAGAATTTCTAGACGTATTTCCCGAAGAACTTCCAGGTCTACCACCGGTTAGAGATATTGAGTTCAGAATAGAATTGGCACCTGGAACTAAACCAATATCAGATCGGGTTTACAGAATGGCGGATTCAGAGCAGGCCAAGGTATATCAGCGCATAGAGGAATTGAAGGAGAAGAAGTTTATCCAAGCTAGCATATCGCCATGGGCAGCACCAGTGGTACTTGTGGGGAAGAAGGATGGATCATCCAGATTGTGCATCGATTACAGGAAGCTTAACGAGACAACAGTAAAGAACAAGTACCCATTACCCAGGATCGACGACTTATTTGATCAGTTGAGCAAGGCTAGAGTTTTCTCCAAGATAGATCTTCGTTCAGGGTATCATCAGGTGAGGGTTCGGAAGGAGGATATTTCCAAGACAGCATTCAGGTCGAAGTATGGGCATTATGAGTTTTTAGTAATGCCGTTTGGTTTGACCAATGCTCCAGCTATCTTCATGGATTTGATGAACCGCATCTTTATGCCGTATTTAGATCAGTTTGTCGTAGTATTTCTCGACGACATTCTTGTGTACTCTGCTAGTGAAGAGGAGCATGAAGACCACCTTAGGAAAGTGTTGCAGGTTCTGAGAGAGAACCAGTTGTATGCCAAGCTCAGCAAGTGTGAGTTCTGGATGGACCATATTTCATTTTTGGGTCATATCGTATCAGGAGCTGGAGTAGCAGTGGATCCCAAGAAGGTAGAAGCAGTAGAGAGTTGGCCAGTACCCAAGACCGTAGCTGGTGTACGGAGTTTTTAGGATTGGCAGGATATTACAGAAGATTTGTGTCAGATTTTACAAGACTTTCAGCACCCATGACCCGCTTGACACGGAAGGATGTGCCATTCGTTTGGTCGGCAGAATGCCAGGCATCATTTGAGAATCTGAAGCAGAAGTTGATATCAGCGCCCATTCTTACATTGCCAGTTGGACCCGAAGGTTTTACAGTATATTGTGATGCGTCAGGTAAAGGACTTGGATGTGTCCTTATGCAACATGGAAAGGTGATAGCATATGCATTTAGGCAGCTTCGGGACCACGAGAAGAATTACCCAACTCATGATTTGGAGTTAGCGGCAGTAGTATTTGCTCTGAAGCTATGGAGACATTACTTATATGGTGACCGAGTGGAAATGTACACAGACCACAAAAGTCTGAAGTACATCTTTACTCAGAAGGAACTGAACATGAGGCAGAGAAGGTGGCTGGAGTTGATCAAGGATTATGACGTGGAGCTTCAGTATCATCCAGGCAAGGCGAATGTAGTAGCAGACGCCCTTAGCAGAAGAGACGGCGCATTTATGTTGACAACACAGAGGCATATCTTAGAAGACCTTCAGGAGATGGGCATCGAAGTTATACTTTCTAGTGATGTAGGAGTTCTAACTAGTCTACAAGTTCAATCCGACTTGGTAGGCAGGATCAAGGCAGCTCAGGCACAAGATCCAAGGATTCAGAAGCTTAGGGCAGAATGTGAGTCAGGACTCAGGAAGGAGATGAGAATTCACGAAGATGGTACACTTAGGTTTGGATCGCGTCTATGTGTACCTAGTGGAGATATCAGACAGGAAGTTATGACAGAAGCTTACAGTTCTCAGTACTCTATACATCCTGGAGGGACCAAGATGTACCAAGATATCAAGCAGCACTTCTGGTGGAATGGAATGAAGAGAGAGATAGCTAGATTCGTTTCCCGTTGCTTGGTATGTCAGCAAGTGAAGGCAGAACAGCAAAGGCCAGCTGGATTATTGCAACCGCTTCCTATCCCGGAATGGAAGTGGAGCATATCACGATGGACTTTGTGACCGGTTTACCGAGATCGCCAAGTGGTAAGGATGCCATTTGGGTGATAGTAGATCGGCTTACGAAGGTGGCGCATTTTCTTCCTTTCAGAGTAGGGCAATCTACAGAAAAGTTGGCAGAGTTGTATATGCAACAGATAGTCAGGCAGCATGGAGTCCCTGTCAGTATTGTGTCAGATCGAGATACCTGTTTCATATCACATTTCTGGAAGAGCTTACATCATAGTCTGGGTACCAAGTTAAGATTTAGTACGGCTTACCATCCGCAGACGGACGGGCAATCAGAAAGAACGATTCAGACTTTAGAAGACATGTTACGAGCTTGCACTCTAGATTTTGGAGGATCTTGGAAGAGTCACCTTCACTTGGTCGAGTTCTCATACAACAACAGTTATCAAGCCAGTATCCAGATGGCGCCATTTGAGGCACTATATGGTAAGAAGTGTAGATCGCCACTAGCATGGGATGATATCGGGGAAAGGAAGATGCTAGGCCCAGAAATGATTGTTCAGACGGTTGAAGTGATTAAGGGAATTAGAGAGCGACTTCGTGTTGCGCAGGATCGGCATCGTCATTGGGCGGACCAGCATCGTAGGCCGTTAGAGTTCTCTGTTGGGGACCACGTATTCTTGCGGATCTCACCTACCCGTGGGGTCATTAGATTTGGCGTTCGCGGGAAGTTGAGCCCACGATACGTAGGCCCATTTGTTATTCTTGATAGGGTAGGCGATGTTGCTTATCGTTTATCCCTTCCACCTTCGTTACGAGAGGTGCATGACGTGTTTCATGTATCTCAATTGCGAAGGTATGTATCGGACCCCAGCCATATCCTCGATCATTCAGAACTGGTTGTTGGTACCAACCTGTCTTACGAGGAACAGCCTGTGTCCATCTTGGACTGAAGAGAGAAGATACTCAAGAACCGAACAATTAACCTTGTCCGGGTTGCTTGGGGTCATCACTCTTTGGGAGAGTCAACGTGGGAACGTGAGGATGATATCCGATCACGGTATCCACATCTGTTTGACTCACAAGGTATATCTTTTTCTGTGTACCTTGATTGTCTTGATTCCTCATGCTTAACCCCTTATGAGTAGAATTGCTAGATAACGTAGATTGTTAAATATGGATATGTTACTTGCCTATGGACATTGTAAAATGATTGCTTGATTGAATTGCTTGTACTTGGATTAGTTTAGCCCCGATATTTCTATCCTGCTTGGATTTCAAATTCCGAGGACGGAATTTTTCTAAGGTGGGTAGAGATGTCACTCCCCGTTCCCGGAATGCGTATTCTAATACGTATATTGCCTGAATGTATTTATTTAGTATTTATCATGTAGTATCCTGTATTTAAATTCCTATAACTTCATGTTAATTAATCATCTGCATTTTATTTTCTGCACTTTATTTTTCTACAATTCTACTATCTGCTCTTTAAATTTTTATGTTAATTAATTAGCTGCTCTTTAATTTTTATGCTAATTAATTCCTGTAATTTTATTTCTGTATTTCTTCCTGTAATTTTATTACCTGTATTTTAATTCCTGCTCTAGTTTTACTTTTGGGTTGGCCTTGTTGGACCCGTGCAACCCGATCCATTAGAACCCGGCCCAACTCCCACCTACCACCCCTTTGCTACTTAAAGCTACCCTCTCCCTTCTCTCTCCTCATTCACTCCTTCTTCACCATTACTTCTTCTTCTTCCTTTCATTACTCTCTCCACCTACCAACTAGGCAAGTACATCTTGCTCTACATGAGGACCATATTTTATGGTTCAATATTCTTTCTCTCATGATTCTAAGAGAGTTTAGTGCTTAGTATTTTTGATTTCATTGGTTCATTTCTTGTAGATCTAAGTTATTGTATTTTCGGTTGTCTATGGGTTTTGATCTAGCAAACTCCTTTGTTCTCAAGATTTGATGGTTCCATGTCGTAGAGCAGTTCATCCTACCCAATTTTGACCTTTGGAAAGTTGGATTCGGACTTATTTTGACTAAGTTATGAACTTTTGAAGCCTTGGGGTGCAACCATGGAGTTCTTGCTGTTTGGAGAAGACAGTGAGCAGTGTATGCTAGCTTTTTAGCTGCGTCACTGAGCTGTGCGTGCTCTTTAGCGTAGCATGGAATCCATACGCTGCCTTTTTAGGAAGCGTGTGTCTTGCATACGCTACCTTTTGGAAGTGTGTGTCGTATGGAGTTCATACGCTACCTTTTGGGAGCGTATGACTTGCATACGCTGACTTGGATGGTGAGGAGTCGTATGGAGTTCATACGCTACCTTTTTGGAGCGTATAACTTGCATACGCTGACTTGGATGGTCAGGAGTCGTATGAAGTCCATACGCTGCCTTTTTGGGAGCGTATGACTTGCATACGCTGACTTGATTGGTGAGGAGTCGTATGAAGCTCATACGCTGCCTTTTTGGAGCGTATGACTTGCATATGCTGACTTGATTGGTGAGGAGTCGTATGAAGCTCATACGCTGCCTTTTTGGAGCGTATGACTTGCATACGCTCACTTGAGTGTCAAGGAGTCGTATGGAGTCCATACGCTGCCTTCCTGAGCGTAGCCTGACCTAAGCGTATGACTCTTGCACTGAGCGTATGGCCTTTGGCTGACTTGGTCTTATGTCAGCATGTCAGTTTGGTTTTATTTTCCTTGCCTGGATCTTTTATAGCCCTGTATATTGATATTTTATTAGACATTTTACGCCCATTTTATATCCTTACGCCTTTTGGCATGAACCCGATAAATCATGATATGTTAATATTGTTATATTGATTGTTATATGGAATGTGCCCTGTGTCTTGATTAATTCACGGGTACCCAGTAAGACTGGAACTTGACCTTGAGAGTTATAGACTCGACCCTATTTAATGCAAATTGACTTTCATGCCTTGTCACCATTAATGACGATGGTTATCTTGACTAAATTGATCATGCGTTCCTAATTGAAACTAAGAGACTGGCTAGTCGTCTTATTGAATGAAATGAATGAGACACGTTCATGTTATGAACTATTGTACTCGACTGGCTGATCCCGAATATTGACATACATGCACATGCAGGCTTCAATCTATTTATTTATTTATTTATTTAGTTATTTTTCTACAAAAGAAGCATGTGTACTTTATGGTCAAGGCATGATTACCGTAGATAGATTTGATTGTTGCATTACGCTATGTAAGACCTGCAACCTAACCGCACTGGTATCGTTGTAGAGTTGTGCATATCGTACCCCGTACGAAAGTACTCATTTGAATGACCATGATCCACGGCATGGGATTTCACTCAACGTAGAGACTATTAAGTTAAATAAAATAATGATTGCATGGAGAGAATGGATTCCCGAATTCTTACATGGCAGCCCCCTTGGGACGAGTAGTACCCGACGGGCCGGCTGGTTCCCACAGATACTGTAAATCTGCCACACGGGCAGGGAACAGTACCTGCTTTTATTATTATTGTATATTGTATATTGACGGGCGTCCTGCTAGGACTCGTCTAATTCATGCATGGGCCAATTGATCGACTGGATAGACTAGCCTTGCTTGCACATAGTAAGAACTGAGGAATCCCTAATTGCATTATTCCAGGATAACTTGGGACTCATAATAGCAAGCCGTAGGAGTTGATTGGCCGTTCAAGATGATTTGTTTGTGCACTGTACTCTGTTACCTAACTGGGATGATCAGAATGTCAGGACATGACGGGCCAACTTCTGTCCTTGTTTGGTTGGGAGGTTGGTTCGAAGTGTCTTGATGTGATGTGAGTTCTAGTAGCAAGCAGAGATCTATTATTATATTCTCTTACTTACTGGTTTTAGTTCTCATGTCGTGCTCCATTGTGGTACTTGCTATTAGAGGTCTAACCTCTCTGGTTTTGCATGGCCAGATTTAGAGCCAGTTCCCGAGGACTCAGCGTACTTCCACCTCCAGGATGGTCAATACTAGAGGAATGATCGCAGGAGGCCTCGAGTGGGTTCCTTAACTTCACCACTCGTTTTGTTATCTACTTTATACCTTGCCGTTTGGCACCGACATGTTAGTCGGATTGTCTTGTACTTACTTTTGCATAATTGTAATTAAGTCAGACTGCAGCTGATAACAATTGTGTACGCTTGCTATATCATCTGGCTAAGTTTTATAAAGCTAGATCTCAAGAATATTTTGACTGAGCGTTTGGGATGCCTTACTGCTTTACCTTACATGTTCTATATTTCTATTTCTTGTTTGAATGATTGAGACAATAGATGTGAAATGACCATAGTAAGAATTTTATGTAGTATGCACCCCCTCGTCTGGTTAGACAGCATTGATCGTATTATACGGTATTCATCTACCCGTAATACGTAGCTGGCTGAGTCACTCCCCCGCTCTCCAGTATTCTGGTTCTGGGGCGTGACAACAGCCCATGCGGCTGGGAAGTGTAGTATCATGCGGCTGGGTATAGAAGGAGGCGCATGCGGCTTAGTAGAAGCCCATGCGGCTGGATAGAGCCAGACGCATGCGGCTGAAGGGGAGCGGAGTACATGCGGCTAAAACGGGCCCGGGTTCATGCAGCTCAATAAGGTGGGCGCACATGCGGCTGCATAAGCAAGGGGGCGCATGCGGCTACAAAAGCAAGGGACGCATGCGGCTAGGTTCACTCAAGGGCGCATGCGGTTGAAGGGGCAGGAGCCTTATACGGCTCTCAGAAAGTGGGTCCATATGCAGCTAGAAGGACAAGAGCCTCATGCGGCTGGGAAGAAGTGGATCTATGCGGCCAGCGGAGGAAGGTTCTCATGCGGCTGGCTGAGTCAAGTTTATGCGGCTAAAGGACATCCCCAGTCATGCGGCCAAGTTCAGATAGTTCATGCGGTTGGATCATCATGCGGCTAGGAGAACACTTGCCGCATGAAACATTCATACGGTCAAGTCAGGCACTGTTCTTCTTTTCCAAATTTTTCCGAGAAGAAGAACACCATGGGGGCCAAGTTTCCAAACTCCATAACTCCATCATCCGGAGCCCAAACCCGAACTTCCACAGGTCAAAATGGGGTAGAACAAAATTTTCTACAACATGGAACCATCAAAACTCAGAAATAACAAGTTTAAGTAGATCAAAATCCAAGAAATTTGAAAATAAGATAAACTTAGATCTACAAGAATCCGGCCGTGGAAAGTGGAAATGCCAAGTACTAAAGTAAGTTAAAATTCTGTAAGGAAGAGAATGAAACATTAAAATTAGAGTTCCTCCATGAAGCAAGTTGCACTTGCCTAGACCTCTCTCTCCTCTCTCTGGTAGGTGAAAAAGTAAATGGAAGAAGAAGAAGAGTAATGAAGAGAGAGAAAGAAGAATAGGTAATAAATACTAATGGTGGTGGTAGGTAGGGGGTTCACCCTTGGTCCATGATAAACCAAAGAAAACCGAGTCAAGCCGAACCAACCCAAGAAATAACCAAGCCAAGATGCAAGCTAAGCAAGGAATGATGCAACACAGAATAAAATACGTACACGTATTCCAAAAATACGTAATACGGACAACAGGCATTACAACTCTACCCACCTTAAAAGAATTCCGTCCTCGGAATTTAATTAAGAGGCTAGAGAGACAAGGACCAGCTATATTAATCACAAGCAAGCTATGACTAGACAGGCAATCACTCATTCAAGCAAGGAATCGAAGGCATGAGGCATAAGGAAGACATTATACCTCACGAGTCAAACAAGTCGGGATATCGCGATCGGATGTCATCCTCACGCTCCCACGTTGACTCACCCAAAGAGTGATGAACCCAAGCAACTCGGACTAACTTGGTAGTCTTGTTCTTGAGTGTCTTCTCTCTCCGGTCCAATATAGACACGGGCCTCTCCTCATACGAAAGGTTGGTACCAACAACCAATTCCGAATGATCTAGGATGTGGCTCGGGTCCGGGATATACCGTAGTAATTGGGATACATGGAACACGTCATGCACCTCGCTTAGCGACGGCGGAAGAGCGAGACGATAGGATACATCACCTACTCGCTCCAGAATATCGAACGATCCTATATACCTAGGACTAAGCTTTTCCCGTACGCCGAAACGAATGACGCCACGGTTAGGCGAAATCCTTAGGAATACATGGTCTCCGATAGAAAACTCGAGAGGGCGCCGATAAGAATTGGCCCAATGGCGCTGGTGATCTTGGGTAACTCAAAGATGATCCCTGACTTTTTTGACTAATTCAACTGTCTGGGCAATCATTTCTGGACCAAGCATCTGCCTCTCTCCAACATCATCCCATGCTAGCGGGGATCTGCACTTCCTACCATACAGTGCCTCGAACGGTACCATCTGGATACTAGCCTGGAAACTGTTATTGTACGAGAACTCCACCAGATGCAGGTGATCTTCCCATGAACCACCGAAGTCAAGCGTGCAAGATCTCAACATATCTTCAAGAGTCTGGATCGTGCGTTCCGACTGGCCATCTGTCTGCGGATGATATGCTGAACTGAACTGGAGATGAGTTCCCAAACTCTCCTGCAGGCTAGCCAAAAGTGCGACGTGAATCTTGAATCTCGGTCCGAGGTGATACTAACTGGCACTCCGTACAACCTGACAATCTGTCTGAGGTACATCTCTGCTAACTGAGCTGTCGACTGACCAACTTTGAACGGGAGGAAGTGAGCTACCTTCGTGAGCCGATCAACTATAACCCAGATAACATCTCTACCAGCTGGGGATCTAGGTAATCCAGTCACAAAATCCATGGTCACATGCTCCCACTTCCATTCTGGAATCAGCAAGGGCTGAAGAAGTCCAGTCGGTCTATGATGTTCAGCTTTAACTTGTTGACAAACCAAACACCGAGAGACTAACCGGGCTATCTCCCGCTTCATGTCATTCCACCAGAAGTGCTGACGGATATCACGGTACATCTTCGTACTAACAGGATGGATGGAATACTGAGAACTGTAAGCTTCCGACATGATCTCCTGCCTGATACCTCCACTGGGTACACAAAGACGCTTACCATGTCAAAATGTACCATCCTCATGAATACATAACTCTGGTCTTCGTCCTGCCTCCCACTCAGCTTTGAGTCGCTGAAGCTTGGAATCTGCTGACTGCGCCATCCGGATCCTCTCGACTATAGTGGACTGAACTTACATACTGGCCATCAATGCTACACTGGAAGGAAGAACAACTTCAATACCCATCTTCTGAAGATCTGCTAACAGCTCCGGTTGCGCTGTTAGGAAATAAACTCCGGCTCTCCTGCTCAAGGCATCTGCAACGACGTTAGCCTTCCCTGGATGATACTGCAGGTTGACATCATAATCCATAAGAAGCTCCAGCCACCTCCTTTGACGCATGTTAAGATCCTTCTGGGTGAAAATATACTTCAGGCTCTTATGATCGGTGAAAATCTCCACCCTATCTCCGTACAGGTAGTGCCTCCACAACTTAAGTACAAACACTACTGCCGCCAGCTCCAAGTTATGGGTTGGGTAATTCCTCTCATGATCACGAAGTTGCCGTGACGCATACGCTATCACCTTCCCATGCTGCATCAGAACACATCCTAAGCCTCTGCCTGAAGCATCACAATACAAGAAGAATCCTCCGGTTCCATCTGGAAGCGCGAGAATGGAAGCCGTCATCAAGCCTCGCTTCAACTTCTCGAATGAATCCTGACATTCTGATGTCCAAGCAAACTGTACCTCCTTGCGGGTCAACTGGGTCAATGGCGCTGAAATCCGAGCAAAATCCGAAACAAACCGTCGGTAGTAATCGGCCAATCCAAGAAAACTACGAACTTCTGCGACTGTGCTGGGCACTAGCCATGACTCAATAGCCACGATCTTCTGGGGATCCACTTCTACTCCTCCTCTGGTGATAATGTGACCCAAGTACGAAATACGATCGAGCCAGAACTCGCATTTACTGAACTTGGCATACAACTGGTGCTCTCTGAGAATCTGAAGAACAACTCTGAGATGCTGCTCATGCTCCGCTTCACTCTTGCTATAGACCAGGATGTCATCCAAGAATACAATCATAAACTGATCCAAGTAAGGCATGAAGATGCGATTCATGAGATCCATGAATACAGCCGGCGCATTGGTTGCTCCAAAGGGCATCACTAGGAACTCCCAATGCCCATATCTCGATCTAAAAGCTGTCTTCGGGATGTCCTGCTCTCTGACTCTGATTTGATGATATCCTGACCGTAAATCAATCTTCGAGAATACTGCTGCCCCTTTAAGCTGATCAAACAAGTCATCTATCCTCGGGAGAGGATATCTGTTCTTGATTGTCACTGAGTTCAAGGTACGATAATCAACACATAGCCTGGACGTACCATCCTTCTTTTTCACAAGCAGCATCGGGGCTCCCCAAGACGATCCACTAGCACGAATGAATCCCTTGGTTCGAAGTTCTTCAATTATCTTGTACAAGATCTCCAACTCTGAAGGCGCCATCCTGTAGACTCTCTCGGATACTGGGGCTGTCCCGGGAATCAAGTCTATGGTGAACTCGATCTCCCGTTCTGGCGGCATACCTGGAAGCTCTTCGAGAAAAATATCTAAAAAAAAATTTGACTATCCGAGGCAACTGCACTGCTGCTACTGCCATCCGCAACACTGGAGGAGAAGGCTCAACTGTGCCTCTGGAAAATGAAAACTCTGACTCGCCTAGAATGCTAAAAACAACCCTACCAATATGGCAGTCTATTCTAGCATACTGGTTCCTCAACCAATCCATCCCTAGGACCACATCATAATCGGCCATCGGAAACTCTATCAATCTAGCGGGAAATTTCTTACCGCTAACTACGATCCGACACGAGAAAAATACTCTATCGACTCCCACAAGTCCGTTACCAGTAAGTATATTGAGCCTTACTGATAATGACTCGGGCTCCAATCCTATCCGTGTCGCGAATCGTGCAGACATAAAAGAATGCGATGCACCAGAATCAAATAAAGCTGAAGCTGGAAAGGAGTTGACGAGAATAGTACCTGTCACTACTTCTCCTGGTGCCAATCCTTCCTCTGCGGTCATCACCATAGCATGACCATGCCCTCGGGGTGCTGGTCCCCTCTGCTAAAATTCTCGCTGCCTATTCTGACTCAAGGCTTGGGCCTGAGTATGCTGCTGGGGGTTATGCTGCTGGAACATCTGGGACTG
This sequence comes from Iris pallida, assembly GCA_029216955.1. Classification (NCBI taxonomy): domain Eukaryota; kingdom Viridiplantae; phylum Streptophyta; class Magnoliopsida; order Asparagales; family Iridaceae; genus Iris; species Iris pallida. Next base: position 2,196,726 of record JANAVB010040820.1, read on the forward strand.
AGGAGGCAAGGGCCTCGGCAATGGATACTGCTGCTTCTGGACCGGAGCTGGTCCTCTCACCGAAGAGCTAGAAAGGTTGGACGATGATGAACCACCCCTGTTCGGGCAAGATCCAACCCTATGGTCTGCTGCTCCACAAGCCAGACACAATCCCTGTGCCCTGCGGCACTCTGCCACTACATGGCCTGGCTTCCCACAATAAGAACATCCCACTGCGGAAGTCTAATTCTGCTTCTGCTGCTGAGGGTACGTCGGGACTGAATGCTGAACCGACGTCACTGAGGCTGCTCGTCTCGGAGCTCCAATAGTCAAAGCTCTAGCTGTCGGGGCTGAAGACTGATTCATCTGGCCGTGGGATCTCTTCCGACCTTCGGCCCTATCCACAATCCTCTGGGAGGTATACTCATGCCTCCTAGCTGCTCTCAAGACTGCATCAAAAGTCTGATGCTCAAACTGCTCGACTGCTAACAAAATTTCCAGGTGAAGTCCCTGCTGGAACCGCAGGGCTCTACCATACTCGGTTGCCACCAAGGTGGGAGCGAACCGACCGAGTCTGGAAAACTCGGCCGCATATCCGTCGACCGTCCTGTCCATCTGCTTCAGATTGGTGAACCTCGTCTGTAGGTCGTACCGAGCTACAACATCGAAATACTTGGTCTGGAATCTCTCTCTCTGAACACTGCCCAAGCAATAGGTGCTGCTAATCCAACAGCCTGAGCCGCCCACCAGCTGTGGGCCAAATCCAACAACTGCAGGCGCACCACAGCTACCTTCTCGTTCTCTGGGGTCCTGGCTGCTTCTAGAATCACCTCAGTGTCCTGAAGCCAAGCATCTGCGGCGATAGCGTCTTCACTACCGTCGAAGAAAGGAGGGTTCAAGCGCTTGAAGCTGTTGGCCGTGCTGTTATCCTGATAACCTCCTCTGGCCAAAGCATCCGCCACTGCCTGGTGCAAGGCGTCTCCTCTACGATCCTGAGAAGCTATCAAGGCTCTGACGAGTCCTACCAAAGTGCCATCATCAGGTTCGGCAGGCTGAACTGGCTGGACTGGTGGCTCTCCGCCAGAAGGTACGACTCTGGATGCCACTCCTGAATGCTGGGCTCGATCTCCAGGTTGCGGCTGGTCCACGGGATGTGCTCCACCTTGCTGATCGGTAGAACCACGAACAATACCGCCGAAGAAGACGACATAGGAAACAATAAGGAAGGACCAGGATAGATCAACGATACAAGCATAAGATCGGAACAAGAATCCAGGGATTCAGATGATACGAACAGAGATCAAGGGCGAATACTAATTGAGACATCTATCCGGTAAACCCTCACATATCTTGATTTACAAGACCTGCATGGGCCACCACTTAAACCATGTCACGCCCCAGAACCAGAATACTGGAGAGCGGGGGCAGACATAGCCAGCTACGTATATAAAATAGGATCCATCTCGCTATACGGTCATGGCTGTCTAGATACATGAGGGTTTACTACAAGCCAACAGTCTCTTAAGGTCATGAACAAGCCTATTGTCTCAATCACAAGCAGGTAAGTAAAAGTTACAAGATGTATGATCATTAAATATACAATAGTAAGGCGTCCCAAACATTACATATTCAGCTGATCATGAAGCTAGTCATTACAAAATGTTAGGACTAGCAAGAGTTTAGTCATACATGATCAACCCTAGGATCTGTCAATCATGTTACAGCCCGTAGGCAGACAGTAAGTAAGTGCAGTCGAGCTAAACAGGTGTTCGTCGGCTAAACGCCTCAAAAAAATATTTTTACAATAGAGTGGGAGAGCCAAAAATAACCCACTCGTTGCTCTGGTTACGCCTGGTGTTCACCATCGGGCTGAAAAGTTGGTAGATCCTCGGGAGCTGCTCCGAAATCTGGCCATACAAAACCAGCTGGGTCGGGTCCCAGAAAGAGCAAGTGCCACAAAGGAAGCTTCACTTAGGAACTAAAACCAACAATCAGCACAATTATAAATAAAGGTAAGAACTGAAAATAAAAAAAATACATCAGGATGATATACGACGAGATAACCATAGAACTATTCAGATAACCAGGTTACAACCCGTAAACCAAATAAGGACCGGGGTTGTAACCCTTCGCCTGAACAGAACTTAGAATTCTCACCATTTATCGATAAAATAAATGCAGACATTCTGGTCATGCAGTAATCTGGAACAGAATCAGGACAAGACTAGACTGGTTAGACTACATTCAATTATTTCACGGCCAATCAAGAATTACGGCTTGATACTTTAACTAACTAGGGTTATCACAGGCCTAGTTACTAGCAAGATGCAGTAAGATTACTCCCCAGCCACAAGCCCTGCAGTCCCTCCAGGTTACACGGGTTGAAAGATTAGAGTTGAATTCAGGTGGGTACATCGTCCAGAAAATGAATGTACCCTTAGGTAGCTTGAAGGGTGCAACACATGACAGTGTGCTGGAAATGTGCCCTACTCGACGGCAGGCTACAGATCCCAAGGCGTGCCCAGGTAACGGGATTGCCTGCAGCTGGGAGATCTCTTTATGACTAGTATATTAATCTAGTTATTAGCCTTATTCCATTTCAATAGGTACTCCTGACCGTGGTACTCAGGAGTCCCCTCCTAGACATGATGCAAGACAAGACTGGATTATTTGTACAAGCACAATCACCCACGGTGTCCAGGATTAATTATACAGGTCATGCCATGTCAGGTAGCCGTCGCAACAGCTTATCAGATATATCATGTCAGGTTATCATGTCAAGATTTCTTGTCAAGAGTGCGCCACGACGGGCCACTATCAGGTCTTGTCATGTTTACTTGTCACACCATATCATGTACAATTGTCATTACAATCAGGTCAATCAATTCGTGATTAATCAAGTTCAGGACAAAAGACGTAAGGATATAAAATGGGCGTAAAAATATACAATAGGGGTTACAAGACATGGGCAAATAATAACAAAATAATAGTACACAGGGCTATTGGAAAGTCATGCGGCTCAGGCATATGCGGCCAAGAAGTGATCACATGCGGCTGGAAGGAGAACAGCCCATGCGGCTGGGAAGTGTAGTATCATGCGGCTGGGTATAGAAGGAGGCGCATGCGGCTTAGTAGAAGCCCATGCGGCTGGATAGAGCCAGGCGCATGCGGCTGAAGGGGAGCGGAGTACATGCGGCTGAAACGGGCCCGGGTTCATGCGGCTCAATAAGGTGGGCGCACATGGGGCTGCATAAGCAAGGGGGCGCATGTGGCTACAAAAGCAAGGGGCGCATGCGGCTAGGTTCACTCAAGGGCGCATGCGGTTGAAGGGGCAGGAGCCTTATGCGGCTCTCAGAAAGTGGGTCCATATGCGGCTAGAAGGACAAGAGCCTGATGCGGCTGGAAAGAAGTGGATCTATGCGGCCAGCGGAGGAAGGTTCTCATGCGGCTGGCTGAGTCAAGTTTATGCGGCTAAAGGACATCCCCAGTCATGCGGCCAAGTTCAGATAGTTCATGCGGTTGGATCATCATGCGGCTAGGAGAACACTTGCCGCATGAAACATTCATGCGGTCAAGTCAGGCACTTTTCTTCTTTCCCAAATTTTTTCGAGAAGAAGAACACCATGGGGGCCAAGTTTCCAAACTCCATAACTCCATCATCCGGAGCCCAAACCCGAACTTCCACAGGTCAAAATGGGATAGAACAAAATTCTCTACAACATGGAACCATCAAAACTCAAAAATAACAAGTTTAAGTAGATCAAAATCCAAGAAATCCGAAAATAAGATAAACTTAGATCTACAAGAATCCGGTCATGGAAAGTAGAAATGCCAAGTACTAAAGTAAGTTAAAATTTTGTAAGGAAGAGAATAAAGCAGTAAAATTAGAGTTCCTCCATGAAGCAAGTTGCACTTGCCTAGACCTCTCTCTCCTCTCTCTGGTAGGTGAAGGAGTAAATGGAAGAAGAAGAAGAGTAATGAAGAGAGAGAAAGAAGAATAGGTAATAAATACTAATGGTGGTGGTAGGTAGGGGGTTCACCCTTGGTCCATGATAAACCAAAGAAAACCGAGCCAAGCCGAACCAACCCAAGAAATAACCAAGCCAAGATGCAAGCTAAGCAAGGAATCATGCAATACAGAATAAAATACGTACACGTATTCCAAAAATACGTAATACGGACAACAGGCATTACAATGACTTTTTAAACTCATTGTCATTTGTAAATATAATCTTGCCACCTATACAAGACATTGTCTTGTGTTCCATGGCACCTAAGAGCATCTCCAACCCTATTGTGGCTTTGGAAAAAAGTTTATGCCACATAGGAATGACAAAATTTTATTTAAAAGTTCTTCTCCAATGCAATTGTCAAGTCAATTGTGAAGCTTATGTGGCAAAAATTAAAGAAGACATTGTGAAGTTGATTGTCTTGTTCTAGACAATGCACTTGACAATGTCTTCTCTTCCTTGTCATCAATATTGAATAAAAAATATTAGAAAAAGGAAAGAAGATGAGTAGTTGTCTTAAAAGTTGTCTTGGAAGTTGAAAAAAATATTTTTTATTGTCTTCTCAATACTTTTGCATTGGAGAGAGTTTTTCTATCTCATTGTCTTTTGAGATATAATTTTGCCACATAAACAAGACATTGTTTTGTGGCTCATGCCACATAGAAGCCACCTAAGACTCACAACACTTATCAAGACAATAGGGTTGGAGATTAGGGCTGCAAACGAGCCGAGCCGAGCCAAGCTTTTGTAAGCTTGAGCTTGGCTTGACTAGAATTATTCGAGCTCAAGCTCGAGCTCGAGCTTGATAAGTTTTTTATTTTGAAGCTTGAGCTTGGCTTGAGCTTGTTTACATTAAGCTTGAGCTTGGCTTGGTTTGAGCTCGAGCTTGGCTTGATAAAGAAGCTTGATTCAAGCTTGATAAACAAGCTCGATAAGCTTGAAATCAAGCTTGTCACTCAACTTTAATTCAAGCTCATTAAGCTTGATTTCAAGCTTAACGAGCTTGATTTCAAGCTAGTTAAGTTTGAATTCAAGTATCTGAAATATTAACAATTTATTTATAAAAAATTAATTAAAAAGGTTCCTTAATATCACTTATTAAGGACATAAATATATAATATACGCGCGCACCCACACACACACACACATATATATATGAACAAATAAATATATAATACACGCACACACACACACACACACACACACACACACACACACATATATATATGAACAAATAAATATATAATACACGCGCACACACACACACACACACACACACACACACACACACACACACACACATATATATATATATATATATATATATATATATATATATATATATATATATATATATATATATATATATATATATATGAACAAACGAGCTTCTAAACAAGCTCCTAACGAGCTTCTAAACGAGTCAGCTCACAAGCTCATAAACGAGCCAGTTCGCGAGCTCAATCGAGCCGAGTACTTCTAAGCTTGAGCTTGGCTCGTTTATTAAACGAGCTCAAAAATAAAGCTTGAGCTCGGCTTGTTTACTAAACGAACCGAGCTCAAACGAGCTTTTATCGAGCCGAGCTTCGAGCAGCTCGCGAACGGCTTGGCTCATTTGCAGCCCTATTGGAGATGCTTAAGATTCACAGCACAAAATTAGACAATAGGATTGGAGATGCTCTTAATCCTTGTGCATGAATACAACATTTTTTTTGCAGGCCTGACTCATCCTCTTTAGAGGTTGTCTGGTCGCTTGTAAATAGTATCAGTGACAACAACCAATGTTTACTGCAATACTTTCAACACCATAATTATGAATCAAAGCCAATCAACATCTGTCATAAATAGGATCTGTTAAATCATTTCTCAATATATTATTATGATTTATGATGGATCTCCATCGTACGTTCCAATAGACTTGACCCCATTCAGTCAAGGATCATAGGGTGAGCGGTATTATGTTTTGGGACTGAAAATCAAATCCAACTGAAACGAATAAGAGATTAGATTCGATTTAAAAAAAAAATTGGTTCGGTGTCCATTTTTAAAAATAGACCGAATAAAAGATTCGATTCGATTTTAAAAAAAAACTCGATTTCGATTTTTAAAATACTAAAAAAGATTATTCGGTTTCGACTTTAAGTTTCGATTTCGGCACAAAATTAAAAACCCAATAAAAATTATACAATTATATAAATATTCTCGATTCTTTGCATATTTTGTAATTAAGATTGTATATTTAAAAACAACAATTCTATGTGTGTGTTTTGAATTCCAAATTTCATAATTTTTAACAACTAGTTCAACTCTGTATGCAAATTTAAAATTCAACAAATGTGTGTATAAAAATTATAATTTTTAATATAATTTAACCACGATCACAACTTTAAAACCGACCCATTAAACAATATAAATAGTCCAACCGAACAATCCGAATAAACCGAATAAAGTGACTTTATTATTCGTTTCGGTTTTTGAATTTTTAGAATTTGGTTTATTCGGTTTTGACTAATTCAGTTTGATTGAAACCGAATAAACCGAACGCTCGCCCCTAACGCATAGTTGCATCATTCGGAACGCGAGTTAATCCTGCAATATTATTTACTTGCAACGAAAAATTGCATTTATACTTACAACAACAGAAATCTTAGGAGAACTGACTAGTTCCTAATTTTTCAAATTCGACCATAGAAAGCTGTTAAAATTATATTTATCTGATCCCTTAATTTCAAATAAGCATAAAAATTAGTATGTTAGTAAAATTTATGTGTCACATTTATAATGCAAGTTCTTGTTCTAAATTTATGCAGTCCAATTGTTACAACAAAAAACTGTCACACGCAATAAAACTGCCATTCATTTATGAAACGGATTAGAGGGATTGACAACGACCTTTATACCTCATCTAACATTAATACCCACAGCATCTTTATTTTTCCCCTCCAAATCTCCTCTCCTCTTCTATTCGGGATCTACCTCCCCTTTTCCGATCCAAAATCAATTTAGATCTCATCCACATTCAAGCCCTAGTTCCTGATCCATAGATTTTGTCCAAAAAGAGAAAAATTTTGGGGATTTTTGTTGTTGAATTCTTGGAGAAATGGCGACGGAAGACTTGAGGTACGTGAAGCTGACCAAGGACCAAGACGCTCCCATGGAGGAGATCCGCCCCGGCGAGCTCAACCAGCCCGTCAGGGTCCCGCAGGTGTGGATATTTGTTCCCAAAGTTCGGATCTTTGTTTGGTTTCGTGAGCGAAAATTTAGGGTTTTGATTTGGTGTGAACTTATATTTAGATCATCTGGAACTGTGTTTCGTGGGTGCAGCTGGAAGTGCGCAGGTGCAACGAGTGCGGGCAGCCCCTTCCGGAGAGCTACGAGCCTCCGGCCGACGAGCCGTGGGCCACCGGGATCTTCGGCTGTGCCGAGGACACTGACAGCTGTAAGGAATGGATGCTCTAGTTGGAAACATAATGTTCTGATTTTTTTCTTCTTTAGCTTTATTTGGTTTTTGGGAATTCTTCATCTTTATATATTATTTATGATGTTTCTAATTGTTGGAGGAAATTTGCGCCAAAATTGCATCAAATCATATAACCACATAAAATCGCAATGCACATTTAGGCCTTTGTTGCTCCACTATGAAATTGGAAATATATATATGTATCGAAACGAGAGAATTGCATTAATCGAAAAAAAAAAAGTCATCTACAAACTCAAAAACATCCCATGTCTCTTCCGATTACCTCGCGACAAAGGCACACAATTATATCTTGGGACTCTTCGGGTATGACTACCTTTGGTTATTCTGGAGCAGGGGGGTCGAGTAGCCAGCATCCTTTTGAAGTTCCCCTCTCATTCGTGTCCTTCGCTCTTCCTCCCACATAGGGTTATCATGGCTAGTCCCCCTTCCTCACCATTGGAAATATCTTGCAAATACATCATCTCTTCAACCTCTTGGACAGTGGGTTCGTCTAGAACCCTTGAGTGAAGCTCCGGTTCTCTGACATTCTGTGGGATCCTGTTATCTGTCCCTTCCTGCCCGTGGTCATTCACAGTTGAATCTCATGGACGACCACATGCAATGGCCATGCCCAGATAGCCCATCCTTTGAACTAGTTCCAAAGCATATCTCACTTGGAACAGTCATTCCCTCAATGGGACTTGTAGACGGGAAGTCGACTTGAACTACCCGTGCTTGCTCTTCTACTATACTCGTCTCTAGTTGCTTTTCAATACCATCTCATGGGGAAACACATGCTGCCCTAGCACAGTCTATATCCATATCCTCGCCATTAGCAATATTGGGAAGGTTGTCCGAGCATCGAGCATCTCTGATGTCCGAAACTGCAACATTTGGTGCAGCAGACTGGCACTCATTCATACTTAACATATCGCATAAATGTCCCATCTGATGCCATTTGAACCTGTACGTTGCTAGGTAATTCATATGTTGCATCTACTTTGACGAACACTCAGGCAAAAGCAAGCTGTTGTCGCTGGGTCGTAGGCAAATATGTCCTCAGCGGGGTGCCAATCAGGCTATCCAACTGCATTAAGGCCGGGACATTCTAGGGCAGAGGAGATAGCCAAGGAAACCAAATCCATATCGGAAACCTTAGAGAACCGATCTCTCTCAAAGCTCGTCAAGGGATTCAAACATTTCAGGACGGCCAACCGCCCATGAAATGTCCAGTGGGGGCCCTTCCAATATGCCAATATGTGATTCAAGTCATCTTCCAATTCAAAATTGAAAATGAAGAATCTATTCTTCTGAGAGTAGATGTCTATGGCTCCTTGTGGCTGCCATAGTCGCCTGGCAATAGCGCTCACCACCCCATAGTATGGTCTTGCGTCCACAAGATACATGACATCAGATGTCTTCCAAAACGTTGTCTCTGCGGCGTCATCTTCGGAGATATCCGTCGTCTCATCGCCATTCACTATTGTTGGCTCGACATATTACAAGCATATTAGGGTCTGCCCTTTCAAGTGCGCGTAGATGGACGCCCAAGAGATAGGAGATGCTCCTGAGATCACCAATGGAGACTAGTTTTGAGGGACAACTCCATCCTCTAAATACCCTCTTGGCCTGACCCTTGGCCTGGGAAGATTTCTGCACCCGCTGGACCCAAGAGTCTGTTATTGTCTCTGTCTCGTCCTAGCAGCCTGAGACATCCCATCACCACCCTGTCTGAGCCCTGACACCTTGTCCAGGAAAATAGTCCTCTCGTCTGGGACTGTAGTACCACTGCCGGTCTGCTCCCTCGGTGGATTGATATCATGCCTGTATCCTGATCCGTGTCTATGTATGAAACCTAGGTGTGGGCTGATCAGGTCAGTTTGCCGTGTGTCAAAAAGTTTCAACCTAACCAAAAGTTTCTGCATAATGAAGCCTCCCACGTGCTGGGGGAAAAAAAAAGCCTCCCAAGAGGGAGGACATCGTCAAAGAAGGAAATAAAAGTTCCGCCACTAACAAACACTAAAAGATGGCTTATGTTCAGCATCCCATATCAGTTAAACAAACCAATGTTTGTGTATTTCTGCTTCTAAAGCCTGAAATTTTGTAGTCTTCCTCTGCTTTCAAGGGACTGGAGCATCTGACACCCCATAATGAGGGATCCAACCTCAAATATAGTTGAGAGAATAAGTTCCTGAAGTTCTTATCTGTATAAGAACTTAAATGTTCAGGGCCTTCTGTGAGGGAGGCCTGCCTAATGTAATGGCCTTAAGTTGAGAGTTGTATTCAATTGCCTGGTTGGCTCTTTTAGTATAAATTGTTCTGTTAAAGTTCTTTCTTGATTGTCGCAAATAGTGAATTGAACCAGTACATCTTGATTTTAGTTTAGTGTTGGTGTCTTGAAGTTCTTGCTTCTATAAGCTCATTGTTTTCCATAAATAAATTCACTTTATTTATTGTGTTTCTGGGAAAATACAACTGTAGGAATCCGATCTAGAAGACGATCGCTTTATCCCTTAGACGATGCGAAGAAGAAAAGCTCTCAAAATTTCAACAGCAATTTAGATATCTATGTATCTCTACAATGAATGAGAAAAGAACTCTATTTATAGAGTCAAAAATAACTGAAAAGATAACTGTCTTCACAACCTGTGCATAGTTGAAAATCACGCAGGATTTAACATATGCAAGGTTATGAGCAGTTACTGGACGTGGCCTGTAACTGTTGGACACATGGCAATCGTGCATGAGTCGTGTGCAAGTTACAGGACACGCAGGTGAGAGATCGGTGGCATGGCTGTCACGTACTCTAATTTGATGAAATCCACGCAGGCTTGTTGAGGACGAAATCCACGCAGACTTTGGTGCAAAAAGTTTCAGAATCCACGCAGACTTAGTGCAAAAAGCTTCAAAATACACGCAAGCTTGAGAAAGGAACATAGAAGTTCAAAATACACGCAGACTTGAGTCAGAACGGCCAGCTGTCTTGATTCGACGTGCCTCGACTGACACAAAATCTCTGACATTGATTGCCTTTTGTCAGTCGCATTTAAATGACAATAAACTCTTTTGGTACGCCAACTTGATGAAGGCTGAGTCTTGTTGAAGAAGATTTCGAAAGTCACGCAATAGTCGGCTGTGATCTCTCGTGCTCCGTGCATACGTGGCATACGAGGAGATATTCTTTGACTGTCGTGCTGTCAGTCATGATGACATTCTGACAAATGATGAGCTATCTCTCAGCGTGACTTTTAAACATTGTCTTGATCAACTCAGCGTGACTTTTAGACTTTGGTCTGATCAACTCAGCGTGACTTTTAGACTTTGTTCTGATCAACTCAGCGTGACTTTTAGACTTTGGGCTGATCAACTCAGCGTAACTTTTAGACTTTGTTCTGATCAACTCAGCGTGACTTTCATTTTTGAGGCCTACAAAACCCCCTTCAAAGTTTTCGAAAAATGATAAATTATTTCGAAATACTTTGAAATCGAGATGATAAAATGAATTTAGTCACGCTGAGATGACTTTAAAGAGAGATTTACTCCGAAATGATTAGACTGTTGGGATTCTGTGCAGTTAGGATCCCGTGCAAAAGCTCCTAAATCGAGACAAATAATGATGTTGCCGTTTGGAATTCTTCATGAGCCTATAAATAAGCTATAAATCACTTCTTTCCTTCTTTACTTGCTTTAGAGAAAGAAGAATCCACAGAAGAGAAACTTCATCTTCCCCGACGAACTTCATCTTCCCCGACTTCTTCTTCCCCTTCTCAGCAGCAATGGCTCCTAAGAAAACCGACGCTCAGGCCAAGGGGAAAGCTCCTGCGACTTCCTCGCGTGCCACCACTGACAGACTTCCTCGACGCGAAGTCACGCATCCTCCTATGCAGCGTAAGTGATGGATGGGGATATGAACTGTTGAAGATGACTTGATGAAGATGACTTTGATGAAGATGAACTCCACATAGAAATCTTAGGATCTTAAGACAAATAATGAACTTCAGAAATATATCCCCCCTTCTTAGGGCAAAGGATATTAATAAAGTATGCCCCCTCTTTAGGGTTGGCCATACTTCACATCTTCGTGTTTACGAAGCTCTGTGTTTCACGCAAATGAGCATGGCTCTCATGACTCTGCGTGATTTTTCATGTATTGGCAGGGATGTCAATGTTTGAATTATTCACGCAGCTTTCATGACTCTGCGTGATTTTTTTTTCATATGTTGGCAGAAATGTCCATGTTGAATTATTCACACAGCTTTCATGACTCTGCGTGATTTTTCACATGTTGGCAGAAATGTCCATGTTGAATTATTCACGCAGCTTTCATGACTCTGCGTGATTTTTCACATGTTGGCAGAGATGTCGATTTTGAAATAGTCACGCAGACTTCTGAGAGTCATCCTCTGGATAGATTAGTTTTGATCTGTCAGCGTATATTTTGTCATTTTCACTTCAATGTGATTCTGGCAATGATGCGTGACTTTTCATTCTAATCTGTCTAGACTTTGCGTGAATTAATCACATGCGTGAATAAATCATTCAGCGTGTCTTGATCGTATTTCCTTCAAACACTGCTATTCACGCATAAGGCTCGTAGACATAGATTTTACTGAAACACATCTGACCTTATCTTCTTTTATTTTCTGTAGTGAACATCCAAAGTGAAGAGGCAGATTATGAAGGGCACTTGAGTTTCTCATTTAGACATGATTTATCTCATGTGCAATTTCCTCAGTTTGACCTTCCAGAAGCCAGACTGTCATTGTTGGCAAATCAAGACCATACAACTCTACTCTGTCTGATGAATGGTCAACCCTTTCAGAGTCTTGATTTGGTGTCCCACAAGAAACCAGCATTTCTGTTCGGGGATGCCATAGCACAGAAGTCACAACCAAAGGGCATCAGAGAGAAGGTCTGCTTCTACTTCGAAGGTGATGCAAAACAGCCCATGTACTGGCCGAAGGTTTCTAGGGGCTTATCTATCATGAGATTCATGCATGCCAGCTGTCACGCCCCAGAACCAGAATACTGGAGAGCGGGGGAGTGACTCAGCCAGCTACGTATTACGGGTAGAAGAATACCGTATAATACGATCAATGCTGTCTAACCAGACGAGGGGGTGCATACTACATAAAAGTCTTACTATGGTCATTACACATCTATTGTCTCAATCATTCAAACAAGAAGCAGAAATATAGAACATGTAAGGTAAAGCAGTAAGGCGTCCCAAACGCTCAGTCAAAATGTTCTTGAGATCTGGCTTTACAAAATACAGCCAGATGATGTAGTAAGTATACACAATTGTTATCAGCTGCAGTCTGACTTTAATTACAATTATGTAAAAGTAAGTACAAGACAATCTGACTAACATGTTGGTGCCAAACGGCAAAGTATAAAGTATTTAACAAAACGAGCGGGGAAGTAAGAAAACCCACTCGAGTCCTCCTGCGATCATCCTTCTAGTGTTGACCATCTTGGAGGTAGAAGTAAGCTGGATCCTCGGGGACTGGCTCTAAATCTGGCCATGCAAAACCAGAGAGGTTAGACCTCTAATAGCAAGTACCACAAGGGAGGACGATATGAAGGACTAAACCAGTAAGTAAGAGAATATAATAATAGATCTCTGCTTGCTACTAGGACTCACATCACATCAAGACACTTCGAACCAACCTCCCAACCAAACAAGGACAGAAGTTGGCCCGTCATGTCCTGACATTCTGATCATCCCAGTTAGGTAACAGAGTATAGTGCACAAACAAATCATCTTGAACGGCCAATCAACTCCTACGGCTTGCTATTATGAGTTCCAAGTTATCCTGGAATAATGCAATTAGGGATTCCTCAGTTCTTACTATGTGCAAGCAAGGCTAGTCTATCCAGTCAATCAATTGGCCCATGTATGAATTAGACGAGTCCTAGCAGGACGCTCGTCAATATACAATATACAATAATAATAAAAGCATATACTGTTCCCTGCTCGTGTGGCAGATTTACAGTATCTGTGGGAACCAGCCGGCCCGTCGGGTACTACTCATTCCAAGGGGGCTGCCATGTAAGAATTCGGGAATCCATTCTCTCCATGCAATCATTATTTTATTTAACTTAATAGTTCCTACGTTGAGTGAAATCTCATGCCGTGGATCATGGTCATTCAAATGAGTACTTTCGTACGGGGTACGATATGCACAACTCTACAACGATACCAGTGCGGTTAGGTTGCAGGTCTTACATAGCGTAATGCAACAATCAAATCTAACCACGGTAATCATGCCTTGACCATAAAGTACACATACTTCTTTCGTAGAAAAATAACTAAATAATTAAATAAATAATTTGAAGCCTGCATGTGCCTGTATGTCAATATTCGAGATTAGCCAGTCGATTACAACAGTTCATTTCATGAACGTGTCTCATTCATTTAATTCAATAAGACGACTAGCCAGCCTCTGTAGTTCCAACTAGGAACGCATGATCAATTTTAGTCAAGCTAACAATTATTATCAATGGTGACAAGGCATGATCAATTATTAATCAAGATAACAATCAATGTTAATTACTGTCAAATTCGGGAAATAAAAATTCATTTCAATCGTGTTAATCAAATCGTAATTACCAAGTTCAGGACAAAAGGCGTAGGTACTCATGCGGCTGGCGGTAAATGAGTCCATGCGGCTCAACCAAGTCGAACCCCATGCAGCCGGGTCAAGGAGATTGCTTATGCGGCTGGCAGGGGGGGGAGTTCATGCGGTTGAAGGTTCAGGACCTCATGCGGCCAGCGAGTGAGTCTGGCTCATGCGGCTGGGTTTAGGAGAGAAATCCATGCGGTCAAGAAAGGAATTCGGTCCTATGTGGCTGAGAGTCCCATGCGGCTGAATTACTTGCCGCATGAAGTGTCATGCGGTCAAGTCAAGCCCATGCGGCCAGGAGAAGGAGTACAAGTTCATGCGGTTAAGAAAGACGAGGGCGCATATGCGGTTAAATGGGGAAATTCCATGCGGCTGGGAATCACTTGCCGCATGATTTATTCATGCGGTCAAGTCAAGTCAAGTACTGTTCTTCTTCTCCAAGTTTCAGAGAAGAAGAACACCATGAACCCAAGCTTCAAAGTTCCATAAAACCTTCATCCAGAGTCCAAATTCGAACTTCCTTAGGTCAAAGTTGGATAGAACGAAATTCTCTACAACATGGAACCATCGAAACTTGAAGATATCAAAGTTTACTAGATCAAAACCTAAGAAACCCGAAAATGTAACAAACTTAGATCTACAACAAATTAGCCATGGAAATTGAAAATGCTAAGTACTAAAGAGACTTAGAATCAAATAAGGAGGATGATGGAACAATAATAATGGGAATCCATCAAGAAGCAAGTTGGCACTTGTCTACGGTTTGGTAGGTGGAGAGAGTAATGAAGAAGAAGAAGAGGAGTAATGGTGAGAATGAGTAATGAGGAGAGAGAATGGTGAGGGTGGCTTTAAATATGGAAGGGGTGGTAGGTGGGAATTGGGCCGGGTCAATGGGTCCAATGGGTCGGGTTGCACGGGTCCAACAAGGCTAACCCGAAAGTAAGACTAAAGCAGGAAATAAAATGCAGGTAATAAAATTACAGGAAGAAATTTAGAAATAAATTTGTAGGAAATAAATTAACATGAAAATTAAAGAGCAGCTAATTAATTAACATGAAAATTTAAAGAGCAGATAATAGAATTGCAGAAAAATAAAGTGCGAAAAATAAAATGCAGATAATTAATTAACACGAAGTTATTAAGAATTTAAATACAGGATACTACATGATAAATGCTAAATAAATACATTCAGGCAATATACGTATTAAAATACGCATTCTGGGAACGGGGAGTGACACCAGCTATCCCAGAAAGATGTCCTGGCACTTAACAGAATATCAGCAGGCAAAGGCGAGCCGTATCATTCACAGGAAGGAGGGATTCTTCAGTTCCCCAGAGAATCATGTATCCGTGTTCCGAGGTTTGAAGCCGGGATGTGTACCACCCGAAGACTCATCAATATTGATGCCATTCAGGACGCCTGTTTTCATAAATGAATTCATGGCAAACGAGAATGCATTCTACCCCACCGATTCGACGCCGAGGATGAACGGCTTAATGAATCAGGAAAACATGAGGTGGAGGACTTTGGTCCATTGGGCTCTGGAGAAGTTTGAGAGTGAGTTGAAGAAGATAAACCTTTATGACGCAATCGTCAATTCATCCTACGGTTTCAGACCCAACCCCTTTCTGTTCCTGGCCTTGATTGAGAGGTATAACCATAGGACGGGGACATTTATGACTCCCAAAGGGGAGATGGGTTTTGCCCTTCATGAGATGGAATACATCTCGCATCTGCCTTCAGGCACACTACCGTATGAAGAGTATGTGCCTACGACAGAAGAGCTGAACTTTCTGTCGGAGAAGAATCCGGAGATGGTGCACCTGTTTGAAGAGATGATGTGCCATTTTGGCACATGTACTCTGTATTACAAGAGTACTAAGGAAGAAACCGGCAACCACATCCAGAAGTGGATGTCTTATCTTTTCATGAACCGGGAAAAGGATGAGAAAAAGATAAACGAGAAGAGATGGTACCAAATTAACTTCTTTAAGCCTCTCTCTGAGAGTGAAATCATTTATCTACTAGAGAAGTATGACTGTAAGGATTTCACGATCACTGAAGACTGGTATGAGTTTAAAGCTGGAACCACCTTCAGCTCGTATGTGAGACAGAGTGGAAAGACTCTGTCAAAGAACGGTAATTTAGCCGGATTCCTATCTCTTTGGTTAAGAAGATTCGTCTTTCCTGGCTCCAGCTCTCTAGACAGAATACATAGAAGCGTTATCTTTGCAGCAGTGCGCCTTATATATGGTTATAAGATAGACTTATTATCAGCGATGACCTGTAGGCTGAACGCAGGTCTTCGGAATTTTGTAACCAATATGCTATCTAATCAGAGGAGGATGACCGATGAATTCCCGAGAATAGAGATGCCCTTCACATATCTATATGGTTGGCTTCTTCTCCATCATGACGGTCTGATACCTCCGGGAGCAGGAGGGAGTGGCAGTCTCTTTTTGGAGAAGTACTCTGGAGAAACTTTCTGGAAGGTTCACACTCTTCCAGAATGCAGAAATATTCTGAATCGAGCGTCACATTGGTCTATTCAATGTGTCCCTCCACCACTGGGTTATGAGAGCATGCCCTTGAATATGATAGACGGAGATAAAGGGAACAGGCTAGATGATGTAGCCTTTCAGTGGTTGCAGAGAATCCGGCCCTCTCATCTGGTATACCGTCATGAAGAAATGACGTATCTGGAGCCGTATCTACCGAGCCGATTTGCCAGGCAATTCGGATATGACCAACTTCATGTTGGGAATGCCACCACCTGCCTTTCTGCTCGTGGAGGGCTTATTGACGGAGCTCGGGCCTGGAGATACTTCGCGGCTAGAGATACAAAAGCTGTATTCTCTATGCCTAATCCTTTATCCAGCGCGGGGACGAAGATGCTTTACACATATGCTCGCTTCTATGTTTCGTCGAGCACCTTCATGCCGAGTTTCCATCTGAAGACTTTTGTTGCGGAAGACGACCCAGCTCCATCAAAGAGGTCGAAGAAGAAGATTGTTATTCAACAATTTCCTCCGGAACCTGAAGATGAGACAGCGGAGGTTGAGCCCCTATATGACTTATTTCAGGAGGGAAATTTTTCTGATGAAGTTCTTCCTCCCATATTTGTATCCCTTTCTAAGAGGAAGCGAAGTGATGAATCTGAGACAGTCTCCAAAAAGAGTACTAAGTCTCAGACATCTAAGAAGAAGAAGAAAGGGGTCTCAGTAACTGCCACTTCATCTTTAGGTGGCATCTCAGTTGACGAAGATGACGCCGCCGATAAAGACGAAGATACAGATGAAGACGATGCTCCTTTGATAACAAGGAGGTCGAGAGGCAGGTACGTCAAGAAGACCGTCGGCAAAATGAAGGGCAATGAACTCCTGGAAACGATTATGAGTGGAGGGGTCTTGCCAGAGATTAATGAAGCGGCTTCCACTGAGAAAACAGAATCTGATTATGTTCATCTTCCAGCAACTTCAGCTGAACAGACTGAGGTAGAGTCCAGTCGAGCTCAGGAAACGACTGCTCCGACAACAAGTGGAGTAGCTACTGAACCCTCAGAGATGAGGATGATCCCTTTTGAACATGGGACTGAGGGCGTCATCCAGGCATTGGATGACCAAATTGAATATTCTGAAGAAGAACCAGCCCCGGCAGAAGCTATGGAACAACCGAAAGTTCCAGAAACTCAGGTTGAAGAAAATATTTTTTTGGCCAGAGGCGATGAAGACGTGCCAACGTCCGAGCTATCAGCTGCTGATGACTTGTTGAAGAATGTTTGTAAAGACATCATTCTTCAAACTGATATTCCAGAAAAGACTGAACCGGCAGTCAATACTGAGCTTGCTATCATTACTGTTCCTGAGATTCATCCATCTCAAGGAATAGATGAAGATGTGAACATCATGGACTCCGGATCAGAGACTCATCCTGAAGCTGGGGATAAAAAAGAGTCTGAAGAAGAAGAAGAAACTGAAGAAGGAGAGGATTGGCATGCTGGCATTTCTACTCATTATGATGAAGATAAAGTCAGAGGGAACAGAATGGAACTCAGCTCCGAACCTGCTCAATCTCCGGACAACGCTCCAGCGCCCAGTAATTCTGGAGCTGGAAGCAGTCACATAAAGCAGGTGTCGGACACCATCATGGACCGGCTACGAGAAGACGCAAGACTCCCTCAATATATAGAATATGAACCTCAGCCTGGTAGAATTTTATTCCAAATTCTGTTTTTACTGTTTCTTTTTCTTTAGATGCTGATTATTTTTTTCTTCGACTAGTAGGAACTGCTGCAGCAATGAGTTCAACTCATGCTCCACTTGTCCAGACTGATGCTGATGAAGGGAGCTCGCACTTGCCAACTTCTCCAGCGGCACATACCTCCGTTCCCAGGATAGAAAACATACAAGCTTCTTCTTCAATGATGACAGCGACTCCTGGGTTCGAGACGGGATTGGCAAGGACTTTGGGGATGTATTCAGATATCATCTATTCATATCTGGATACGTACTCCAAGCGTTTCTTGAAAGACGAAGCTATGCCCTTCTCTGAGCTCCGAACTATGATCAATTTTCCGCTCATGCCGTTGCGACATGCTGGTTGCGAATCTCAGTGCATCTTCTTCGAACATCTCCTGGATGAGTTGGAAATAACTATCCGAAAATACTGGAAGACTAAGAAGGAAGATATTCAATCTTTAACTGTGGCTGAGATCAGTCAATTGGAGCATGAGGCCCAGGCCCAGCAAGTTGCATTAGAAGAATTTCTCGCTTCTTCATCTGAGAAATTAGTAGAAAAGGGTGCAGAAATATCAGCTACTCGTCAGAGAGTAGAATTTCTGGCAAAGGATGAAATGTCAAAAGCTGAAGAGCTCAAGAAGTTGCAAGAGGAGCTAGCTCGTCTTCAGGAACGAATTGCCTCCATAGAAAAAGAGCGAGCTGAAGTCGTAACTGCTCGTATATCAGAAGCTGAACGCTATCAACTTCTTCAACAAGAGCGAGAGCAGATGCAGGCGGAGCAAATTGAAGAAGTTAATCGTCTCCAATCTGCTATTATCATTTTTGATGAACAAAATGTCACAGTCGAAGCAGCAGAAAGAGTTCGCAAAGCTCATGATGAGAAAATGAGTACTGTACTTGATCGTATTAAGGAGCTAATAACTCCTAATAAATAGATCTCTTACATTTTCACTTGTAATCAATATTTTGATTTTGAATGAAGACGAATGAGAACTTTTGATCTGATTTTTGACTTTGTTGTTTTGATAATGATATATTTATAGAAAATATGTTCAGAGGTAAATAATACATGACACATTTCTATAGAATAGAATGTACAAATGAACTTTGTAATTCTATCAGATGATATTAAACCAGAGATGATCTTAGTTTAATACTGATTAGAAAAAATAGAATTCAGACATAAAAATATCTTTGAACTCAATTTTTCATGATCTTTGGACTCGAGAATCAAAAGACTAGATATCATTTTCATAAATATGATACTGACGTGGATGATGAACGATGATGAATCGAATGTATGTGAGATGAACGAGAAAACCGACAAATGATGGAATGAACGGATAAACCGTCTAAAATGAATGATAATGAACGGATGAACCGTCAGATGATGATGAATGAACGGGTAAACCGTCGAGTGATAATGAACGGGCGAACCGTCGGATGAATGTGTCGCTTCGTTGTTTGAGGAATCTCTGTATATAAATAGAACAGAAATCTGACAAGAATGAGCACTCCTACTCTTCACATAAAAATGTCGTCTGGAGAAGCATCTAAGAAGACTGAAATCGCCCCGAAGGCTCAGAAGAGAACTGAAGAACGCCCTGCCGATCCAGTTCAGCCGAAGGAGGCGGAAGTAGGCGAAGGTTTGTCTGCACCCCAGCCACCACGAGACATCCTGGACTTTCTGCTTGATCCAGGAAGGACTGAAGAAGAGGAAGCTATGAGGATGGCTGCTTGCAAATTCCTCGTGGGTTCCAGCAAAGAAGTTCTCAGCTCTTTTGCTGATCGCGTTTTCGAGAAGGACGGCAACGGTCCGCGTCCAAATGTAGAAAAAGATGATAGTGATCTTTCTTAGTATCATGTACTATCGTCCATGATGAAATAAAATTTGAATTTTATTTATAGACTTGAACTTGTCTGATAATTTACAAGCATTTATATTTATACATAATACTTTTTAAGGAATTTGCCATTAATAGGCATCATAGCAATTCGACCATCCAGTTCTGAGAGTTGATAAGCTCCATTTGAGAAAACTCTACTCACAACATAGGGACCTTCCCACTTTGCGTCAAATTTGCCTTTGCTCATATGAGTCATAGTCATAGGACGTCTGACTGCAAGAACAAGTTCTCCTTTTTGATATGCTCGAACTCTGACTTTCTTGTTAAAAGCTCTTGAGATTCTAGCTTGATAGAATTCAATATTCTGTTGAGCAGATAATCGCTTTTCATCCAGAGCTTCTAATTCCTGAAGTCGAAGACGATCATTATTCTCGGTGGTAAGTTCATTAGCGATTGCTATCCTTAAAGAAGGAATTTGAATCTCTAATGGAAGAACAGCTTCGCATCCATACACCAGAGAGAAAGGTGTACAGTTAGTAGCATTACGAACTGTAGTACGGTAAGCCCACAAACATTCACCAAGTTTCTCACTCCAATTACGTTTGTTAGTAGAGACAAACTTCTTTAAGAGTTTGATGATGGTCTTGTTGAAAGCTTCTGCTAATCCGTTAGCTGCCGGATTATATGCGGTAGAAGCTACATTGTTGATCCGATGATCGTCACAGAATCGAGTAAATTTCTGGCTGACGAATTGTGGTCCATTATCATGAATAATGCGTCGAGGAACACCAAATCTGTAGATGACATAATGCTTGATAAAGTTGACGACATTAGAAGTCTTGACTTCAGATAAAGGAATAGCTTCGGCCCATTTGGAGAAATAATCAGTTATTGCGAGAATAAACCGATGACCTTTTGATGACGGCGGATTGATTGGACCGATAATGTCCATGCCCCAAGCTTCGAAGGGCCATGATACTGCCGTTGGATGTAGAAATTCTGAGGGTTGATGAATAAAATCCGCATGGATTTGACAAGCTTTACACTTCCTTGCATATTCGATGGCATCTGATACCATAGTGGGCCAATAATAACCCATACGTCGAATACGGTCTTGAAGTTTTGGTCCAGGCTGATGTGCTCCACAAATTCCATCGTGTGCTTCGCGAATAATTTGTTGAGCCTCATCACCAGCAACACATCGAAGAAGTAAACCATCATAAGCTCGACGATATAAAGTTTTTGTAGTATGATTGTAATAGAATCTGAGTGATCGTCGTCTGATAGATGCTGCCTCACTCGGATTATCTGGAAGGATATCATACAATACGAAATCTAAGAAAGGAAGTCTCCAATCTTTATCTGTATTCTGATTCTCAGCTGAATTACTGAAGGTGAATTCCATACTAGAATCAGATGAAGATGATAATGATTTACGACTTAATCCAAATCCTCTTGTTGGATTGACATCATGAGATGTTGATTCTTCAGTGTCAACTGGAAGTCCTAGAGTTAGGTTGTTTTCAAGATGAAATAATTCTCGATTGTAAACAACAATCATTTGTTGCCGTCTAATCGGAATAGCCAATACTGCCGCGAGATTAGCAAGAGCATCAGCTTCTGTGTTACATGCTCGCCTAACATGCTCGATGAAGAATTCTTCAAATGAGGAAGCCATAGATATAGCCGATCTATGATAAGGAACCAGATCTTGATGGCGAACTTCATAAGTGCCCCTTATCTGATTGACAATGAGTTTAGAGTCTCCATACGCTTCCAAATGTTGAATATTCAGATGTTTAGCGAGCTGAAGACCAATGAGTAATGCATTATACTCAGCTACGTTGTTTGAACATGGCTGGTCGAGAGAATAAGCTCTTTGGATAGCAAGACCTTCTGGCGACACAAGAACGATTCCAACTCCAGCGACAATGTCACCATTAGGACCTATTCTTGAAGCTCCGTCAAAGAATAGACGCAAAGTAGAATCTTCTTCATCAATTTGATTTGAATCTAGGACTTCATCTGGGATTTCATCATAGAGTTTTGAATTTTCTGGAATTGAATGAGCAGCCAGAAAATCAGCTAAAGCTTGTCCTTTGACCGATTTCTGAGGAATATAATGCATATCATACTGAGCAAGTAAGATTCCCCAGTTAGCCAATCGAGAATTTAAAACACTTGGTTTCTTCATCATGACTCGTATAGGATTGATCCTGGAAATGACATGAATGGTCTAGCCAATGATATAATGTCGTGTCTTTTGAACAGCGAACATCAGGGCTAGACATTCTTTTTCGACCGGTGAATATCGAGGTTCAGCTCCGGTCATAGTACGACTGAGATAATAAATGGCTTGTTCATGACCATTTTTATTCTTTTGAGCGAGCAATGCACCCAATGAATGACTCATTGCTCGGGTATATAGGAGGAACGGTATCCCTGAGACAGGAGGTACCAATACTGGAGGGCTCATCAGATATTGTTTTATATCATCGAATGCTTTCTGACATTCATCATTCCAGACAAAAGAAACACTTTTCTTCATAAGTTTATTGAATGGTCTGCAGCGTCCTGAAAGATTAGAGATGAATCTCCTGATATAAGCGATCCTTCCTTGAAATCCTCGTAGCTCTTTTAAGGTGCGTGGAGGACGCATCTCTTGGATGGCTTTGATCTTCTCGGGATCCACGTGTATACCTTTCGAGGTAATGACGAAGCCGAGAAATTTGCCACTAGAGACGCCTAAGAAGGACTTAGTAGGGTTCATCTTTCATTGATGCTTACGCATTAGATCAAAAATAGTTTTCAAATCTTGGATGTGATCCTCTTTTTGTCGACTTTTGACTGCAATATCATCAACATAGCATTCGACTGTCTTCCGTAAATGTTCACGGAATATAGTGCTCATAGCTCGTTGATAGGTTGCTTCTGCATTCTTGAGACCGAATGGCATCACTGTATAACAGTATGTACCAATCGGCGTTCTGAAAGAAGTGTGTTTCTCGTCATCTGGAAACATTTTAATCTGATTGTACCCAGAATACCCGTCCATGAATGACATCCGTTCAAACCCACAGGTGTTATTGATCATAACATCAGTAATTGGTAGAGGGAATTCGTCTTTAGGACATGCCGCATTGAGATCGCGGAAGTCTATGCATACTCTGATCTTGCCAGTCTTTTTAAGGACAGGAACTATATTAGCCACCCAATCGGGATGTTGTTCCTCTCTAATAAACCCAGAAGCCATGAGTTTATTCACTTCAGCTTCAATTGCATCCATAATGTCTGGACGAAATCGTCGCTGTTGTTGCTTGACCGGTTTAGCATTTGGCATGATGTTGAGTTTGTGAGTTGCTATCTGTGGATCAAGTCCTGACATATCTTCATAACTCCAAGCGAAGACATCGATGTATTCATGATTAAGTTTGATCATGTCTTGCTTATCAGTTTCTGAAAGACTTTCACTGATGAATATTGGTTTGGGGGATCCCTTTTCACCAACATCTATTTGAACAAGTTTGTCTTCAGTCGGAGGTTCTTTTTGCTCGAATCGGAACTCCCATTGATTATCTAACCTTTGGGCCCATTGTTCTGATTCAGGTGAGATTTCAAACTCGTCTTCGTTTTCATCATTTTCTTCAGAACTGTCAATGGAGACCATGTTGGAAGACAGAACGTTGTAGTGGAAGTCACCAATACTTGTATCAGAATCCCAAGAGGTAGTACTAGAAGAATCAGATCTCTTATCTTCGTCAGATTCGGGATCTTCATGGATAGTATTGATAAAAGGAGTAGGAGCAATATAACCTAATCCGCATTTTGTCCTCCCATATTTCAGAGGAGGAATCCGAACATGCATTTTTCTTCCTTTTCCATTATTGAGGCCAGTTCTGAAGTCATAGCTCATATTTTTAATGATGTCTTTAGATTGCTGACTATATCGACGTAGTTGTAATCTTCCAGTATCATCGTTTTTGTCATCATCTTCTAAATCAGAAGGATTCTGGGGCCCTTTATAGAAGAATATTGGAATGTCTCCTGGCTTTCTACTAGGAACCAGAAAGTATGAAGTTTGTACTGATTCTAGGGATACGTCTGTATGAAAAGTCTGTACAACTCCTATGGTTATTGTTCTCAAGTCATCTAACAAATGCAAATAACTATGAACATGATTACACACATCAATATACTGCAAAGATGGAGACTTTTCATTAAATTTAAAAGCAGTAGTATTTACATTGGGAGAAGGCTGAGCCTTAGAAATTTTAGCCAAATCAATGACTAAAGGGGGAGAAGAAGAATTAGAAGGAGTTTTGTTTCGATTAAGATCGATAACAAATGGCTCAGAAGAGGTGAGCTCCCTTGAAGCCTGAGATGGAAGAGTAGTCCGCCCTCCAACAGGGATTACCAGAGTATCCTGTTTTATATGTGAAGATACAGGAACTGTAGTACGCCCACTGACAGGAATGATCAGTGTATCTTGAGTAGACGACTGAGGTAATGGAGAGATCCGTCCGCTCACTGGAATAATGAAAGAACTTTCTCCAGAGGATTTAGGAGATTGTTGCTGAGTAGTTCGACCTTTAACAGGAATTATCAAGGTCTCACTTTGCGGATCCTCTTTCTCCATAGCTTGTATCACCCTTGTATACTCTTCTTTGTACATCCGGGAATCATTGAAATAAGCTTCAACCTCATGGAAAGGATTTATATCAGCAACTTCTTTTTGTACTCTTCCATTGCTGTCAATGTATTTAAAACACTGATGAAGAGTAGAAGGCACCACATTATTTTCATGAAGAAATGGTCTTCCCAGAAGAAGATTATAAGATCCCACGATCTCGATCACATAGAAAGTGACTTTGGATCTGAAATCGCCTATCTGAAGTTTCAGATGAATTTTTTCCAAAGGCTCGCTTCGGCTTTGATTGAATCCCAGGATAGTAGTAACCGTCTTGGAAAGCTTGTGAAGAGGGATTTTTAGTTCATCCAACAGACTCTTAGGCATGATACTTATAGCAGACCCTGGATCAATGAGGATACGATCTATCTTCATCGTATCGATATAACCGGTGTAGTAGAGAGGCCGATCATGTCGATTATCCTCCAGTAGCATGTCGTCTTGTGTAAAGGTGATATTTGGGATAATCTCCAATACACTGTTGCAATGTAAGCAAGTGGCAGGTTCTTCATCTGGCTTCTTTAATTGTGCAAGACAAGAGTCAGCCTGTAGGAGTGCCTCACTTAACGTCTCCCGAGTTTCTTTAGAAAGACGTAGAAGTTCAAAGAGAGACATTCTAGCTGGAGTATTAGCAAGTTGGGCTAGAATGTCAAAGTTATAAGGCTTCTGAAGCCCAAGAGGAGGGGACTTCTTGATTGGCTAATCAATCGAGCCTGTTGTTTGCCTTTCTCAAGAGCTGTAGGCTTGGAAGGAGTAGGTACAGCCGGTGCAGTTGAAGGAACAGGTGCTGTGGATGATTCTTCCTCAAGAGGAACATCAGGAGCATCTTTGTCAGCAGGAGGGATATCAGGAGTATCTTTAGGACTCTTGGAATAATCCTTTAGATAAGGTTTCCCTGTTCTAGTAGCACCAGCAAGTGCTTCTTCCTTATCTTTTGATTCTGTGTCGGGAGTAGATCCGAAAGAAGTCATATGACATGACTTAGTTTTCCCAGCCTTCTTAGATTTTCGGGAAGTAGTCTTTTGAAGAGGAGGAGATTCAAAATCTGCTACCAGATCAGGATGAATCCATATGATTTCTCCTGTTTCCATAGTGATTGGTACTAATCCTTCAGACTGTGGAGGAGGAATATTCACTATTTCAAGAGTTGCCTTGGGAATAGGAACGATCCCGCTTTCAAGGAGTTGAGGAAGGAAATCTCCGAATTGCATAGAGACGACATTGGAGGTGACGGTCTTATCTTTCGGAGTAAGAGTGATAGCTCCAGATTTAATCATTTCCTGGATCTTTCCTTTCAGTACATAACATGTACGAACTGTGTGACCCAACATTCTGTGGTATGGACAGTATTTAGGATGATCCGTCTTACCAGCTTCATCAGGTTTTTTGATTTCAGGTAATTGTATTTTATTACCTTTCAGCAGACATTCAAAGATACCAAGGACATCATCATCATCAAAAGAGTATTCTTCTTTGGGGCGAGGTGCTCTTGGTTGTTGAGTCGTAGAGGCAGGAGGAGTTTGAACAGTTGATGCATCTTTACTCTGAAGATTAACTTCAAGGGTTTCTTTTCCCTTGCGAGTATTGGATTTAGCATTATTGTTAGTACTTTGACCTGTTTCTTTGGGAGTCATCTGCACTCCTAAACCTTTGAAGGTTTCAGCACTAATTTCTGCGGCCTTGGCACTAACTATGAAGGAAGGCCAATCTTGAAATTGAGTAGATCCTGTCCAGATGCTGATGATTGGCAACAAATTTGATTTGCATGTGTCAATGGTAACAGCATCAGGAGTTCCAAGAGGCATCTTCAGAGCTTCTCTTCGAAACCGTTCAATGAATTCCTCTGTAGTTTCATTATTTTTCTGCTTGATTCTTATAAGAGCAGACATAGTCATATCATTGAGCCCTTCATAGAACCGTTCAAGAAACATTTGTTTGAAACCGACAAATGAGGTAATACACCCATCCGGGAGACTTCTATACCATTCATAAGCCGTTCCTTTGAGACATCCGACAAACACCCGAGTAAGGAGGGCGTCACTTGGTTGTAGCTGGTCAGTCATCACTTCAAAGTGATTAATAAACTGACTCGGAGAAGTGGTTCCATCATAGAATGAGATAGTAGGAGGTTTGTATTTAGGAGGATACGATACTTGCTTCCATTCTATTGGATAAGGTTGCTTCATGCCTAACCTTTGTAAACCATCCTTCTGTTTAAATGCCTCAAATTGAGTTCGGAGATTCTTCAATTCTTCAGTAACAACTCCGGAGGATTGTGGAGTTGTAGCTTGTAGAGAAAAGTTGGGAGGAGGAACAGCATTATAAGCACTACCCCCAGCTCCAGAGTGACTAGGAACCGGTTGAGCTTGCCCAGGAGTATTGGATTGTACTGCTGGAGGAACATGTACTGGACTTACACCAGTGTCAATTGGTATGGCATCTGGTACAGTCTGTCGATTTTGCAGCTGGGTTGCCATGAGTTCATATATTGACTTCATAGTATCAGCCATAGATTTCATTTGCTGTTCCAAAGAAGCAATTCTTTGGTCTTGAGGAGTCATGGAAGAAGAAGGTTCATCAGTATTCCCATCGACCATATAAGTCGTGACTGTACGAGGGATTATTGATGAACTGGTGGATGTTGTTTGTTCTGAATCATTACTTTGTGTATCAAAGTCATTTGTAGGAGAATTACCCCCAGTAGGCAGAGGTGGGAAGTTAGATTCTCCAAGAAATTCAGAATCATCTTCAGAAATCAAAGTCCTTTGATTAGAAGTCATGACTCTTGATCTGGTGCCTCTATATACTCCATCTGAACTATCAGTTCTACCTCCAGTATCCCGAGAGGTCATATTAACAGAAGCAAACAGAGGTTCATCTTCATCAGGCATAGGTTCACACTGAATCCGGGTGAAGACAGATTGTCGTTTAGTTTGACATCTGCATTGCATCATGACTCTTGGCTGGAAGTCACATTCATGATCAGCATGGTCATGATCCATTGATTGACATCTGCATTGAATTATGACTTTTGGCTGGAAGTCACATTCATCATGGTCATGGTCCATTGACACAGAATTATTCCTTCTCTTCTGTTGAAGATGTTCTCGTAGATCTGTCTGTGAATATTGAGGTACATCAGAGAACATTCTTTGTGTATTTTTAGGAATATATTTTCGGTTCTTGGGTCTTGATGGCTCTTAATTATATAGAGAGTGGTTAATCTGAGCCACATAATTTCTAGCATACTCTGCATCTGGATCTCTTGCTTTTGTTCCCGTTTGGTATGGTTTTTTGACACCAGAAGTGCTTCCCAAACGGGTTTGATTAAGTTTTGTTCTTAGATCAATTGGAGGTAAAACATTGGTTTTTGATACTTGAAGTTTTCCTTCCATTGATTTGAATATTTGCAGAGAATGAAGAGTTGAACCATCCCCTTGATTAGGAGTTGGTAACAGACCCTCTTTTATAGACAAATTCTGTGCCCAATTCGAAGAAGTCGTAGAAGAAGACATTAAGAAATGTTTCTTCTTAAACTTATTCAAGTTTTGAGACATAGAATGTCCAGAAGGAAGAGTAGTCAAAAGACCATCTCCTTTTCTTTGACTAACAAAACTGTCAGTCAAAGCTGTTCCTGAAGTAAACACTACAGGAGCAGAAGAAACAACTAAAGAGTTGTTTCTTTTCGAAGGGACTTTGTGTGCCATTTGTGAAGGAGCTTTAGCAAGACCACCCCCAGTTCTAGTAGAAGTTGGCAAGGAAGAAGAGATAGCTAAAGAGCTATTCTTCTTAGATGATGTATACGGAATACACGCTGAAACAGGCTTGGTTAAAGAACCAGTGCTGTTAGCGTGACTTTTGAATTTAGAAATACACGCTGGAACAGATTTGGCTGAGGAGCCAGTGCTGTCAGCGTGACTATTGGGATTGAGATTGTACGCTGGAACAGGCTTGGCTAAGGAGCCAGTACTGTCAGCGTGACTTTTGACTTTGAGATTGCACGCTGAAACAGGCTTGGCTAAGGAGCCAGTGCTGTCAGCGTGACTTTTGACTTTTGTCGTCTTCGAGCACACAAGAGCGTGTGTGTTTGCAGTAGAGTTCTTGCCAGTGTTAGGAGTAGACACTGTGGCAGAAACTTCACCATTGGTTGCCAACAGATTCTTAGGGACGTAGATAGATCGTCCCTTCGACTTGGCAGTGGTGATGGAGGCTGAAGTGGGCTTGCCACCCTTAGCCCGCTGCATTTCTTCGTAGGCGAGTTGATCGAATTGGATCGATATCAGCTTCTTCGTCGAGCCGACTGACGAAGTGTCGCATTGAGTTGTTGCCATCTCAGAAGAGGAGATGGTTTTCCCCAGCAGAGTCGCCAATTTGTTTTCCATAAATAAATTCACTTTATTTATTGTGTTTCTGGGAAAATACAACTGTAGGAATCCGATCTAGAAGACGATCGCTTTATCCCTTAGACGATGCGAAGAAGAAAAGCTCTCAAAATTTCAACAGCAATTTAGATATCTATGTATCTCTACAATGAATGAGAAAAGAACTCTATTTATAGAGTCAAAAATAACTGAAAAGATAACTGTCTTCACAACCTGTGCATAGTTGAAAATCACGCAGGATTTAACATATGCAAGGTTATGAGTAGTTACTGGACGTGGCCTGTAACTGTTGGACACATGGCAATCGTGCATGAGTCGTGTGCAAGTTACAGGACACGCAGGTGAGAGATCGGTGGCATGGCTGCCACGTACTCCAATTTGATGAAATCCACGCAGGCTTGTTGAGGACGAAATCCACGCAGACTTTGGTGCAGAAAGCTTCAGAATCCACGCAGACTTAGTGCAAAAAGCTTCAAAATACACGCAAGCTTGAGAAAGGAACATAGAAGTTCAAAATACACGCAGACTTGAGTCAGAACGGCCAGCTGTCTTGATTCGACGTGCCTCGACTGACACAAAATCTCTGACATTGATTGCCTTTTGTCAGTCGCATTTAAATGACAATAAACTCTTTTGGTACGCCAACTTGATGAAGGCTGAGTCTTGTTGAAGAAGATTTCGAAAGTCACGCAATAGTCGGCTGTGATCTCTCGAGCTCCGTGCATACGTGGCATACGAGGAGATATTCTTTGACTGTCGTGCTGTCAGTCATGATGACATTCTGACAAATGATGAGCTGTCTCTCAGCGTGACTTTTAAACATTGTCTTGATCAACTCAGCGTGACTTTTAGACTTTGGTCTGATCAACTCAGCGTGACTTTTAGACTTTGGTCTGATCAACTCAGCGTGACTTTTAGACTTTGTTCTGATCAACTCAGCGTGACTTTCATTTTTGAGGCCTACACTCATCAGTACATTCATGACTCTCGTGCAGCATGGGTAGTTATCTTTTATTTTCTAGTCGGTATTTGTTTATCATTTCCACACAGCACCAAAGAGGTGAAACTAAAGCTTTCTACCAATGACAGGTTGGACCGGTCTGTTCTGCCCCTGTGTGTTGTTTGGTCGTAATGTTGAGAGTATGAGAGAGGATATTCCCTGGACCAAGCCATGCATCTGCCATGCTATCTGCATTGAAGGCGGTATTGCTCTTGCTGCTGCTATAGCTATATTTCATGGCATCGACCCAAGGACTTCATTTCTCATCGGGGAAGGATTGCTCTTCAGTTGGTGGATGTGTGGTGTCTACACAGGTCTTTTCCGTCAATCACTGCAGAAGAAATATCATCTCAAGGTCGCCTCTTTCTCTCTCTCTCTCTCTGTTCGCTCACCACACACTCATATGTAGATTGATCTTTGATTGTTGCTAACTGTGAATATGCTTTCAAAATGTGTTTGACCTATCATAGGATTTTCTTTATCCACGTCTCTCTCTCTTTCCTCAATATTGATGCCTTTTACTTGAATTTTTCTAATTGCAATTCCTTCTTTTTCCTAAATTTTGACTGCAGAATTCTCCCTGTGACCCCTGCACAGTCCATTGCTGCATGCATTGGTGCGCCATCTGTCAAGAGCACCGAGAAATGAAGGGCCGTCTCGCTGATAACGCTGTGATGCCCATGACTGTCGTGAACCCTCCACCAGTTCAAGAAATGGACACGAATGAGAACCGGGGATCTGAGGCCTCTGAGAATGGTGTCCAAAGCCACCAACATGCCACACTGGAGATGCAGGCCTTGTAGAATAATGGTATCCATATATTTCCTCCATGGTTTAAGAAGGTACGGACTCTGAGAATGGAGAGCATGACCGATGTTGGGTTGGATCTTGAGAACAGTGGTTTACTTCAAAGTCTAAAGACTTGTGCTTATTCAAGTTCTTTTTGGTGGCGTTTCGTTGCCTATTGTCTGCACACCTGGTATATAGTTGACAATCTTATGGTTTAATGTCATTACTTTTGTCAATATTCGTTTGAAGTGTATATTAAATATCAGTAACATTGTACTATGGGTTGTTAGCCCATATATTGTCCATGGACAATGTATGAATGAATGAGTAGCTTGCGTTCTGCTCTACAACCGGCTGTATCAAAGTTTCTCTCGAAAGTTGGGTGTTTGATTGTATTGATTTCTACTTAATGGGTTGTGCTATTCTTTCCTCAGATTTTGCTCTATTTGTACTTACTGATTGGATCAAACCGTTTGGGATTTTCTGCATCAGCAAGTAATGGCTGTCTGAAATATTTTGTGTTACTTGCAGTAGATGGTTGCCACATCATATACTGCAAGTCTGCAACAAATCATAAGAATCTTTTGTATGGCTTCCTTGATTTCAGAGTGTTGCATGAGCTACTCTGATGTTTACTTTCTCAACTTTGGGTCTTTCACTAGTCCTAGCAGCTATATAAAGTTCCAAGACTTTGTTTGATACACTGTAATGTATTCGTAATCACAATATAATCAAATAAAAAAAAATTAGTTCGATCATGTCTTTGTATGTTGGTATGGATCACAATAGATAGGAACCTAAAGACTACAAACCACTACTTACAGATATCTCCAACCAGAACAAAATCAAACAAAGATTTCACCCAAGCCCTTGCCTTCTATATTTATTGTAAATTG
This sequence comes from Iris pallida, assembly GCA_029216955.1. Classification (NCBI taxonomy): domain Eukaryota; kingdom Viridiplantae; phylum Streptophyta; class Magnoliopsida; order Asparagales; family Iridaceae; genus Iris; species Iris pallida. The sequence continues at coordinate 2,228,641 of JANAVB010040820.1, forward strand.
TGTCTAGCTGAGGTAACTAGTCCCACTTCAAGCCCCCAGATCATATTTCATACCATGCTGATAGCAAAGAATGCACAGACTACTACTAATTATCCGTCAGACTACAGAAACTCAAATAGCAACTTGCATTGTGATTATGACACATGATATTATTTTTGCATTTAGGCTCTCGATTTTTTTTCTGTTTAGGTTCTTGAAAAAAAAAACCAAGAGATAGAGATGCATGCAGTCCCTTGACACCCTTCTAACAAACTTAAATCTCAGTCTTCCGTCGCTCTTTTAATCAAGCATAAAGAACATTGGCGACTCATTTCTTCCCAAAAAAAAAAAATTTGTTTTCGATACCGACACGGACACGGTCCTGGTTGTCTCAAAGAATCAGGCTACGGACGAGTATCCCTTCGAACGTAACCCCCGGTCCGAACGCAAGAACCAGTCCCCACTCCTCCCCTCCCTTCCCCTTCCTCTTCAGCTCCTCCCTCATGTTGTCGATCACGTAGAACACCGTGTTGCTGCTGACATTTCCGTAGTCCATCAGCGCCTTCCTGCTGCACTCGAGCTTGTCCTCCTCCAGCTCCAGCTCCTTCTCGAGCCGGTTCAGTATCGCCGGTCCACCCGGGTGAACCGCCCAGAACAGCTCGTTGTAGCCCCCGGCCCCGCTGCTCTCCATCAGCCTCCGGCAGAACCGGCCGATGTTCTTCTCGATGACCGCCGGCAGTCCCCGTCCCAGCTTGAAGTAGACGCCCTCCTCGCCGACCCGACCGTCGATCACCTCGTGCGTGTCCGGCACGAACTCCTGGACCGCCAGGTCCAGCTCAAAAAACGCGCGTTCCGACTCGGCTCCGGCCGGGTCCGCGCCGACCAGCGCCGCGGCCGCCCCGTCCCCGAACAGCGCCGCCCCGACGAGGTCGTAGGGGCGGGAGGGGCTCGGGGGGCGGAAGCCGACGATGGTGGTCTCGGAGGTGACGACCAGGACGCGGCTGCCCGGGTTGTTCTCGGCGATGTCCTTGGCCACGCGGAGGCCCGCGACGCCCCCGTAGCAGCCCAGGAAGTAGAGCATGACGCGGCCCACGTCGGGGTCGAGCCCGAGCGCGGCGGAGAGGTAGAGGTCGCCGCCCGGGAGGCGGGCTTCGGACGAGGAGACGTAGACGAGGTGGGTGACGGCGGAGGCCGGACGGCCCCACTGTTCGATGCAGGCGAGGCTGGCCGCGGTGGCCATCTCGACGACGGCGGAGTTGGCGATCTCGAGGCGCTGCTTGATCGTCGGGGAGCCTTCCGTTGCGAGCTCGGGATACTTGTCGAGTATTTCCTTCGACATCACTGTGTACCTTTTCTTTACTGTAGTTGTCTTGCCTAAAAAAATGTAGGTAACGGTTTCATATCTTATCCGTGTTAACAGAAAATTATAAATGACAAAAAAACCCTCCTCTCTCTCTCTCTGGCAGCGTATCAACATAATTTTTTTAATAGTTGATGGTATCAAGTTGTCGAATTTTAAAGTTCAGAGTATCGAATTGAAAAACTGGAATAGTTGAACGTATCAAGTTGCAAGTTAGCCAAAGTTGATGGTAGCAAAGCGAACATAAAACTATAAGAACTAGTAGCGAAGGAAAAGATGATTTTACATAGACGCTCTAGCTTCTCCTTCATGACAAGGTCCTCGCAGTTGGTGTCGCGGAGGTAGCCTTCTACGAGGCGCTCCTGAAGGAGGAGATGGTCAGGGAAGGCCTTGCCGAGAGCCATAATGGTCGCCTTCCCTTTCCGAGCCATGCGCGTGTTGTGCACTGCGTTCTGGTCTGTTCCGTTGGTGCTTGTTCTCGACGTCGTCATCGTAGAATGCTAGAACAGGGCTCAAAGGAGTTGCACTTGTGAAGTAATATCATCTTTGCTGAGGTTCTCAAGAATTTATAAGAGAATTGAGTACTGGGTTTGGGTTTCTGGAGGAGAGTAGAAGTTGTAGGTAGAAAGTTGGTGCATCCTCAGATGAGAGGCTTCCTTTCCATGAAAAGACCACGATTGTAGGCACAAGGAGAATGGTCTTCATGGGAGTTTAGGTTTCTTACAAGTAGTCATGTGCTTTTGGCTTGCAAGTCATGAAGGCATTGTGACAATGAACACAAACATAGGTGTTAGGTATATACATTCTTGATTCTACTTTATGCATTAACAAAAACATTTCGGCATTGCTTACATCCTTTGGCAACATCTGCTAGTTCCAAACTTGATTTGAAAGTCATATTTTGCACCCAAGAACCAATGAATGGCAATCCATACATAGGGCTGCAAACGAGCCAAGCTTTTGTAAGCTTGAGCTTGACTTGACTAGAATTAATCGAATTTGAACTTGAGCTTGATAAATTTTTTATTTTAGTGCTTGAGCTTGGCTCGAGCTTGTTTATATTAAGCTTGAGCTTGGCTTGGTTTGAGCTCGAACTTGGCTTGATAAGCAAGCTTGAATAACAAGCTCGATAAGCTCAAAATCAAGCTCGTTAAGCTTGATTCAAGCTCGCTCAACTTTATTTCAAGCTTAACGAGCTTGATTTCAAGCTAGTTCGATTTGAATTCAAGTACATGTAATATTAACAATTAATTTATCAAAATTTAATTAAAAAGTTCCTTAATATCAATTATTAAGGACATAAATATGTAATGCACACAATCATATTGTTATACAAACATATAAAATTAGAATTCAACAAAGAACAAACGAGCTTCTAAACAAGCTGCTGAACGAGCTCGTAAACGAGCTTCTAAACGAGCCAGCTCGCAAGCTCATAAACGAGTCAGCTTGCAAGCTCAAACAAGCCGAGTATTTCGAAGCTTGAGCTTGGCTTGTTTTTTAAACGAGTACGAAAATGAAGCTTCAGCTCAGCTTGTTTACTAAACGGACCGAGCTCAAACGAGCTTTCATCGAGCCAAGCTTCGAGCAGCTTGCGAATGGCTTGGCTCATTTGCAGCCCTATGCATACATATCAAACAGTCTGAAAGATTTTATGCAAATAGAAACAATGTTCCAACTATTCAGAACCAACCTTCGTCTCTCTGGAACATCAACATTAATTTACCAACTCAATATAAAAGCATGTCATTATGAGAAACTCGTGAATGCCAGTACAACTTTGAATTTACTGACGAGATCTTGTGTGGGCAACAGTTAGCATTCACCTTATTGATACACTTGACTCGGTTACTAATGCCTGGGATTTAGAACTTTCATATATAAGCTTAACTCAGGTAGGGAAGCCAGCAAAAATATCCACTCATAGTCTAGAAACTCTGAATCGCTGCTTGAGGACAGGCTTAATGTGCGCCTCGTATCCTTCAGGGACAACCGAGTCATTGAGGGGATCCTTCAGCGCCGCCTCGTAGAGATGGGGGTAGACGTTCCCATCGTAGCGACCCAGAACGGAACCCAAGTAATGGTCGGTGTAGTTGAATGCATCCACTAGTGCAATAGCATTTGGTCGCAGCTGCAGAGCAACAAGCATGATGAATAAATAAGAATTGCATCCTTTATTGAGATCTCTGCTAGTGCATAATGCAGTGCATACCTGGGAATACAGAGCACGGAGCTGGTCATTGGCGAGAGCGCCTTGCTTTGGAGTGATGCAACTAGTTGAGAGGAAATCGCCAAGATGCTTGTGAAGCAGGGAAAGGGCATAGATGTTGCAGAGGATTTGGAGCTGTTCTTTAACTCCTTGTCCATCTATGTCGCCTTGTACCTTTTCAATAAACCTGTGGAACCATGTCAAATCCATTAGCTATTGAATCAAACTGGTTAGGAATCGAGTTCATGTTCATTAAAACCGAGCAAGCAAAATTTGATATGGCAGATTCGTATTCAATCCAGATTTTCATCTGAGTGCTTATAAAGTTTAATCCCCGCATCAAGTTTTCTCTTTTGCAAGTTTCCTCAAGGATGCTATGAGGTGTTCTTGACACGGCTTAAAATAACGAATAAAATGTCTACATGGTTTAAAATAAAGAATCAGTAATGCCATGTAAAGTTGTAAACACAATGGATGAAATGTGCTTACTTTGATACAATAATCAATTGGCAATGTGCTACTGCTGCCTCCACCAAGTCAGCAGAGAGCTCTGCGAAACCTAATTCGGAAATAGGTGTAAGTGAGAAAATTTTATCATACAAACCATCAATTTTAATCTTGAAAGCAGGAGGAAGTCAACAATTAGAGGGCACAAAGTTGTGACATTAGAAACTACAAAATCTACATTTGAGATATGAAAAGAACCTTCTTCTGGGTTGGATGCTTTGCTAATATTTTGAGCGCAGCTTACAGCCAGCCGGACGGCCCTGGCTTCAAATGCCTCCAGTATGGCAGAAGGATTCAGCCAGTCCTCAGCTGCAAAAAGAAAATTTAATTATATTACAAAGAGTTTTTATCATTTTTGTTTAACCACCCATGCATTAGGCCAGTTGGTATTCGTGTTTCTGATTGAAGCAATTATTTGAAATAGGAGACCTTGAAATAAGAAGTACCTTTGCGAACATCGCTACGACATTGCATAAGGTGTTCTACTCTACCCATATAAGCTGTGGTACCCACAGGCTTCTTCCCAGAACCAAGCTGAGAAACAGTCTTCACAAGAAACCGTGCAACCTAAAGACCAAATAGCAAGACAAAAAAAATGACTTCAGTATTGTTAACCAAATAAAGGATAGATGATTTACAAAAGTTTTTAAATGAAACAAAAATATCAGAAATATCCTTTTCAGAATCCAGTGTAGAAAGAAATGATCTTCATCGGTGATGAAACATAGGTCGTCAACTATTGTAGATAATAATCACCAGGAAATCATGCAACTTTTGATTAATGTGAGACAACAAATATGCTCATGATTAGTCTTCAAATTCACAAAGTCAATATAGTTGACCCTAAAAGAAACGAAACAATTCAAATACCTGCAGAAGTAAAACGATGTTATCTCCTTCATAAGTGCAGGAAGGAACATATACAGCAAATAACTCAGGAAGTCCACTGCTACACAGATATCCATGACCACCACAAAGTTTTCTGCATTCTTCAATGCCATCCTACATAAGAAAGGTTGTGTTACAGATCAACAACAGTTACATTACTACCAAAAGATATAAACAACAAACAAAGGGGCACAAAGAGCAGTATTACGAATTTAAGGAAGATCTTATGCATAGTACGTATCAAGGAAAAACCTATAGTTGCGTCAGTAGAAGAATTAAATAACTTAAGATGACCATCATTTCGTATCTGCTATGGTGCTTCTTGGCTATGGTATCGTGTGTACACACACGTAACAGATTGACAATGTCATTTCATGCTCGACACCCACAAACTAAAAGGACGGTTGCATAAGAATCTTACAGGGATACAAATTTTGAGTTAAAAACAGTGGGAAAAAAATTCCCCCCTTGTTCATTATGGTAATGAACAAAACAAGTCCCAAGTAGAAAAGGAGATATCTCCAGAACACAATGAAAGAATAAAAAAAAAGATTGCATAGTATAAGCTACCTTACTTGAACAGGGATATGGTTTTTTAATTCAAAGGATATTAAAATCCTTAAGAAGCCATTTTCAAAAGAGCAAGAGAAAATACTCATATATATAACATAAAGTAACTAATGAGTAATGACAAGTTTTAGCTCAGTTCTAGAAGAATCTTAGTGGGTAAAAGAATCCAAAGGCAAAAACAAGTTATAGTTACACTTCACAGTTTACATACAGCTGTTATAGAGGTTGTCAATGACTTTAAACCAGCGGTACATGCATGAGCCTCAGGTAGTGTTGAAAAGTCACTAGCTTGTAGTCTCTGCATCACATCAGCATATAGCCATTTCAACCACTCACCCACAAACCGAAAAGCATAGGCGGAGGCCAACAATGGGAAGAGCCTGTTTTGCTGAGTTTTATAATCAATAACCTGCATAAGAGACCGACCTCATAAGAAAAAAGATATGCATGCATACATAGATGCAATGAAAATAAATGTACAATGATATTACACAGTGAACCATCACCACAATCATCATAAGCCAGGAAACTAATAGGTTACATTATATACAAGTCTAAACTGAGATGACTTAAATGGAGATTGAATGAATAACTGGGCTGGACTTGGACTCTACAGACGTAGATGGACCCTGTCTCAGGCCTATGAGGTCCAGATGCCCGGACTGGCTCATTGCCAGCTATAATAAGATCATGGGAACCATATACAACAAACATACATATAGTTATACTACATGTATAGATGCCATTTCGACAAAACAGACCAGTCATATCAAGAACAACAAATGAGCCCTAAGAATAGAGCAAATACTCTGTAGTTAGTACGTAAGTAAGATGAACACACTTGCTCTTTGCCAATACAAAGGGAGAGCTATTTTTTCTACCACCTCTTCCTGCATGTGAAGGACTATGTTCATTCCTTACCTTGTTATAATATTGCATCATCTCATCTCCTCGTGTTGGCTCTTTATAGTCTAGGGCAACTTGAAGGATGGACCTGGTTGTATGAGCATAAATAATTGTCTAGGTTTTATGGCATGCCCCTCTCATGCTCATAGCAAGCATGGCTAGGAATTTGGCACCAATAAAGAGGGTTGACATCAGGTAGACACCCGGTCATAGAAAACTTTGTTAATTCTTTTATGGAGCGTTCTTATGCTCCATAGCGGACCCCATTCTGATGGGAGAAGGCTTGGATGATGGTATATATGGAGCTTTCTTGTGGAGTATGAAGTTTGTAAACATGAACATGAGAGATCTTCCAAGGGAACAAAACCATACTCATAATGCAATAAAATAATACTCATCGCACAAACTTCTTGCAAGACTACATGCACATATTCAAAATAATAACCAGAATAAGCGGTTGAAAAAAGTCAAAATATGTGCACCTAAAAGGAAGAAAAACTCGGAAAGATGTCAAAATGACCATAAGCGCATATGAAAACAAAATACACTATTATGGAAAGGGTACATAATATAGGCAAGAGCATTAGCCAGTCCCATATTCTACTATGAAATTCACCAGTAAAAAGTAATTTTACATAGGGCTAAAGAATTTGCATGATACCTGGGACTCAGGACCACCATCCTGTGAGCCAAATTGCCTCCGGACAGCACTATACCTTACAGCAATACAAACAGCCCTAGATAAAGCTTTAGACGCGTCAGCCACAATAGCTTGACGCACATAAACCATGGTACCGTAAACAAGTTGCCGGGGAACATCAGACTGCAAGTACTTTCCCTCCCTTGTCACCTTGGACAGTCTGCGTCGGTTTCATAATACATATTTCATTAGTATATTTAGTTGGTGAAAATTTCAGCAGAGTTAATAATCCAAGCTCATATAACAAACAAATCAGCCATATGATTACGACATTTCATAAAGTGAATGAAGGTGAGAAGCCCGTTTGGAGCTCTACCCCTTATATACAGAAAATCTGAAATGTGTACTATATACATATGAAAATGACCATGCAAGGGCAGGAATTACATGCATAAGAAAACAAAATCAAGAACTACCTGTCAAAGGTATCAAATTTAAACTGCTCATATACCAAGTGCCCACTTAGGGGGTACAACATAGTGCTATATCCAAAATCATAAGTGATAGATCACTTGTTTCATTTTATTTAATTGACAAAATATTCATACCCATACTAATCTAGCTATTGTAGACTAAGATTGTGAAACCCAGATGCCAACAGAGAAGAGAATTGGGTGCACAGGAATGTTAAAGCAAAGATTAGGTATGCTAGGAGCATTATTTGCCTAAAAGGCCTGAGGGCTAATTAACAGGTCTTTCTTCATTTAAGTTAATATGCTGGTGGTGTTGGATGGATCAGATGCCTACCTTACACAAGAATGGGCACCACCCATGTGAAAAACTAGAAGATCGAGCAGAAAGCACAACTTGAATCCTCTAGGATCTAGCGCAGGTCCAGAATGATTCTGGACCTGTTGTTGATAGACACCTGATAGCCTGTTCAAACCATTCCTTTGTGCACAAGAGAAGAAGTGATACAAAATCCTTAAATTGGACTCATGATTACCCTGGAATCATCAGGCAACTAGACCACATATTGATAGAAAGTAGAGTAGGAAAAAAGTTCAAATAGATATGACACTTCAGAGATGGGTGTTCAAGGCTGCTCTATCTAGACTACATGCTAAGAGTATATAACTGGTATTGAATTGATATTGTCAGACTACTTATCTACAAGCAACTTTTCAAGTATTTTTGGTTTGATTTCCTAAAGTATTGATCATTCCAAGGAATTGTCCCTTGATAGAGGCTGACTTCACAATCTTTTGGGCTCTTGACACACATTAAGGCAAATTAACTGTCTTCTAATATATGGGTTGCTGGTGGAGCTGTACACTTACTATCTCAGTAGTATATCTATTCCCCCTTAATATTTTGCATTTAGTTATTATGCATCTCTACATATACTAGCATATTTGTTAATATCATTCTTTTCTACATAAACAAATTTTGGTTCACAAGTAAGCTTGAGTTATGACTTGAATTGGGTCTACCACATGATCTTTAAAGGGCGAAGGAAATGCTCAAAGTGATCTGGAAAATAATCAATATCTTATGTTCGAGTAGTGATTAGCATAATGAACCCTCAATGACAAACATGGGTCTACCACATGATCTTTAAAGAGCGAAGGAAATGCTCAAAGTGATCTGAAAATAATCAATATCTTATGTTCGAGTAGTGATTAGCATAATGAACCCTCAATGACAAACATTCCCTCCATGAGATAAACTGAAAATCAAGCGCTATCTATGCAATCTGAATTGATTAGAATGACAGATCAAACCATAAAAGTTTGTGGTGAGGAAGAACGGGAGAGAAGAGGAAATGGGGGTGGGAGGAAGTCATACAGTTTGAAAGGTTGTGATTTGATTGTGGAGTGGGCTTCTTTGAGAAATACATCATCAAAACTTAAGAGAGAGAAAAAAATTGTTAACCATTTGTTGAGATGGCATGCTTCACAGGATGAGGTACACTATGCAACAGTCGTCAACTTTATTACCACCCGCCACCCCCATCCCACCCAAATATTATTAAAGGATTTCTCTACGAGATCCAACAAATAACTTATCTACGACACTTGCTCTTCCAGTTCTTCTTACATAGTTTTTTTTTTGTGTGTTTTTCACTAGCATAAAGAATTAAAAGATTCAACAAAGTGTAATTACAAAGCAGTCATTGTCACTCTAAAAGACTCCTTATCATAAATAATCAGACTCAAAAAGTGTTGTTTGTAAAGAATGTCCCCTCCAAGTCTTTCTTTTCATATTTACCTTTCTTCAGCCTAACATTTCATATTCTATTTATGATTGGCAATTGATTTTGGCACTCTTTCTTTCCAATGTTATAAATATTATAAATGCAGACAAAACAATCTGATGTGCAATGTTTGGATGTAAGGTACCACATACGACAAACAACAAAGAAAAAAAAACTTCTTACTGTTAAAAGCTGAACAAACCTCATCAACATTTGATCTCTTGGTATGCGCACGTGATCAAATTGAAGAACACCATTATCCATTGTATTATATGCACCATTTCCAAATTTTGTTCCAATATCACCGATAGTGATACCAGGAAGAGGTGAGTGATCATCTAAGCTCCTTAATTGGACTATGAAACCTAAAATATTATAACGTGTTATATCACTGCAACAAAAAATAATAGTACTATTCACAACCTTGGGGAAACAAAATCTGAAACACATACCATGCACACCATGGTCCTGCCCATCAGTAATAAGACGGGCATAAACAACTGCATGTGTTGAAACTTTTCCCAAACCACCTGGCCACCACTGCACATGAAATAAACGAGAAATTAACAAGTCAAATAATAGATAACACAATCCAAAAACCAAAATTTATTATGTGAAGGTTAAGTCATTATTCTAAGAAATCATCAACAAGTATATTGCAACAAAACTGAGCACACAATAACAGAAGAATCGGTACCAAAAGAAACATTTACAACGTAGCATTATATACAAGAATATATTGTGATATCCTGTACTTACTTTGCTTGAAGTTAGAGTTGGGCTGTGAATGACAAATTCATCAGATTTTGGATCAAAGGTTGCAGTTGTCTCAAGGCCTTGGACGTTTGAGCCATGACCAAGTTCAGTTTGCGCATAGCACCCAATTATTTGCATCTTATAGGCTAATGTTAACCATTTCTTTTGCTGCTCATCAGTCCCTTGTCCTTTTATAGCAGGAACGAACATGCCCTATTAACAAAATGTGTAATGTAAGTCAGCTTTTAAAAAAGTGATAATAAATCAAGTATAAGCATATACTTTGAGTAAACTAACTACTTTAATGATTATGGAGACACAAAGAACTTAATCGTAGTATAAATAAGCATAATAGGGAACCTCTCCTGATAAGATCCATATTAACAATTCACTAGTAAAGAAGAATCCGAATCTACGACTAGCATTCTTAGATCCATAAGTGGATTTAGTCTTTTGCTCAAGGTTCAAAGTTCCGATACTCGTATGGAACACTCACTATGAGTATCGGTATAATTTGCCAATCACCATAGGCTACCGACAAGGCTCTATATTAAGTCCTTATATTTATGCATAAGTCGTAGTCATATTGAAGAGAAGATTTAAAACCAAAGGACCTAGAATTAGAAGCATGAAAACAAAATACACCAAATATAGCTTTTGTGAATGACGGAGTGAGTCAGTTCAAAGATTTTACATTATACTGACAGGAAGCAGAAGTACTTACCCAGTGCAAATCCACATAAGAAGGCTCGTCGACAAAGTGCCTTAACATTTGTGCCTCTTCCTCTGCCAAGAAAACACGGGAACAATAAGACAAAAACGAGGTTGAGATAAAGGGGGTGGGGGTGTTGTTGGGGGGGGGGAGATAATATACTGAGAAACAAGTTTCAGTTCAACAAAAGTTGTAACATGAAATGTCTATAATTTTAGATAAGTTCCTTAACTCATTGGATATACTCTATCAAACTATTCTTCGGAGGAAAAAGGGCATTGTTTGGAATAAATGTCAATCGCTTTAGTACATATCATTGACTTATATGTATGCGTCCTACGTACATATTGAAACAAATACGTATATCTAACAACCAGCTGTTCCAAATATGGATAGTCCTATGAATAACAGTATTATATTCTGATAATTTGCATAGTAGGATCACTTTAGTAACATACTATATATATATATATATATATATATATATATATATATCCTAAGTGTGTTTTGTGTGAGACAGAACCTGAATCTATTGGGCACCTGTTCTTCCAGTGCCATATGGCGTGGAACATATGGGCCGAGCAGAGCCGGAGACACTTGGGAGGGGTTGGCAGGGAGCGGGACTTCAGAGAAATCCTTAAGTGGATTGGTGATCGCAGGGGCATGGAGCAGAGCTGGGCTAGGCGTGCTAGATTGAGACTTGCTGCATCAGTTTGGCATGTCTGGCGGGAGAGGAACCGGCGCATTTATGAGGGACTATCCACCCCAGTGGTGGGCATACTCCATAATATTGAGTCGGATGTACTAGTTATGTCCCCCTGAGTTGGGATTGTATCTTATGTTGTAACCTTATTGAGATGATGGAATAAAATTTACCCTTTTTCCAAAAAAAAAATATATATATATATATATATATATATATGAAAAAAAAAAAAAAAAATATATATATATATATATATATGAAAAATATATATATATATGTTTTTTGTGTATATATACGGTATACCACACACAAAAATATACATACACAAAATACACACACACACACAACTTGATGAAACTTGCATATGCATGTTCATGTTGTAGTATAAGTACGTTGTCATCAACGCATTGGACCTAGATTATAGCACATTTATGTTAACCACATAGTCAAGGCATATAGAAATTACAAATTTTTCTAGGAATAGAAGTATAAAACTCTTTGGATTTTTTCTACTCCAAAATTTTTAATTAGATTCCGTTTCCGATTCATATTTGAATTTGGTATTATCCTATGGAGTTCGTATTGTTCTCATTAAAAATGGCTATTAAAGTTTACCATCTGAACAATATATGTCATTCTACTATACTAGCTTAGAAAAGCAAATGGAAATACGCTAACACCTATTTGCGCATTATTAACTCCATGACAAGTCCTTTGTCCTACCTTGGCCCACAAGCATAAATCTTCGGCACAGAATCTAATCACAAAATACCCAAAACTAATGAAGATGTGTGCCCCTATTTAGTTGGTGATATAAATTAGGCCGTTCATCCGGGCAGTTCTATATTGAAGATTTCCTTAATCAGCTATTGCTATTTAAAAGTCGCATTGTGAATATATTATACGATAAACTGCAGTTAACCTCCTCACGTATATTAGTCACTGCAGACTGGGATGCCCTTATGGCAAACAATCAACCTTCAACTGCTAATAACTACAATAACTTACAGACTGTCCAGAAGTCTAGACCGTTATCTGTATGAACATTCGCTCTATCTCTGCACTTATAAAACTTGGTTTTAGCATCTGAGATGGTATCCATTTGAAAGTGCATATACCACATTAAATAGTGCCAAGCTGCATTAGAGTGGTATGCCACATTAAATAAAGATTCTCTTCTGAAGGAAACAAAATTTTCCATCAATTGCTCGCCGTGTTAACTAATCCTTTCAATAACATATTCCATTTACTAATACACTAAAAGTAAACATCCCTTAAAATAAATTAAAACATGTAACAAAATTTTAAATTTTAATGTTATAAGATGAATATTAGTATGAGTTCACCAAGTATGGAATCACAATTATACCTGTGAGACGAAGCTCGTTGATGCGCTTCCATGCATGGGCAGCCTTTCTTAATGTGTTGTTAAACAGCTCCTTTCGGCCAAGCATCGTCCGCGTATCCTTTTGAAACACCTGAATAAGCAAAATTGGGTCTATTGAATCGGATTTCTCTCACATGACAAGGACCTCATACTACTTGAACTAAAATAATGGAACTCTTGGGGAAAGACACGAAAATAAAATTCTTTGCAAGAAAACTTTAATTCAACTATTCACACGTCTCGCAAGTCATAATTAAGAAGGTGGGCATTCCAAGCTCTACAAACCCATCTAGGTATATAAAGAAGTGTTAATAAAATGACACAACAATTTAGTGCGTTTGTTTCCTCAGTGTAAGAATGGTAGTATCAAGCCTTACAAAAACGACACCTTACAAAGCGGAAAGGTAGAAATTGTGCATAATAACCTCTAAAACCCCATAAAAGAAATTCTAGAAGCACTTTGTTAAGCCGATAAACTAATGACAACGTCACTGATGTATCTTAGAAATAACAACTGTATTTTAAACTTCCAATATAAGAGTAAAATCAACAATAGCTGCAAGAAAATTTTCATGTTTGAACATTATAAACTACTATAAGTAACAGCACCTTCTCACAAAAGCTTTAGCCATAATATTCAACACAACACAACTAGTAAATTTATATTAAAGTCATCTAATATTACTCAACGCCAACTACTAGTAAATTTCTTACAAATCCAACTAACACTACAACAAATAAAGCATAACCCCAAATGAGAAATCATACTAAGTTGTTAGAAAAAAGAAAAGTTGTAATAAAAAAACACTATAAATGAAACCCAATGCCACCCTGTAACAAGCTAAACAGACACCTCTTCCTATCAAATCAATATACATGAACAAACCCATTAAACCATCACAACTAATCAAAGAGATCCTTTATGACAATGGAAGAAAATAAACTTTTAATAAAAAAATAACAATAAAAAATCGAGATAAAAAATTAAGCAAAATTGTACCGGAAATTTATATTTTTTGGATAAATCAACAGCTAAAAGCCTATTTTTTTCACAGAGCCAATAACAAATCAATTGGCAAAAGAGACCCCTTCTGAGAAACTAAGGCAGTCTGCAAGAAAACACAGATTTTTAATCAAATCTAATGACAAGTAGCAAGCCATTTCAAAATTAAGCCAAACTGTATCAAAAATTACTTCTCTTTTTTGGACAAATCAACAGCTAAACCCTATATTTACACAGACCCAGTAATAATTACTAGTAGCAAAAGAACCCTTATGAGAAATCAAGCCAACCTGCATGAAAAGTAGAGTTTTTTTAAAAAAAATGTAAACTTTACATCAGAAATTTGTCCAAATTGTGCGAAATATTACTTCTTTTGGACTTGCAACAACCAAAAATTCATCATTGACCATCAATCATATCACGAAACCCACATAAGGAATCATGCCGAATCACAAGAACAATCAAATCTAATCCATATTGTACCAAAAATTAATTATTTTCGACTTGCGACAAGAAAAAATATTTAATCATTAATCGCAATAATCCTTACTATCAAAACAGAACCCGCATGTCAAATCACAAATAAAAATCAAATCTTTAACGGTTTAACCCAAGAACATCATCAAAAAAAAAAAAAAACTCACGGGATCACTGGCGACGAGACGAGACATCCGATCGGAGACCTCGAGCGAGTGCTTGGATCCGGCCCACGCCACCTTCATCGCCTCCACGTCGAACCTAGCCCTGCCCCTCTCCTCCGCCAAGTAGTCCACAGCCTGAACCTCCATTTTTTTTTCTCTCTGTGGGGAAATAAAGATCTCTACTTTTTTTCCTCTTCAAATATCAATGAAGAAGAAGACCTTCCGTCTAAGTAATTGTTGTATATATACAGGGAGGTGATTGGTAATCCCAAAGGACTCGGAAATTACGGGTTTGCCCCTTGATTGATTTGGTTGGGATAAGTGTGATCGGTTCAACCAATTTGACATTTTGACATCATATAGATATGGAAGATTTCGTACTGCTACAAAACTCAAACTCGTCTCTCTCTCTCTCTCTCTCTCTCTCTCTCTCTCCGCGTATAATCCAGGACTAAGTATCCATGATGGATGAACGAGAGTTCATTCCTGGCCATTTCTAGGATCATCATAGGAAGGTTCCAATTAATTATGTCTTACCATAATTAAGTTTATATAGCTGGTACTAGAGCGGACACCCAGAGGAACCGGCAAGGTTCGAGTCCCCCATATGTGTGTGTGCGTGAGATTTCAAAAAAATAATAATAAGCTATTCAGTTCGTACTCAATCAGTTTTCGGCTCTACAGAACTAAAAATTCGATTTTTCAATTCGAATTCCAATTTTGGATTTCAAGAACGGATCGGGATCGAAAATTGATTTAAGATTATCTATATCCCCTCTATTTCATATATGTTTTTTTTTTTTTTAATTTTCATATTACATAATTATAATTTTATTGCTATTGTATTGTATAAATATAGCATTTTATTGATTTGTAATCAATTGTTGTTGTTTGATTTATAAAAAAATAGACCCAATAAAATCTATCCAATTGCTTTAATCGGACAAGACTCAATAAAATCTATTCAATCGGTTTAATCGAACAATTGAACGGACATTAGATCAGTTTAGTTCAACAATTGAACGGACATTAGATCTGAGTACAAACATGAACTTCTGGTATACAATTACGTAGCATTTGGATTTCAATAGATGGTTACGTTTGTCTTTTGAGGAATCAACAAGACTAGATTTGGTCCCCCTTTTGTAGATTGTTTTGTCTTATTCTATCTCTTTTTGAATAATAATAATAATAATAATAATAATAATAATAAGAAGAAGAAGAAGAAGAAGAAGAAGAAATGCTTACTAATATTAATCGCTCACTTGTTACACGTACAAACAAAATAATATATAATTTTGTTAAAAAATTAAAATATTAGAATATTTTAAATTTGTTTTGAATATATTCTAATTTGAATTTGTTATAGATATATTTTTATAATTGTTGATATGTATTTAGTTAGATAATATAATGTACTTAGTTTAAATATAATTAGAATATTGAATATATTTTAAATTTTGTTATATGTTTAGGTGCTTAGAAAGATTTTAGAATTAGAAGAATTTTAGAAAAAGAATATATATATATATATATATATATATATATATATATATATATATATATATATATATATATATATATATATATATATATATATATATATATATGTGCGGTAGAAACATTTTTTTAAAAAAAAATTCTTTTATTATAATTTTATTGGAGGATATGTATAGGACTTCAACCGTTTATTTTTGAGTTATTTTGTAACCCTTAGGCCTCGTTTGGTTCGCGGAATGGAAGGGAAAGGAAATCAATTCCTTGTCATTTCCTTTCCTTTGGGAAACTTTAATTCCTATTGATTTTCCTTTTCGATGTTTGGCAATGCCAAGGAATTTGGAAAGAAAAGTGAATACTTCAATGTGGGAAAGTGATTCCTTCCTTGGATGGATGGAATCACTTTCCCCCCTAATTTTCCTTCCATTGGGAATCACTTTCCTTTCCTCCTCAATTCCTTGGGCGCCCAAACATACGAAAGTAATCACTTTCCTTTTCCAACCGGGAGATTCCGCGAACCAAACGAGGCCTATTGTCTTGTTAAGTGTTGTGAGTCTTAGGTTGCTCCTATGTGGCATGAGCCACAAGACAATGTCTTGTTTATGTGGCAAAATTATATCTCAAAAGACAATGAGATAGAAAAACTCTCTCCAATGCAAAAGTATTGAAAAGACAATAAAAAGTATTTTTTCCAACTTCCAAGACAACTTTTAAGACAACTACTCATCTTCTTTCTTTTTTCTAATATTTTTTATTCATAATTGATGACATGGAAGAGAAGACATTGTTAAGTGCATTGTCTAGAACAAGACAATCAACTTTACAATGTCTTTTTTAATTTTTGCCACATAAGCTTCACAAATGACTTGACAATTGCATTGGAGAAGAACTTTTGAATAAAATTTTGTCATTCCTAAGTGGCAACAACTTTTTTCCAAAGTCACAATAGGGTTGGAGATGCTCTTATTATAGTAGTAGAGAGAGAGAACATATCACTTGGTCTAATATATAGGACCCAAATGTCAAATCTAAACAAATCAGACTCGTCCGCAAATATAAACAAATTAGACTCGCATCTTGGGATTTTACAAATTCGTGCCAAGAATTTTTGTCATGCTCTACATGACAATGACACGGATATTGAAATGATTAAAGTCTAGGAAAATTGTTTGTTGGTGGGAGCGTATCATCAAGACTTAAAAGTGGTGAAAAGATCTCAAATTAGACTGGCACATATGCTGGTGTATGGTATTGAATGGTATATATACATACAAACACAATGACATGGCTTGAATGGTATATATCCTGGTATTGAATGTTGTGAAAAGATCTCAAATTAGACTGGCACATATCCTGGTGTATGGTATTGAATGGTATTGAATGGAATCTATAATATAAAGCATAGTAGATTTTTTGTCCGATCCATGTACTTTGGTTCAACAATGATGAAAGGACTAAATTGTCCCTCTCTCTATAAGAGAGGATGAGGCCTCATGTTGGGTACGGAGCAACCTGTTGTTCCAACGGTACCTTCGCCTCCAGCTCCTCTTGCACTGCCCCTCCCTCTGCTGCCTCCGCTCCATCCTCGTTCACGTCGTCGTCGGCGGCCTCTTCCGTAACCCCTTCATCGCAAACAGCCTTCTCCACCGCGCCGTCGACGCCGACCCTTCCTTCACCGCTTCCCTCTTCTCCGCCATGACCAACCCCAACCCCTTCTCCTTCAACACCACCATCGCCATCTCCGCCGACCCACTCTCCCTCTACTCCCAAATGCTCCGCCGCCGCGTCCCTCCCGACTCCCACACCTTCTCTTCCTTGCTCAACACCACCGTCGCCGCCACCAGGTTGCTCCACGCACACGTCCTCCTCCTCGGATTCCGGCCGACCCCTTCGTGCAGACCGTCCTGCTCACCGCCTACTCCCGATGCGGCTCCGCAGACCACGCCATGCAGGTGTTCGACGGAATGCCGCACATGGACGTCGTCTCCTGGACCGCCGTCCTCGGACGCCCCGCGACGACCATGCCCGTCTTCGCCTCCATGAGGCCCCAAGCCGCCCTAAACGCCGCCACCGTGGTCTTTGCCGTGTCCGCCTCCGCCGGGCTCGGGTCCCTGGCGCTGGCCCGGTGCCTGCACACCTACGTCGAGAAGGCTGGGTTCGGAGGCCACGTCTCCGTCCGGAACTCCCTGGCGCTGGCCCGGTGCCTGCACGCCTACGTCGAGAAGGCCGGGTTCATGTCCGTGCCATTATGGCACGGGTTATCCACTAGTATATACATACAACACAATGACATGGCTTCAAATACTATATTGGCTTTTTTTTAATCATGTTGTTTTTGCTATATTGATGTTCTTGCAAAGAAATAATTGAATCGATTAAGGAAAACTTTTCTATTGATAATTTGATATAGACTTTTTTGTACAGTTTTTTTCACCGAGCTTTATAGAAAAAGTAATGCTACAGTTACAATCAAATGCTTACAATCTACTTACAACCTTCACCCATTGCTGTCATGTGGGTCATGGTCCACATGTCAGCACATGGATGAGTGGTTGTAAGAGGGTTGTAAGCATTTGGTAGTAGACTTAACATTATTGTTATAGAAATAAACTTTATGCCCCTTAAAAAAATTCTAAGAGCGTGTCAGTAAAATTTTAATTAAAACGTGATCACTTTCCTCAATTGACTATGCAAACTAAATTTGCTTAGACCGCGACCAAAAGTAGCTATTTGATTGCAATGGTGCCATCTGCTCTATGCTTTCACAAATGCTAATAAGTTTTTAATGCTCTCTTTCTCTCTAGGGGTTTCTATGTTTCAAAAATCTTCAGAGATCAAATCAATGGCCTTCTTCTTCTGATTAAAAAAAAAAATTGATCATGTTATCTCCTTGCTTATTTTTTTTTTTTTTTTTTTTGAAATCACACTCACACACACAATTGGGGGGCTCGAACCTTGCCGGCCCCTCCGGATGTCCGCTCTAATACCACTAGGCTAGAGAGCTCGGACATCTCCTTGCTTATTATGCACGAATACATACGAGGGGCACGAATAGGTCACCCATTTAAGTCACTTTTAACATTTGAGAAGGATATAGGCTTAATTACACTTTGATACCCTTAACTCTTCTCATTTTTCAACTTAATATTCTAAACTTTTTTACTCAAAACTCGATATCCTCAACTATTTTACTTTTTCAACTTAATACCTAAAATCCAAAATATTCCAAAACTATCCATGGTTCCCTCTTTCTCTCTCCCCATGTCCCCCCCTCCCTTCCTCTCCGGCGATGCCCCCCCCCCCCCCCCCCCCCCTCCGGTGGAGGCGAAAAAAGAGGGCAACGGGAGGAGGATGGGTGGCCGGAGCGGGGGGGGGGTTGGGGGGGGGGGGCTGCTGCTCGGGGCTGAAGGGGGGCACCGGAAGGGGGACGGGGATGGGGGTTGCTGCAGACGGGGCGAAGGAGGGGTCGGGTGGAGGCGGCTGGCCGGAGGGGGGTGGGGGGGGGGGGGGGGGTAGGGGCCGGAGGGAGGCGGGGTTGTGGCCGAAGGGGGGGAGCGGGGAGCGTGGGGGTGGAGGAGTTGTGGCCGAAGGGGGGAGCAGAAATGGGAGGATCGAGGATTTGGCGGTAGTTTTGATAGGCAGGGACATTATTGTCAAAATAAAATTCAGGATATCAACTTGAAAAAAAAAAAGGTTAAGGTAGTAAGTTGAAAAATGAAAATAATTGAGGGTATCAAAGTGCAATTAAGCCAAGAATATATAACTTGGTAAAAAATTAGGTTAAAAAGTGAGAATACCTTTGGAAGAGGATATAAGAGACTATATACAACAATGCTACGTGAACTGCAGTATTGGCCCGCGACTTTGGTCCGCGGTACACGTGGCACTCTTTTATTGACTTTTACCGACGGACGGTCCCCACATTAAAAGGGAGGCGAGTGATTTGGTGACACGTTGTCAATGGTCACGTCCCGCGGACCAAGACCGCGGACAACATAGTGTTTTCAGGCTATATATAGCTTTCTAGCTTGCGTCGAGTTAACCCTGAAAAACGAGATTGTAGGCCAAGTTTCGAGTTTAAACATGACCAAGAATGTTTAGATGTCCTTCCCAATATTTATCGTAAGTTCTTCTGAACTTTATTATGTACAGGTAGGTTTATCTATGGAACGGTAATGGACTTGGGTCTCAGACCTGAGCCTTTGGGCTAGTCCTCGGATTATATATCACCCGAAATCCTCAAGTCTTCATTCGAAATCGAATAATGGGTTCAGATGACAACTTTAATAAAATCTTGTTTAGTATATATGCTCATATATACACCGGTTCATGGATCTCTCAAGTCCCACCAATATGTGTCTTGTTCTCACAGGTACGTCTAACCTTTCGGAACGGTGGCTCCCTTCTAATCAATATTGTAAAAATCGGACTGGACCGACGGTTGGATCGAGTCCGACCGGTTTATACCAAAAAATCGGTCCGTTTCAAATAAAATCGGATCTTTTAAAGAACCGTCGATTTTTTGTGAAAACGGGGTTCAACCGGTGAACCGGCCGAACCGGTTCACAATTGAACCGACCAATTTTGGTTTTTTTTTTTTTAAAGAAAAAAATTGAAAAAAAAAATTATCGTGTAAAATTTGGACCATATGATTCTTGTTTTGGTTTTAATCAACCTTATAGTTGTAAGATTAAACCAAACCAACATACTTATGACCAAACCAAACTAAACCAAGAAGTAAATATGGATATCTTACATATTTGAACCAAACTAAATCAAGTCCATTTGAACACCGGTTAAACTTCGGTTGAACCCAGTTGGACCCCGGTCCGACCTATACCAAAAAAATTCGGTTCGATCATCGGTCCGGTTTGTAAAACATTGCTTCTAATAGGGCAAAACTACTTTTCAATGTCAGAGGTGATTCAATTTTAAGTCGATGTCAAGTGGGTTCAATCAAAGGTTCACGGCGTTACTTGTTACAACAAGTAACGTTGTAACAGTCGGAACCTACACGATTTAAGTAGGTTATACCTGAGTTGTCCACAGGGCCGGCCTATGGGCTTGGGTTGTCCTATCCAAAACTAGTTTTGATTGTCTCTTGATCTTTATTGTGAGTCGATTCTGGAGGGTCACCCACGATCTCGACCTCTTGTGGGGTTATACTGAGCTTGGGGTTGCCCCAAACAGAGGGAGACTTGTCCAAGTCCGAAGTCTTGTCTCACTTACTCCTGAATTGGTCCTGGTTGTCCACATCTGACATGGTGTCCGCATGTCGCTGCAGAAGATGATGACTTGGGGGATGAAACACAACCAAGATTGATCTCCCACCAGGGAGGAGAAATGAGACATAAAGTCTATATAGGTATTCCAATTTCGAGGTAATTACAACGCATGATAGAGAGGATACCTAGGTTCCAAATCCAATGGAGCGCTCATTGGTGATATATTTATTTTTTTTATTGTGGCTTACTTTTTGGTGAAGTAGGCCTGATGATTGATGGAGGAAACGGTTTAAGGAACCAACAATTGAGTGCAAAATTACAAAATTACATTAAAAAAAAAATGGAACATCACAAAAAAGAAGAAGAAGACATAATTGTAACTTGATACCCTCAACTATTTCTGTTTTTCAACTTGATATCTTAAACTTTTTTTTCTAATAATTTGATACCCTGAAAATTTTTTTGGACAAATATATCCATGATCTAAATTTAAAACTATACTCCCCCCTCCTTCCTCACCCTCTCCCCACACCCGTCCCACAGTGGTGATCCGGCAAGGGAGAGGGGTTGGGTTCAATTGGAAAGTTAAAGGGAAGGATAATTTTGTCATTTTTAAAACTATACTCCCCCCTCCTTCCTCACCCTCCCCCCACACCCGTCCCACAGTGGTGATCCGGCAAGGGAGAGGGGTTGGGTTCAATTGGAAAGTTAAAGGGAAGGATAATTTTGTTCTTTTTAAAACTTTGGATATCAAATTAAAAATTTTAAATAGTTCAAAAACAGGAATAGCATCAAGTTGCAATTAACCAAAAAAAAAAAAAAAAACTATGTTTGAAGCAATATATACTACTCAAAAGTTGAGTAGCAACGCCCATTGTGCATCATCCTCCCCTGGCTCACATGTCAGTGACACGGTCGTCGGACGGCGGCTGCGGTTCCAAAAAAAAAATAGTATTTTGACCTTGTACGTAGATAGCTTGGTAGCCCATCTCACTTTCAATCTCCACGTCCGTTACATCCAAATAAACTAATAATGCATAAAAAAGAAAGAAAGAAAGAAGATTGCACATGGTATAATATAGGATGGACTGAGCTCCAGCAGCTCTACTTAGCTATCAGCCCTCCAATAATTGAGTCAAATTTGTTGAAGGAAGGAAAAGAAAAATTGCAGAAGAAAACACACAAGGAAGTCAAGCGCACATGAGTGTGCTATAATTATTTTCTTTCTTTTACTCGGCACCATTCATAAAGCTACATGCATTATCCCTTGTTATTAGTTAGGTATATACCGAACTTTGCCAACTCCGGCTCTCTCTTTCTCTCTCTCTCTCGGCGATCCTCGCCGCCCTCCGGTCCGAGCCATGGCGGTCGGAATCGTCCCGAAGAGCACTGAGGCAGCTAAGTACAACGGGAGGTTGACTCCGTTTGTCGTGCTTACGTGCATGATGGCCGCCACCGGAGGGATCATCTACGGCTACGATATCGGGATTTCAGGTTCACTTCTCAAACTTTTCTGTAGCACTGAAATTTTGGATTGTGTTTTCAAGTGGATTCTCAAAGTCCAGCTCCTGAAATCTTCAAATATATTACTATGTTCTTTTTTTAATAAATATTCCTAAAGTACAAAGGAACACATGTTAACATTTGATAAACTTTATAGAGAAATCCACGGACGGATCGGTCCAAGGGGGGCCACTGTCCCTCCAATTTTTTTAAAAATTGTTGATTAATATATAGAATTTTTTATACGTTTACAATATATATTAGTTTGACCTTCGAATGTATAAAGAATAAGCTAGCTCAAGTGATAATGCTTTGTACTTTTAAATTAGAGGTTACAAGTTTGAAACTCAC
This sequence comes from Iris pallida, assembly GCA_029216955.1. Classification (NCBI taxonomy): domain Eukaryota; kingdom Viridiplantae; phylum Streptophyta; class Magnoliopsida; order Asparagales; family Iridaceae; genus Iris; species Iris pallida. The sequence continues at coordinate 2,251,735 of JANAVB010040820.1, forward strand.
CTCCTTATTAAATATTTTACATATTTTAGAAATCTTTTATTTATAATGTTTTGCTTCCTCTTTTGTAACGATTTGAAAATATTGTCTTTATTTTTATTTTTTTTCATTCTTGTTTGAGTTTTAGTATATATTTTTTTTCTATTGACGTCCAATTAACATGACAAGTTTAAGGATTTTACATGTAGTAGCATGACCCTTCCAGAATTTTAATCACGAAGAAATTACTAAAGAAATCACGGAACACAAGGTGAGATGGGAACAGGGTTGCAATCCCAAATATGCGCCTTAGAAGAACATATGATTGATTACTAGCTTATATTTAACTAAATCTCATTAAAAAAAAATAGTTACCATTTAAATTATATGATTAAATTATATTATATTGAATTGAATTGGAATTACATATTTAATTAGTTCGCAATATAATTTGGTTGGATTTTAAATTATATATTAGTTAGTATTTGAGATTTTTATACCTAAATTTAACTATGATTATAATATATATTTTTATTTTATGTTAGATTTGAATGAACCACGTATAATAATAATATTATCCAATTATATTCAAATATTTTTTCTAGCTCATTTGGTTAAGATGGAAGATATTCTTCTTGTTTGCTTGAGTTTCATTCCCCGTATTCAATATATATAATAAATTTAAACTTTTTTCAACAATTTAGACATCTCAATTTGAGCCGTTTTGAATCTCCTTTATAACAGTAGAAGGTTTTTTTTTTTTTTTAGGTGTCCTTTTATTTTGAAATATATTACTAAATCGGGGCCGTAAGTGAAAATTTCACAGGTGGCGTGACATCGATGGAACCATTTCTGAAGAAATTCTTCCCGGAAGTCTACCGCAAGATGAAGGAGGAGCCAGATATCAGCAACTACTGCAAGTTTGACAGCCAGCTGCTGACATCCTTCACGTCATCCCTGTACTTGGCCGCATTGGTCGCGTCCTTCTTCGCATCGTCGGTGACGCGAGCCTTCGGACGCAGGCCGTCGATGCTGATCGGCGGGGCGGCCTTCCTGGCTGGCGGGGCCCTGGGAGGAGCTGCAGTCAATGTGTACATGCTCATCTTGGGCAGGCTCTTGCTTGGTGTTGGGGTTGGGTTTGCAAACCAGGTTAATCAGATATCCAGTTTGTCACTTCAGTCACAACCAATACAACTATTACACAAAAATACACTTATATAAAGACATGGACACGACACCTACTTTGGTATCTCCCAAGTTTGTTGGAGTGTTGGGTTGTTTTCCAATCAAGTTACCAGGTTACTAGTATAGGTATCGGAGACCCTTCCTGTCAGTATCGAGATCCGCGGTGTCAATAGTATCGGCTGTTCGAGATCAAGGTATCGGATTTTTTGGTATCGGAAGGCAAATAATTATTAGTAAAATATTAAAAATTTAGGAGAAGAAAAATAATTGATACACATAGACATAATATAAGTATTTTATGTGGTGTTTTTTTTTCGAAATAGAATAAAATAATACTCAAAATTGTTGATTGATTTATCTATGATAAATAACTTTATTTTTCGTTTACATGCTTCTACGACCTTACTATGCTTTTTTGACACCCTTGTTGATTGGTCTTTTTCATTCAATTTTCTCTTTTCTCTGTTGAATTGACTGGAAAAGTGACCATCAACCTCGGTATCGGTCAATATCGATAGCGGTTGGTATCGAATTGGGACAAACGAAACTGTATCGATATCGACAATTTCGTATTGGTATCCAATACGTGTCCGATACTCTTGAAACATCTTTTGTACACTCACAAGCTCCTCCTCCTCCTCCTCCTCCTCCTCGCAGTCGGCTCCGCTATACATCGCAGAGATGGCTCCTCCTCAACACAGAGGCACCTTCAACAACGGCTTCCAGCTCACCATCTCCCTAGGCTACATCTCCGCAACCCTCATCAACTTCGGAACCCAGAAGATAAAGGGCGACCTTGGCTGGAGGATCTCTCTGGGCTTGGCAACGGTCCCGGCATCCCTGTTGACACTCGCTGCAGTCTTCCTTCCCGACTCCCCCAACAGTCTCGTCCAGCGCGGCACCGACCTCCAGGAGGCCGCAGCATTGCTTCGGAAGATCAGAGGAGTTGCCGACGTCGACGAAGAGTTGCAGGACATCATCACGGCCAGCCAAGTGTCGAAAACTGTCCGCCATCCGTTTCGACAAATTATCCGAGCCAAGTACCGCCCGCAACTAGTGATGGCTCTCCTGATACCGTTCTTCCAACAGGTATCAGCATCCGACAGTTTTTTCCATAGAGAAAATAGACAAATAGTTGGATATGACACGACACGGTAAGGATAACCGTGTGTCCGACACGACACACGGAAAAGACAGAACCCTAACACGCTCCTCTCTCCCCCCAACAGGTAACAGGTATCAATGTAATAGCCTTCTACGCTCCCGTCTTGTTCCGAAGCATCGGCCTCGGAGAAAGTGCCTCCCTCATGTCGGCGGTGGTGACTGGCGTCGTCGGCTTCTCTTCCAACTTGGTGTCGATGGCGACGGTCGACAAATTCGGAAGACGGGCCTTGTTCTTGATCGGAGGAGTCCAAATGCTGGTCTCCCAGGTAGCAGTGGGAGGGATACTGGAGGCGCAGCTCAAGGACCGGGGCGGAGTGAACAGGACCTACGCGCTCGTCGTTCTCGTCCTGATCGCGGTGTACGTCGCCGGTTTCGGCTGGTCTTGGGGACCCCTAGGGTGGTTGGTCCCGAGCGAGGTTTTCCCGTTGGAGATTCGGTCGGCAGGACAGGGCATCACTCTGATTGTGAGCAATGTGTTTACTTTCATCATTGCTCAGACCTTCCTAGCTATGCTCTGCCACCTGAAGGCTGGGATCTTCTACTTCTTCGGAGGGTGGGTTGCTGTCATGACCATCTTCGTTTACTTCTTCCTGCCGGAGACGTCTAGTGTGCCCATTGAACAAATGGTACAAGTGTGGAGGGAGCACTGGTTCTGGAAGAGGACTGTCGCCGTCGACGAAGAGGAAAGGGAGGTGGATTTACCGGTCGTCGGAAATTCATGATGATAAGTGGATCCGGATTGTTAACTAATGCAATTGTGATATGATACACGAGTAATGGCAAACGCATACACATGTTGTAACACTTTTCAGGAACAACAAATATTCGTTACATAACAATTCTGGAGGATTGCAATACATATAACAGCCAACAGTTTGTACAGCAACAATGAAGATAACAGATTGTATCAAATAATCATCAGAAAAAGCTTCAATACGATACAAATGCAATGGCAAACTTATAGTACATATAGTAGCTAACAGTCCCCAAGGCACTACATATAGTAGCTAACAGTCCCTAAGGCACTAGCCTAGGGCCTGTTTGGATCGCGGAGAGAGGGATGAAAGTGGTCGGCCAGTTTTGCACTTGCAGTGTTTGGTTTGCAGTAGCAACCGAACGGTAAGTGTCAAATCGCAGCAAGTGGACAGTAACTGCTCTTTGATTTTTTTGAAGGAGCTGTTGCAGCCAAAAAATGGTGGAAGTGGACTGCAACTGGACCAACAGTGGCGGGTGGTGCCGTGGCGGTCGACAACAGGTGGCTATTTCAGATCCCGGCGACTCCCGACGCCTGGTCCGACATCAGCGTGGTGGTGTCGATGCTGCGGGCGTGGTGGTGTCAGTGCTGCGGGCGCTGACGTCGAGGAGGATGAGAAGAAGAAGAAGACGTGCTGAAGGCGTGGTGGTGTCGGTGCTGTTGCGGGCGTGGCCGGTGCTTTCTTCTTCATCTCCAATTTTTTTTTTTTAAAGAAGAAGCTGCAGACCAACAATTGAAGAGAAGAACAACAAACAGTAGAAGAACGAATGGAAAAGAAGCAGCAACAGCAGTTTGATAATGAGGTCTGTTTTAATAATAATAAGAGGTTTAGGATAATAATAATAATAATAATAATAATAATAATAATAATAATAATAATAATCATCTTAAAATTTAAGTGGTTTAAAAATTAGATGGCTTCAATTGTCTAATAAAAAATAATCGAATTTAGTTAGTTTAAAAAAGACTTTTTCTATGGGCACCACAACAATTACTGGGGACGTCATTTTACTAGGGGACAGTCCAGATTTGAGGAACTTTTACTGGGGACGTCCCGAAAATTACTTGGGGGCAGCCCAATATTAGGTTTTTTCTCTCTCTCCTCTCTCCTCCTCCTTGCTCCTCCTCCTCCTCCTCCTCCCTCCTCCTCCTTGCTCCTCCTCCTCCTCCTCCTTGCTCCAGCGGAGGGGTAGCGGGAGTGGATGACGTGCATGAAGTCGAGTTTGGCGGCGGTGGAGGAGCGGAGGGACGGAGGACAAGGCCGGAGGAGGAGGAGGAGCAAGGAGGAGGCGACGGCGGTGGAGAAGCGAAGGGGGCGGAGGACGGGGTCGGAGGAGGAGGAGGAGGAGCAAGGAGGAGGAGGAGGAGGAGAGAGGAGGAGACATGGATGGATGTAGGTGCTGCTGCTGCTGCTTCTTCTTCGGGGCCGGAGGAGGAGGAGGCGACGGCGGTAGAGAAGCGGAGGGGGCGGAGGACGGGGCCGGAGGAGGAGGAGGAGCAAGGAGGAGGAGGAGGAGGAGGAGGAGGAGAGAGGAGGAGACATGGATGGATGGATGTAGGTGCTGTTGCTGCTTCTTCTTCTTCTTCTTCTTCTCCTCCGAAGACTGCCAACTTGTTGGCAGTCCTAACATTATGTTAAGACTGCCAACATGCTGGCAGTCCTAGGACTGCCAGCAAGTTGGCAGTCCTAACATTATGCCAGGACTGCCAGCATGTTGGCAGTCCTAACATAATGTTAGGACTGCCAGCATGTTGGCAGTCCTACTAACTTGAAAAAATTGGGCTAGCCCCAAGTAAAAAAAAAATGATGGCAAACTTGTAATATTTTTGAACATTTTTGGGATAGCCCCTAGTAATTTGTGTGGTGCCCATAGAAAAAGCCTTTAAAAAATTAATTTTTAGTTTTTATAAGTTTTGGTAATTAATTTAATTATGTTATGGTAATTAATTTAATTATGTGTTATCATATTTCTAACTCCAACATCCACTTTCAACAACCATCCAAACAATTTGGAAAGTGCCACTTGTTGCAAGTCCACTGAAACTCAACTTGCTGCAAGTGCCACTTTTACACTTTCAAAGAGTTACCTCTATCCAAACAGCCCCCTACTAGTGGTAGTGCGGAGGGCCGCCCGAGCACATGTCTCGGATTCGAATCCCCCCTTAGGCTGCTGCGTGGCTTTGAGCCACGGCCCAACTTGAAGAAAGGACACCTCAAACAAAGAGAGAGAGAGAGAGAGAGAGAGAGAGAGAGAGAGAGAGAGGCAAACGTATACACAGAATCTGAATCCACACTAAGAATACGAGCATACATATTATGTTGTTAACACCTTTCAGAACAACAAATATTCGTTACATAACAATTATGCAGGATTGCAATATATAATTACATATAGTAACTAAAAGTTTATACTCAAAGAAGCTTCGATAATGCGAACTTAACTGCACAAATAACCCAACAAGGATACACAAAAGTGACAAAAATAAATTGACTTGATGAACTCAGTCATCCATTAAAATCAACCACGGCAGACTAATAATAGAAAGATCTCAAAGTTCAACAAAACAAACAAGCATAATTAGGGTAAAAGGAAACAGGAAATATGATTTGTGTAAATGATTATCACTACTAATTTGGCTACTGGCATTGTAGATTTGGCTGCTTTACAGCCAATGTAACACAAAACATAATCAGAAAAAAATATCGATAACTCTTTTGTTGATATAGAAAATAAAAGTCGAACCTTGTCAAATTAATGAAGCTGATGAGTACGTACTGAAACGAAACGATAAGCCACTCTGATAAATTAGATTGGTCACTATAAACTAGCATTTTAAACATCATATTGAAAGTAAAACTGACAACTCAGTGGTGATTGGAGTTTATTTCATCTTCTATTAATAAGAATTCTGCAAAGGCTCATCTTCATTACTGAGAAATGGCCTCTATTTTTGAGTGCTAAGTGAGACAGAAGATCACTAGATCGCATGAATAGGACTTGAACCTGAACTGATCTTTGAACCAGCTGTTGGTTGAATATTAGGATGGAAAGCTGAATGTCTTTCTGAACCTCCAAGTAGATTGAATACAGTTGATGAACTACCCTCGCCAACAGACTCTCTCAGGCTCAATGTCGACATGCCCACAAGTTGATCCGATCTTGTGGGAACGTTTGAATGCAGTGGGGTTGGTTTAAAAACTTCATGTGTTTTGTTCTCCATAGTTTCTACGCTGTAACCCCGCAAGAATGGAAGAGGAATTGGATAATATGCGGGATAAAAGGCAGGAAGCATCACCGGATATGGGTACTGCATATTTTCTGGCTTTGGAAGGGGTGGTCTGGCTTTTCTTTCATTTAAACTGAAAGCCATTGACTCACATTCTAAACCATCCACAGATGCAGGTGCAGGAAGTTGAATGATGCCTTGTGCCTCTGGTTCTTCAATGCCAATAGGAAAGGCCTGAGCATCTCCAAACTGCAAGAACAATGATTATTAATTATTGGGCATCAGAAAGAAAGTCCTTTCAACAGGGACGACAGGATAAGAAATTGACTAACTTCATCAGGCACTATATCAAAGAGGCTGGATCTCTTTTTTCTTCTGTTTGTGTTAGACTGGCGGATAAAATACTTCTGGGCATGGCTTGCAACTTGTGTAGGTGTCCTTGATCCAACATAATTACGTGCTATCCCTCGCCAGTCCCCTTTCCCTAGATTTCTCAAACCAAGCAAGAACTTCTTGTGCTCTTCTTCAGTCCATGCCACACCTACAAACCAATTCACATAGATAAAAGGACTGTAAGTGAATCTTCTTCAAGAAATATACCGATTATGGGCAAAGATTTATAAGCTGCAGCAGCAAAGCCCAATAGACCACATGGCTCACCTTACAAGAGTTCAGTGATTACTCGATGCAAACCAATTGAAAAATTCGATGTAAACCAATTGAAAATGAATGCAGTTAAAGAAGTCAGCCCTATGTACTCCATGATTCAAGTTCTGAAATATGACTATTAAATAGTTATGTAAATGCACCAACACCTTTCTTGTGGGTTATGATGATCTCATATCCAAGACACACCATAGGTAGTACTCAAAACATTTTTCACAGCAGGATATTATCGCTGATGGAAAAAGCTCAGTATGGTAGTCTTAGACATTCTTTCTCATCAACTCTCACTGTGTCCTAACTGCAACAACAAGAACACTTATCACCTTCCATAACGCAGAGTACTCAATCCATTTGATTCATGTAGGTTACAAGATTAAACTTTCAGCTGTAATTGCATTCTTACAGCATAGCAAGGTTGCCAACACAAGAGAGATCGTCTTGGAGAACACCCCACCCCCCCCCCCACCCCCACCTCCAACACACACACGCCCCTCTCTCTTGTTGCACCTAGCTAATAAGCATTAATGAAAAAAGTAAGTATCTGAACCATCAGGTCATGTCGGATCACAAAATATAGCAAAATAGTTATTGCAAAAAGCTCGAGCTTCAAAGAAAATATTCTTGGCATTCAAGTGATCTGCTGGTATCAAATTCAAGAAAAGTTCTGAATTGGAGCATTCCCATCTTAATCCCTATGTATAATATACCTAATGTTTTATAACAAATTCACAACTAAGTGATAGTCTAGTTTGTAAGTATTTTAACCAAGAGGTCCCAAGTTCAATCCTCAATGTCACCTTAAATTTTTGGTACTTTTGCGAACCCCCAACTTCAGGCATAATCAGGCAGGTGTTTCTTCAGTATTGATGTTCTAAGGGAAATTATGTCGAGAATACTTGAACAGAAAAAGTATTTGAAGAATATTGTTATAATGTGCAAAGAAAAGTACGATAAGTCAAAGTCTAGCCACTATAATATCAATAGTAATAGGAAAGAACTTTGGAAATCCACCAAACCAGTAAATAGTAAATTCTAAAGATAGATACTTTACCTAGCTAAAAGATAACCAAGTAAAAAATTAATAATCAAATTAGCAACACAATTAATAAACCATGAAATTGCATCCATGTTCTGTAAAGGCAAAGAGTTCGAGAAGTGTTATATCCCTTAGAGAGACGAGGCACATTGTAAGATTCGCAATGTTTTGACCATTTAATTTAATATCTTAAAGGCATTAAAAACATAAACCAACAGAAGTAGAACATACATAAGTTACCCAGTTAAAGAATACATAACTAAACAGCTAAGGCATTTTATCTCGATTTTCAACAAGTCACTAGAAATCAAAAGTTTGCACCAAATATGGTGCTTGTCACTTGGATACTTTTAACACTTGGACGACTGTTCTCTATTATTTTGACCTATGTGGATACCAGGTTTAGAGGCATGTCATATCGAGCAGGCGTGAGGCCTGATGCAAACTCTTCAAGTATGCCACATTGCTCCTAAGAACGTCATCTCTCATTCGTCCCTTTCAGTTTCAAGACAATGTCAGTTGCAATATAGAAGAAAGATATGAGCACCAAGGGAATTCTGTAGGTGAAATTTGTAATGAAACATCTAACACGTTAGTGAGTTATTACAATAGCTGTCAGTAACTTAGAAGCCCGAAGCAGAAGCATAAGCGGAAGCGGAAGCGGGGACGGAACCGGGGGCGGGAGCGGGAGCGAGGGAACGCGACTACTTAGAAAAGTCTAAAGTTTGGAGCGTGATGGGAGCGTGCGTTAATAAAAAAATTATGTTTATTAATTATTGTTATCAAAACTTATAAATATCTTAATATTTATTAGAATTATAAAGTTCAGCTTAAAGTTACAGAGAGATCATTCGCATGTTGATTTTTTATGATGTCAAGGTAAATAAACTTTAGTTTCTTTGTACTTTGATAAACGTGTATTAAAAATCTTCTAACTTTCTTCTAAAAATTTATGTCCTCTTTTAAAATTATGGTCATATTATGGGAAGCGCTCATGTCGTCGAAGAAACACGCTCCCGTCACAGAAGAAACGAGCTCCCGTCATCGGGGAAGCCCAACGAGCTCCTAAGTAAGAACCGCCGAATCGAGGTTCTTACTGAGAATCGTTGACCTTCTAGGAGTTTCTGGCTTCTAAGGTCAGTAATACCTTAGCGGAAAACAATCGGATAATTCACTAGTACCTAATTACTGAAATATTCATGCAGAAAGTGTCCACACTATACAAATGCAAGTAATTCTTATTGGGGCCCAAGTTGTGAAGACATCACTAATAGAAAAACCGTTTGATGTCATCGTGAATAGAAATCAATAACGAAAATGCAAACATGGATACAAAGACATCTAAAACATCGAAGTAATGATTATCCAAATCGTTTTAATCATTGTGAAGATTCCAATAGCTTTTCAGATACAATGTTTACATTATGCAACACACTCACGTTAAGTTGACATCAAAATAAGCCAGTACTCAGTAACAATTAAGCAAGCTAATGATTTCACTGCTACTCTAACACATTAATATCGAGCTGCATTTCTTTCCCTTCAAATTCAAGAGCTTCCCCCATCTTTGATAATGGTCCTTTGATTGCTTCAGAAGGACCCACTTTTACGTATGGAAACATTTGATATCGAGGTTATAATTTCAATCAAAAGGTGCAAAATAGCCAAAACAGTAGTGTACCACTATGATCAACATCCCATTCATGTACCAGTTGGCACAGCTGAAGGACAGCGAAGTGGCATCTTGTGCCAACTCAGTCATGGCATGTGGGCATGCTGGTGCCATGTATGCGGCTGAGTTGGCATTCGGTCAAGCAGGCAGACACATGGGCATGTCCAGAGGCAGGTAGTTCTTCAATTTTTTAAAAGTTATAGAGATATCTACTACAGTTGAAAAGTCGTAGGAAGTTTCACCATATATAGGACAGTTTCCGGGAGCACTTACCAAAAAAATTCTCCTTTTTCTTAGATTTAGGTGTAAGCAGCTCTTGCTCAATGGGCCTCAAACCTAGGTCCTCTTTGTCTTATCCACTGGGTTGGCCAACCATTGGTATCTTATCTAATATTTGAACCTAGTTACTACAAAAATATGTGTGATCAGTAAAGAGATCTAATCTACATATTATGTATATAGATTTATTAATGGGTAAATATAATTTTATCTATGTTGTATATATGTCCTAGATTTTCTAAGGAATATTGTATTATTTATTTGTAGAATGTCCGTATTTGGTGTCTAATTAACCTATCGTCCTAGTCGTTTGATAAATATCAAATATCAACATAAATAGCAGCACATATTAAATATCAACATTTTGATAAATATCAACATAAATAGCAGCACATATTTCGTTGACTGAAGACACCTTAATTTCTTCAAAAAACATATATAAATATCTAATCCAGGCCTCTATGGTAGAATCAGTCGGGGGGAGGCCTGAGAGGCGGTGGTTTACCCTGTGTTGGATGTCAGCTGCTCTAGTCTGCTTATCTCCAGCCCGCAAACTTAGCAGATACTATGATAGCACCAAATTTTCCCAATTCGACAGTTTGGGAATCCAAGAACAGTACATAGAGGAGAAGAAAAAGATAGATCATTAGAGGGATTTTTTAAAATCTTTTAGTTCACTCCTAGATCTTAGACTTTGATAACTTGACTTAATCTACCAAAGATCGTCTGCTATTTGCCTAGAAACCTCTTCTCTGACTAGAGTCCTGCCTACGGGGTCGAACTCAATGACCAGAGGAAGTTAAGATAGAAATATCAATTTCCATATAAGTTAGCGGGGCACCTTCCGAAGATATGCACACTCTCGACGAGACGGCTTGATGGCTAAGTGCTCTTTCTAGGGTCGGCATGCATTACTCGAAAAAAGGGCCAATAGTAGTAATGACTCCGCGGTGAGACACACAGTGAGGCAGTCAATATCTTTAGTGGCTTTTGCAAAGGTAAACATAAGGCAAGCGAAGTGAGTGACTGGAGTCAGTAATTCAGGAGGCCCAGAAAGACTTGTGCGGTCAGCCGAGGTAGACAGTGCAGTGGTAGCTGGTCTAGTCAATATAGTAGAGCCTCAAATTCCTCTCTTCACTCATGCTTCTCTTATTATGTTGCATCCTTGGACATGGATAGTGATCCTGAAAAGGCGAGTGAATCCACTACGGGGTAAAAGTAGTTTTTTCCAGATAAAGATGAAATTGGCCTTACAGAGGTACAATCATATCATATCCAACTATGTCAATTTTCTCTCATCTTGTCCTAAATTAACGCAATTTTTAACTTTCTACATGTACACTCATATCTTAGCATATCATTTAATGTATTGTCACACATTCATCTTAGCTCTCATTTCATCTACAATAACTTTCTGGACATGTTTTCCAACACTCTGTTCCATAAACTATGGTTGGTCTTATGGGAGCAGGCACGGATGCACCTTGGGGCCAGGGGGGGCACGTGCCCCCCCTGGAATTCTTTAAAAAAAAAAAATTACTAGTATGCCCAATTAGCCACCAAACACGTGATTTCATTTATAGCTGAGAGAGAGAGAAAAAAAACCCAGACTGTTGAGTCCCGTCGAGTGCCGCGTCTGGGAGAAAGAGAGAAATCGAAAAAAAAAAACCCCAAATCCCAAATCGCAATCGTCGGTGTCGGTGAGCCGCGGCCGTCTGGCCCGTCCCTTTTGTCTTCGTCGGTGAGCCTCTGCCCTCTGCCCTCAGGTAAGGTAATCCTTTTCATTCCTATAATGTGCGCTCTGTGCACAACCACTATGGGCTTTTGATGCTTTGATGCAATTTGTTGAAACTCCTTCAATGCCATTTGCTGCTGGATCTCTCTCAGGACTTGTAGTTTTGGGGGAAAACCTCAGTTTTCTCTGAAACCACACAAGGATTGAAAATTGTTAACTGCAAATTTGAACTGAAAGAGGAAAATCACCTACAGTGGCTGAGGAAAAAGCCCCAATTACCCAAACCCTAACTTCTCAAATCGACAATCTCATCACAGAATAATTTGATAAAAACTAATTGATGCAGCAAACCGTCTCAAAATTGTGAACTCGGACAGTTATACACATGTGGCCATGAAATTCTAGCATGTTGAAAAAACTTATTTAGATAAAAACCTTCAACCCTCACTTCATGTAAGTCGAATTTTGTTGGTTTGAATTTTGTCGTTAATTTAGTTTTTAATGTGCAATAGGGTTGGCGATTTATGTGGATTGCTCGTGGTGTATTGAATCTTGTGGAGTTCTAGGTTTCTAGCAGCGTGCACCATCTAATTCTTAACTCTCATCTCTTCTCTAGCAGCCGCCCTCTTCGCCAGTGGTCAGGTATCAATCCTCGATTCTGGTTCTTTTTTCATTATTTTGACTTCTCTATATCGAAAACTTTGTTTCTGTTTGATCTTTTCAAATCACAATATTTTGATTGCTAATTATAATGAAATCAGGCCCATTTTACATTGAATGTGTAGCCTTGGATTTGGAAATTTGTGTTAGACTTTTACTGATAATCCTAAGTCTAATGATATTAGTGGATGCCCCTTTTGAGTCTTGACTGTTACTGTTAATCCTATATTCATATACACTAGATCATGTCTCCTATAGTCTTCATTGTCCTTTAAGTTATTTTTTTCCCATTATTTAGTTTGTTTGGAAATAAATTTTAATAACTTTATTTTTTTTAAATAGCTATGCATAGGTACTTTAAAAGAACTTTAGAGTCACCAAATCCAACTGGGAAAAATAATGACAGTGCGAAATCAAGTAGAGAAGAAGTTGATCCTATAAATCTTGAGGCAGCAGGAAAAAATAATGATGATGTTAAATCGAGTAGAGAAGAATTTGACCCTATGAAGCTTGAGGCAGATCCTGGAAAAAGAGTTCCTATTTTAAATTTTCATCCAAATATTCGAGATGATGTACGAAGAGCATATATTACAAAAGGTCCTTGTCAACCGAACCTTATTAATTTTCCATCCACTAAATTTGGGGCAAAAGAAAGACGTTTCAACCGTGCTTGGTATTCTCAGTATGCTAATTGGTTGGAGTATAGTGAGACAAAGGATGCGGCTTTTTGTTTGTGTTGCTATCTATTTAAGCCAAACACCGGAGATCAAGGCGGTGGTGAGCATTTTGTTGGGCAGGGATTCAAAAATTGGAAAAAGAAAGATAAATTTGATTCTCATGTTGGAGGTCATAATAGCAATCATTACCAAGCGTGGAACAAGTTTGAAGCTCTACGGAATCAGAAACAACATATTGAACATGCCTTCGTGAAGCAAACAGATCAAACTCGAAGAGAATATCTAATGCGGTTGAATGCATCAATTGATTGTGTTCGATTTCTTCTACGACAAGGGCTTGCATTCCGTGGTGACAATGAATCAGATAACTCAAGAAATCAAGGTAATTTTCTTGAGCTTTTGAAGTTTCTGTCACAGCATAATGATGATAAAGTCTGTGGCATTGAAGAATGCTCCTGAAAATCTCCAATTAACATCACCGAGTATTCAAAAGGATATTGGAAATGCTTTTGCTGTTGAAGTCATAAATTTCATCATGAAAGATATAGGTGATGCAGTTTTTTCTATTTTGGTTGATGAATCTCGTGATATCTCAATGAAGGAGCAGATGGCTATTGTGCTGCGTTATGTGGATAAAAATGGGTGTGTAGTAGAGCGTTTTATGGGTCTTGAACATGTTACAAGTACAACGGCTCTTTCACTTAAAGATGCAATTGATCGCTTCTTTTCTAGACATGGTTTGAGTATTTCAAGATTGCGGGGTCAGGGTTATGATGGCGCTAGTAATATGCAAGGAGAGTTCAATGGATTAAAAACACTTATTATAAATGAGAACCCATGTGCTTTCTATATTCACTGTTTTGCTCATCAACTTCAACTTGCTCTTGTAGCGGTAGCCAAAAAGCATAATCAAGTTGCAAGTCTATTCCTTACAATTGCTAGTGTCATCAATGTTGCTGGAGGTTCATCTAGACGTTGTGATATGCTTCATCAACTACAAGCAGCTAAGATTATTGAAGCTCTCGACAATGGTGAGATCTCTTCTGGAAAAGGATTAAATCAGGAAACTATGCTTAAACGTTCTTCAGATACACGTTGGAGCTCGCATTATGATTCTCTACTCAGTTTGATAACTATGTTCTCGTCTACAGTTGATCTTCTTGAGATAATTGCAGATGATGGGTCGAGTTCTGAGCAAAAATTTGAAGCAAATAATTTGTTGGGTTTGATACAATCATTTGATTTTATTTTTACTCTCTATTTGATGAAATCCATATTAGGAATCACAAATGATTTGTCAAAGGCGTTACAACGGAGGGATCAAGATATTGTGAATGCTATGACTTTGGAAAAAATTTGTAAACGAAGGTTACAAATGCTGCGAGATGAAGGATGGGAGAAATTTTATGGTGACGTGTCTTCTTTTTGTGAAAAAAACAAAATTGATGTTCTTAATATGGATGCTATGTTTATAGCTCGAGGGAGGTCAAGGCGCAAAGTTCATGAAGTGACGAATTTGCATCATTTTCGTGTTGAGCTGTTTTATTCAGTTATTGATATGCAGCTTCAGGAGTTAAATGATCGTTTTAATGAGGCAAATACTGAGCTTCTTTTGTATAGCATGTTTATGTCCCGATGATTCTTTTTCTGCTTATGACAAGCAAAAGCTGATCCGTCTTGCTCAGTTTTATCCAGAAGACTTTTCTCCTATAGAGCTTTTGAAACTTGAAGATCAACTTGAAACTTATTTATTTGATGTGCGCTTTAATGTGGAGTTTGTTGGACTCAAAGGCTTGGGTGATCTTGCTAAGAAGATGGTCAAGACAAAAAAGGATACAGTTTATCCATTGGTTTATTTGCTTGTTACACTTGCTTTGGTTCTTCCAGTCGCTACGGCAACAGTTGAAAGGGTATTTTCTGGTATGAATATTGTGAAGAGTCGTTTACGCAACCGAATGGGAGATCAATTGATGAGTGACAACTTGATTGTGTACATCGAGAAGGATATTTTTGATAGCATCAACAATGAAGTTGTTATACAACGTTTTCAACAAATGAAACCTCGTCGAGTGCAATTGTAATTTGTAAGTTATGACCAACTTATTTATCACTGCACTTAAATCAATGTAATTTTCATTTTTGCTATAATTTTGCCCCCCCTGAGTTTATTTTCTGGATCCGTCACTGTATGGGAGTATTGTAAAAAAATTCTTTCAACTTCAAAGGCATCTTGCGATCACAAAATACTCCAAAAGCACTCTACAAATTTCAACCATTATGTTTTAAACATGATGAATGATTGATCCTAAATGCTAAAAGATATCGCTATTAAGTATATGTTGTCCATCTATACGAACTCCCTTCTCATTTCTTTTTTACTTCGAATTGAAAATACTTTTTATATACTCTGTTTTCATTCTACTAATTTTAATTCCACATTTGATTTCAAACTAAAACCCATAGAAAGCACAAACGCTCAAAAAAATATGTGCCACAATATCCATGTTCGTATAAGACACATTCAATCCGACAAAACACTCAAATCACATTAGGACACACCAAAAAAGGTGTCATTCCAATTGATAACTGTTAACAACACATTATGATCCTAGAGATTCGAGAAAAAAAATTATAATGTATCATTCGATCCTATACAACAACAAACATTTTCCCTAAGATCCATATTTCACTCAAAAATAAAAAATAAAAAATAATTGCCTTCTTGTCTAATTCGATAAATTTTGATCATATAAAGATCACGATCGCCCCAAAGCCAATAACTCGCATTTGATTCCATACAAAAACTTTACCGATTCAACCATAATCTAGCAAACACGTGGAGAAACAACCTGTGTCGTGTCCATGTTGCGTGTCGGGGCAATATGCAATCCGACACGGGCACTCCAAAATACAAAAGGACGCAACAAAAAATGCTTACCACTATCCCTAAAATCTATAGGAAAAACAAGAAAAATCTAGTCTAATTCAATAGATATTGAGATCGCTCGAATAGCAAAGCTCTCACCTTTCTTCCTCTCACGGCCCTTGGTGAAGTCCTCCGACGCATATCCCCCCTCCCTCTCCCTCTCCTTCTCCTTCTCCTTCTCCTTCTCCACCGCCGGCGATCCCCCGCCGTCGGCCCCGTCCGGAGACGAACCGCCGGCGTTGGATACGGAGTAGTGGACCAGGTTCCCCATGCTGGCGCTCTTCCGGATGGACCCGTCCAGCCGCACCCCGAACAGCTTCACCCCGCGGCTCGGGCACGTGCGGGTGTTGTGCCCATTGTTGCTGCAGTGGGAGCATCTCCGAGTCATCCTTCCTCCTACTCCTCCGGCCGCGGCGACGATTATCGCTAGCTAGGTGTGGCCATGGAGTTAGGGTTAGGGTTTGGTTCTCATTAGGATTGGCATTTGGGAGAGGGATGATGGGCTTTTTATCGAAGAGTTCAGGAGTTGATAAATATTTAATAATCAGTTTGTTCATACTTTTCTGCTTTTGAATGGAATTAGTACAAGTATTGTTGACGCTGAAGCCCTTGTCAATTTGCGTATTTGCATAATTATGACTGTTTTGTTTATGATATTCTTGCAATAAAATTTGAAAATTATGACTTAGAATTTCAAAAACTCACTTGAATAACATTTTTTTCTGTTCAAACCAATGGAAAGTTGTGATTAGTTTATACAGAGCCGAGTTCTCCCTTTCATATATTAACTTTATGTTCATCGTAAAATAAATTTTTTGATATAATAAGATCTTGAACTAAAAGTTGGTCAAACTCAAAATACACGAAGTCTCCATTAGGTATCAATGTATCATTTTTTTCCCTTAGACCTCATTTGGTTCGTGGAATGAAAATAATTCTTTGTCTTTTTTTTGAAAAATTATAATTTTTATTAAAAAGAATTGACGTTTGGAAATACTAGAAAATTTTGGAGGGAAAATAAATTCTTGAGGTAAAAAAGTGAATCATTAGAGTGGGTGGGTGAGAGGAAACATTCCGATTTTTTATTTTAAATTATTATTTTTTTATGCTCATTTTTTTTAACATCCAAATACAAGAAATTGATGAGTTTTATTTTTCAAGTTTATGTTTTTTTGAATCAAATGTAGCCTTATAGTATGAATTTGTAGGTTGGTCATTTTTTCTGTGTTGATTTTAATTCTTAAAGTCGTGGCTAATTGAGCATGATTCACGGGACCAATAATACTTTTATGCCTAGCTACGAATCATTTGTTGTACATTTGTATTATATTGTACTATATTTAAAATTATAAAAAGATAGTTAATATTAATTTTGATAAGTGAAGTTTTACAAAAGATAAAAAAAATTAAATATACCAATATACAGAAAAGCAGGGGTAGATGTGAAAAGTGCGTTAGGATGTGATCACTTCTCTAAATTTAGAAAGCATATAAATTATATGCCGAAAAAATATCACTGGATATTAAAGAATAAAGATTATCTTATCTTAGATAGATCAGATAAATTATTATATCACTCTCTGATTTGATATGGAGATTTGGATATTTATATAGTCTTTATCTAAATTGATACGACATATATAGTAATATAGATTGAATAAAGTATGGGGACATAATCTTGCTAGTACATTATTTAGATCTACTTATGATCAAATAATTTTAGAAAAATCAACTGGTCGAAACATAGTCAGTGTTAACATAAAGTATGGGGACAGTAGCACTTTCATATTCGGATCGTTCAAAAAAAAAGCAGGTCGAAAACTAACATACTCATAAATATTCAATAAAAAATTCTAGATTCTCGATTCAAAATATGAGTTTATTTTGAATTTCAGCATTTTTGCAATTAGTACTTAGTAGCTCGGATCCTGAATTCGAGGGTACTAGTGAGTTCATGGCATTCTTTTGCTATTTTTGACACATTGGTTTTCAATTTTGGGCATACACTAACTTATTTTGTGCCTTCTACAATTGAGCTTTTATTAACTATTGGATGTTGGATAAAGATTGTGTATAGTATTCTTGGAGTGTGAATACTCTTAGCTTGAGATTTGGCTATCGTTCAATGGTTATCGGTTAGTGTGTCATTCCGTGTTCGATATAATAGTGTTCGACATATTAACTCTTCTCAAACATGAATCAGACAAGTATATCTTGTCAATTGTAATTCGGTTAATATTATATCATGCATTTTATTATAGTAGTTATGTGATATTAGCTTGTTATCGAGGTCCTAGGTGTCCAAGTCAAACTCTGATAAAATCGTCTTTTACCGTCGATTAGGCTCGATGTTAGCCTTGACATTGCTTGTTCTTATAGATTACCTGATTAGTGTGATTCAAGACCTTGTTGTATCCATGGATACGGTCTTCATCCCGAGAGTTACTTACATTCTTGTTTAGGTGTGTGACCTCGTGTGCGATTCACATTCAGAATGTTCAGGATGTGGACCCGTCATGTAGATCATCGAGCATGATTTTTTCGTTTCGGTGTTGATTTTTGAACTAATGAATTACCTGTGGTTACTCATGGATATCTCATGGACTCTTGTTATATATTAGGTTTCCGTTTGTACATGTCGTGGTTGCAATCTGTGTAGTCTCATTGGATGGAAATGATAGTTACTCGTAGGCTATTTGTACACGTTTTTTGTCATTTACTGACAAGTGTCTCGAGATGAGCATTGTTTGGATGATGTTATGATAGTGTCTCGATTTAGAGCATACCCGAGCACCCTTGGCTTGTGAGCCGATGTGTGCGAACATTATCATCAATTGTATGCACTTAGCTAGTTATTCTTTGTTGCACCCCCGTGATCTCTTGGTATATATACCGTTTTATTATCAGTATGCCATTATGTATCTTGTTACGTATCTCTGAAAACTTAGTTCCCTACCCGACATAGGCACTCATGAGATCTGTCGATGGAGTACGACCTTGGAATACCCCTGATCAGCGAAGATTTTTTTAGATGAGTACCTTTGGCCAGCGGTAAGGCATCCCCTTTAGGATTTGTACGTGTTATCTAGTTAGTAGATACTCAAATTTGTTTATCTTACATTACTTGCACTTATTTTAGTAATTGTATTATGTTGGATATGTTCTATTACTTATATTTTATTCCAACATTTATATTTCAATCTTAATTACTTTTCTTACTATTCCAACATTTATATTCTATAATTGCTTTATATGTGGATGTGATTAATTTACATGTTTGACTGGACACATAGTAGTTGTGAATTGGAGTTCGCGTTTATACAATAGACTATGCTCCACATGTGGTTTGATCTTGCATATTTTAGGACTGTGACGTGATATGGACTGCGTACAATCCTTCCATTACTTTCAAAGCAAACTTATGATATATGTGTATTTATATGGTAGATATCCATAATGCCCATATTTTTTTTATATAAATGAGTAGGCCCACGGGCCAGCCAGGACCAAGTCCAGACCCGATCCGGTCCAAAA
Organism: Iris pallida; assembly: GCA_029216955.1. Lineage (NCBI taxonomy): Eukaryota > Viridiplantae > Streptophyta > Magnoliopsida > Asparagales > Iridaceae > Iris > Iris pallida. Next base: position 2,271,227 of record JANAVB010040820.1, read on the forward strand.
ATAAATTGTTTTTGGACTAATCTCTTGATATTGTTTCTCATAACAAGTGCATCCATTCATTTACGTTGCAGATGTTCAAACCAACGATATGGATCTGTTGTAAAAGTTGAAATGGCGCAAAGGAGTGATTATGAGATTTAAGTGTACATTTGTATGTTGCTGTGCATACAACTATTGCATGAAGCAGAGGTGGTTGAAACTTTTGAGTACAGAAAAAAGAAAGTAATATTTTGCTGCGGTCAAACGAGCTGTGACTGCAGGCCACGTGTTCAAATCCCTCAAACCCCGCTGAGGTCTTCCTATTTGTTGGAATCCACCATCGAAATTTCTGCCATGGAACATTGACATTTGGCCTGCAGTCATATTTTGTAATCATAGACCTTGGGCAGAATATGAGCAATCCTATCTTGTACTTATACTTTTATATGATATTTTAAATGTCTTCCTATCCTAAAGAATATCATCTATAGACTATATTAAATATAAACAAAAGCAAGCTTAGTCAACAATTAAAACCTTGGCCAATCATTTTCTAAACTAGGAGTTTACTTGTATCAATAATTTGTTAAACCAAGAATCTGCTTATATTATATCCATTGGCTTTAGCATCACATTCATCTTCAATTGAAAGGTTTGATTTGATGAAAATAATTTTTATTTTGGACTTTTGGCACATTCCATGGAATTTTTTGGGTACGATCCATCTAATGGGCTAAGATGAGATAATTTCTATGTCGTCTTCAAGAACGTTCCTATCTCAATTTCCTCTAAGATTAGAATATTTCTTGTATTTCTTCGTAATTTTTTGTCATTAATTAATGTAGTTTGCATCAAATCTACTGGAGGTGACCCGAGATTCATAGTGTTTTTGAAAGCAAGTCTTATGTTTTCGGTTTTAAAAATACTAAAATACTCCCAATTCTATCATATGGTTTAATTAAAATATGTATATTTTGAAAACAACAATTCTATGTGATTTGAAATCAAATTTTGATAATTTAACAACCATTTTAACTTTGGACGTAAATACAACAAATGTGTGTATAAATAATATATATTTTAATACCATTTAACAACGATTTCAACTTTGATCCTACCCATTATACGATTGAAGTAGTCCAACCAAACAAACCGAATCACTATTCGGTTCGGTTGGTTTTCGATTTTGGCTAATTTAGGTTCGATTTCGGATTTAAATTTTTAGAATTTCGATTTATTCGAATTTGACTACTTCGGTTCAGTTGAAATCGAATAAACCGAACACTCATCCCTATTCCACTTGCTGCCCCAACTAATGCTACCCCTTCATATTTCATGTTGAAAAAAGAGCAGTGCCTTACGAATTGAGGGAGAACCGTGCGCAAACAGTGGCGTAGCCACATGAAGCCAAGGGGGTGCGGATGCGCCCCCTCAAATTTTGAGTCTTTGTTTATATATTTTTTTGTAAAATATTATGTATATAATTTTATTATGGGCATAGAAAAAACTATCATGATGTTACAATAATATTGCGATGTCAGATTGGTGAAATAATATATTTAGGGAACAACAGAACATCAACTAATCATAGCACTATACTTTTAAGGACATGTCTATGAACAAAATGTTAAAGTCTACGAAAGCTTCTAAATATGTTGGATTTTTTAAGATTTACCTTAGTAGCGCATAAAACAAAAAGGGAATTAGTAAAGCAGTATATACTTCACTAAAAAAATGATGTTCATGAGATATATTTCTATATTGACAACACTGAACAATTTATCACCATCTTTTATATATATAATATTTTTTTATCACACACACACACACACACACACACACACACCCCTCCAAAGTCACAAAGAAAATATGTCATTGAATGGCAAAAAATTTTCGAAATTGTCCGATGGAGAATTTTTTTTTTTTCGGGGACGCGTTTGGTGTTTTAAAATAGAAATATGGACGAAAATGTGGACGAGTACACATTATGCGCGCCTAATCGGGCCGGACGGCGGCGACGACACGCACGTGTGGCCCACATGATTAGTCCACAACAACTCACAAGTGAGTAAGTGATAGAAACTAATATACAGACGAATATGAGAACTCCTAGTCAACGTGGGATTAAAAAGGGTAACTTGATTTTTCAATGAAAAGAATACAACAAATATAGGTTATTTTTGAAACTAAAAATATATTTATTATAAAAATTTTAATAATAATTGTCGTGCCCCTTAGATCAAAATTCTGGCTACGCTACTTTGCGCAAAGACCGATGAAGCCTAGCAAAAAATTTTGGGCTAATAGGGAAGGCCACGTTAGATCTGTTGCTCGACTTTTTTCTCTCGATTCGTCTGGCTTTTTCCGTTGAGAAAACCCTTCCCCTCCCAAGAACAAGTGTCATGCGTGATAAGCAACTTATGAATCTCTATATTTTTAGCTAAAGATGTCATATTCTGCTACAGGAAGATATCATTTGTCTGGTCTCTACACACGAAAGACATGAGAGAATGAACTTTGACTTTGGCTAATGGATATGGGCATTAGGAAAAAAAAAAAAAAAAAAACCTACTCCAATTAGGGTTTCTATCTTTCTCCTATTTCTATGAAAAAAATTTATTTTAGAAAAAAAATTCTCCTGGTAATTTCTATCTCCATTTCTATCTAGATGACAATGATGTAGGATGGAAACTTCTTAGGAGGGATTCTATATGTAGAAACTCTCATACAAATTTTTCTATCTCTTATGACAATTATTATTGGACACCACACCATTAAATTGGTCCTTTTACTACGTGACACATATGATATAAATGGAAGTACAATGCCAAGTAGGATAAGAACTCAATTTTAAAAATCACCATTGGAGATGGTCTAAGCAACCAACAGTAAACAAATTAGTGACTTGTACCAGTTAACCTCCATGCATCTTCGCAGTGAGAAAACCAAACATTTACTAGAATTTATGCATTATGACAGGGATGAAGTTCGGAGTAAATGTGGAGAAACGTACCTATCCGGAGCAAATCTACTGTTACCAAAATCTATATATCAAACATGTCTCTCTTTTTTTTAAAACAAAAATATGGATATTCCACTGTTTGTTGGTGTTATTTATTAAAATAACCACTGCGATCTACATTTTTTTTTGGGATTTTTTGACTTTCATCCCACTTATTAATATGACTTTGTACTTACATCCCACTTTTTATTTTTTTTAGACTCACATCCCACTTTTCGTCACTAAAAGTATTTTTCGTGACAAAACAAATACTTTTTGTGACAAAATGAATATTTTTTGTGACGAAAAGTGGGATGTAAGTCTAAAAAAATTAAAAAGAGGGATGTAAATACAAATTCATATTAACAAGTGGGATGAAAGTCAAAAAATCCCTTTTTTTTTTAAGAAGAAATGACATATTTGATACAAAAATAACAAATCTGCTCTCATGCCTATCCTTCTTTTCAAATTATTTTATGTAACCTAAGAACCTCAATTACCAACTAAACCTTATCCCAACTATTTTGTATACACGAGAGAAACTTTGATACATCCGACTGTATCAAAATTTTGGTATGGTCAATGTATGACAAGTGAGTTTCATCTCAAAGTTTTTGTCTACACGATTTACGAGAAGAGGGGAAAGGGGACATTTGTCACACGCTGACTGAATCAAAATTTTGATACAGACGAATGTATCAAAGTTTTCTCCCTTATCGACAAATGAGCTATCAATGGATATGCCAAAATTATTGGAGAAAAGTCACAACACATTAAATAAGTACGAAACTACCATCAACCAAACCTCTATGAGAATATTCCTTGTACCAAAATACTTTATACAGAAAATTTACTATACCGTAATTAATTTTATATAAATTACTGTAAACGAAATAAGTTTGAATAAATTTGAAAAAACGAAACTTTTAGCCATCTGAGATGGCGGAAACCAAGAATAATAATAAAAAAAGGGAAAAATTTTTTTTGCCAACTTAGTTGGCGGAATTATAGCTCCCCCCCTCCCGGTTTTGGTTGTTTTGGTTTATTTGGTTTGTTTTTTTTTGTTTTGTTTGATTTGGTTTAATCTTTTGGTTTGATTTTTTCATTAGTTGGATTTAATCTATTAGTTAATTTATTATTATCTATACTAATATGGATAATAGAAAAATTATTATTTAATATAGATTTTGTTATTATCCATATTACTTAATATACATTTTAGTATACAGATTCATTTGTATATATTAATTTATATATATTTATTTGTATTAATAAAAAATTAATAAATATGAAAAATATATTATCATAGATAATGATAACAAATTAATAACAAATTTAGGCTAAGATGTTATAATTTAAAATTTTTGATTCTAAATTTAAGTTTTACTAGATAAGTTTAAATTTGATCTTATAAAATTTAAAATCTTATATTATAATTATTATAATTTTAAATAAAGTATAAGTCACATAAATTTTGCCGCTTAGCTATAGATAAGCTTAAAAATCCTTTCTTATGAGTTTTAAATTAAAATGTTAGATAACTTTAAATCATAAAATCTATGCTTACAAAATTTTATTTGTTATAATTTCAAAATCTATTAATCAAAATTTAAATTATTGTATCAAAATCCATCAATCAAATTATAATCAAAATTTGATTAATGGATTTTGAAATTATAATAAATGAATAAAATAAAAAATTTGTCATCACAACTTACCGCATTTCAATTTTATGATTTAAAGTTATCCAACATTTTAAACTAAAACTTATAAGAAAAGATTTTAAGCTTATCTATAACTAAGCAAAAATTTTATGTTACTTTTACTTTATTCAAAATTATAATATAAAATTTTAAAAAATTTATGTGACTTTTACTTAACCTAAAATTGTTATTAATTTGTTATTATTATCTATACTAATATATTTATTCTTATATATTACTAATAATACAAATAAATATATATAACTTAATATATACAAATAAATATATTGACTAATATATTTAATTTGTTTACTAATTTTTTTATCTTTATCTATACTAATATATTTGTCATATTCATTAATTTTTTATTAATACAAATAAATATATATAAATTAATATATACAAATGAATCTGTATATTAATATGTATATATTTATTTGTATATTAAGTAATATGAATAATAATAAAATCTATATTAAATAATAATTTTTCTATTATCTATATTAGTATAGATAATAACAAACCAACTAATAGATTAAATCAAACTAAAAAACTAAACCAAATTAAACCCAACCAAAACAAACCAACCAAATAAACCAAAACCCGGGAGGGGGGGGAGGGGCGCTATTTTTCCGCCAACTAGGTTGGCGGAAAAATATATTTTCTTTTTTTATTATTATTTTGGGTTTCCGCCATCTCAGATGGCTAAAAGTTTCGTTTTTTTCAAATTTATTCAAACTTATTTCGTTTACACTAATTTATATAAAATTATTTTCGGTACAGTAAATTTTCTGTACTTTATATAGTGAAAGCTGACCACCAATTTATCTCATTTTATATGTACTGATGGAAACAAGAAATATCTATCCTAGTAAAAAAAATATTTCAAAAATATCTTTATGTTTATTAATTAAAATTGTTAATTAAATTTAACATAAATAGTTAGATATTTATGTATAATTTTTTTAAGAAACTGTTGTTTGTTTTAGAAGGCTTAATTTGCTCATAAGCAGCAAGCAAAGCAAGACTAGCAAGGGTTACGCAGAGACTTCATATATACAATCGTCAAAAAGAATGATATCAAACTCAAATGTAGCCGTCCGAGCTCTCTAGCATAGTGATATTAGAGCGGACATCCGGAGGGGCCGGCAAGGTTCGAGCCTCCCAATCGTGTGTGTGCGTAAAATTTCAAAAAAAAAAAAAACTCAAATGTAGCCAATTTCACATATATACCGGTTACAAATAACACCCTCCAATCAGGATCGGCCCAGAAGGGTAGGTTGTCCTCTCCGAAGCTAAATTTGGTTGTCTTTTGTTCTTGACTCCAGAAGAAGATATCAAAAAGATGATAGCGAGTGGGGTTGACATCGGCATTGAAGTCTCCAGTTCTGGCGGCGGCGTAGAGCTCGGATTCCGAGTTCGAGCTACTCGAGCTCTTTCCAGTGCAATGTTTTAAAAATCGGACCGATGATCGAGCCGAATTTTTTTTAGTAAAGGTCGGACCGGAGTTCAACGGGGTTCAAATAGTCCTGGTTTGGTTTGGTTCAAATAGGTAAGATATCCATATTTTCTTCTTGGTTTAGTTTGACTTGTCATAAGTATGTTGGTTTGTTAAATTTTACAACTATAAGGTCGATCAAAACCAAACCAAGAAGTAAATGGTCCAAATTTCACATGATAAAATTTAAAAAATAAAATAAAATTGGCCGGTTCAATTGTGAACCGGTTCACAGGTTGAACTCGATTTTGACAAAAAATTTATGGTTCTTTAAAAGACCCGCTTTTAGTAGAACAGGACCGATTTTTTGTCATAAACCGGTTGGACCCGGTCCAACCACCGGTCCGGTCCGGTTTTTACATCATTGTTCAAGTGGGAACTCAAAATACGGGTCTGCTGGATTGTCAGTTCAACTGATATAGAGGAGTTGGGGTGGACTATGAAGGTTCTATTGGCGGAGAGATGAGGACTTAGGGGTCAGGTGAAAGAGGGGGGTTGTCCTAACTAGGAGAGTTTTTCCAAGTCCGACAGCTTGTCCGGCTTACCCTAGAGCCGACCTCTGCCTCCAATAGATTATAGTCATGTATAATATGCATAGTCCTACGATTAGGTACACGCAAAATACCTAACAATTTGTTCTGTTGGCCAGTACCAATCAGTTGGAGCATATGGTAAGAAGACTTTTAGAATGAGAGTGATTGTTATGGAGGTCAGTATGAATATAAGACAGACCAAGGAAAGGAAAGAGGAAACTGAGAGAGCCGAAGAAAGAAGTAAGAAGCTGGCTGGCTAGCTAACCTAAAGGTTCTTTCTTTCTTTCCAGACCGATCGATGTTGCTGGTGCTGGAGATCGGCGTCATGCTTATACCTCTCACTTTTGTTCTTCAACCATTGAGGCGATTAGTTCTGGTAGTCGCCAAGCTTCAGCTGCTCCACAGAGCTATTTCCGGTACGGCCGGCGGGTACCGGCCGACTCGCCATCTATCCGGCTATCTGGACAGGATCGACTCGACGTCTCTGGTGAACATAGTATGAGAAATATATTGAGGTAAACTGCCACTTGGCGCGTCTTCCTCTTTAGGATCACTAGCTTCTTGATCAGTTCTTCTATAAGGCAAATTCTATTGGCAACTCGAGCTTTACTTGAGGGCAGTCCATTTTTTTTAATTTATTTTCAAATTTGTCATTCTAAATTTTTTTTTTTACAGAAAATTTTCAAAAAGACAATAAAAAAGTAATAAATTACAAAGAAGATAATATGTAAGGGGAAATGCTGAAAAAGTAATGGGACGTCAACTCACTTGGCGACATGTACTTTTTTTTTTGTTTTTTTTTTTTTCTACAGACCACAGACCGGAGAAACAATGTAGAGAGTGGAGGGTGCTGGACGTTTATAGAGTGGGGAGTGGGGAGAAATGAATGGGGTTGGTAGATAGTAGATATGCTAATTTATTGTTAATGGTAAATGTACTTGACTCCTCCCCATGACCAAAGCTGCTCCCTGGAACGCAGAATGCAACCATGGTGCCAACATGGTTGGCGACATGAGCACATTAATGTGTTTATGTGAAAATCTGTCACTAAAACCCACAGCTCAAAAAAAAAAATCGTAAATTGCAGCTATGTCGACTAGTGTGTTGGCGACATGAATGCATGCACTCATGTGCCAACTCTGTTGACGTCCTATTATTTTTCTTGTATTTTTTGTTAGCTGTTATCTTATGTGTAATTTATTACTTTTTATTAGTTTTTTCAAAAAAATTTGTTTTTTTTTTACTTGTGAACAGCCCCACGTATTTGAATTATGACTGCTGACAAAGTTGACAGTCATAATATAAAGTAGGACTGTTTATGTTATGACTGTCAACATTGTTGTAGTTCTATTTTATGTTAGGATCCTAAAGAATTTGGGTAGTTCGACTTTTGGACTGTCAACAAAGTTGACGGTCCTAACATAAAGTATGACTGTCAACCTTGTGGACAGTCCTACTTTATGTTAGGACTGTCAACTTCGTTGGCAGTCCAGTCCTAAAGGGGGATTGGACAGCCCAAAGTAAAATTGAGGCTGTCATGAGTAAAAATTATATCAATTTGAGTTGTCCTGAAGTAAGAACTGTCTTGAAGTAAAATATAGAGTGCCTAAAGAATTTGTCTTTTTATAAAGTTGTTCAAATGTTCCTGGAAAAATCATGCATGCATAGCCGGCTCTGAGAAGAGACGGACTAGACAACCGCCTGAACCTCCTCCCTTAAGGGGCCACAATGTTTTGAATTTTTAATCAATAGAAAATAAGGGCTATTTATAAGGGCCCACCAAAAGTTTATCAGGGCTAGCCAGAATTAGGGCTAGCCAATGTTTGAGGAAATTTTACTTGGGCTATCCAAATATTCCACTCAGGGGGCTGTCCAAACCCCACACCCCTCCCCCAAACTCCAAAAATCAATCTCATTTCTAAATTTCACTCTCTCTCTTCACAAACCCTAGCTTTCTTCTTCTTCTTCTTCTTCTTCTCCACCATTTTCATTCACATCTCCATCAAAATCCTAGTTTTCTTCTCTTCTTCTTCTTCTTCTTCACCATTTTCAACATCACCATCTTCATCAAAATCCTAGTTTCCTTCTCATTCCCAATTTCGATGGCACCCAAAAAATTAAGTAAACCCTAAAATGCATATAAATAAAGCTTAAATACTTCTTTCCTCACAAAGAATGCATGAAAATAAATCCTAAATGCATATTTCACTCTATTATCAAGATTGAAATAAACCCTAACATGTTTTTTTCATTCGAAAATTTTGACTTTAGGACTGCCAGAAATTGTGGTAGTCCTGAAAGGAACTTGCTGTACAGCAAGTCCCTTTCAGGACTGCCTCAATTTCTGGCAGTCCTCAATATGTCTAGGACTGGCAGTCCTGCTGTAGAGCATGTCCCTTTCAGGACTGCCACAATTCATGGCAGTCCTCAGTACTTCTAGGACTGCCAACAATTGTGACAATCCTGTTATACATCGAGTCTATTTCAAGACTGCCACAATTTCTGGCAGTCCTCAATACTTCTAAGAAAGTCAGAAATTGTGGCAGTCCTGATATGAACTCAATTATTCTACAACTAGGATTTTTTCCATAGTTTTCTTCTACAACTAGGATTTCATGCATAACTGTTCTATTAATAAAGAAAAAATGGTTAATAGACTAATAGATTAATAGATTTGATAGATTTGATAGATTTGATAACCCAATTTCTTCTACAACTAGGGTTTCATCCATAATGTCCAAACAAGAAGAAGAAAAATAAACTAGGGTTTGGAGAAAGTGATCTGAGAAATTAGAAGAGAGCAAAAAAATCAAAATAAACTAGGTTTAAAAAAAATTGATGTTCTTGTTCGTTTTGTTCTTCTTCTTTTTCTTCTTGTTCTTCTTCTACTTGTGAGGAAAGAGAGGAGAGAAAAAAATAAAAATAAAAAGTTGACTTATATACTCACATGTTGGCTAGTCCTGAGTAATTTTTTCAATGACAAACTTGTAAATAAATCAAAGTTTGCTTTTGGCTAGCCTTGATAAACTTCTTATGTGCCCTTATAAATAGCCAAAATAAGAATTCAGGTTCTATTAAGACGGCAAGTTCATGAAAAGAATATTTTCATGTTCTTTGGATCTAACGTGGTTATCCTCTTTTCTTTTAAAAGTTTAAGTTTGGATCTAAAGTGGTTATCCTCTTTTCTTTTAAAAGTTTAAGTTGCTTAATTTATTGGATGGATCTTCGTGATAATTTATGCGTATTTTCTTGTTCTTTGAATCTAAAATCGTTATCCTCTTGTCTAGGATCTCCAAAATGATGGAGCCGGCCTGCATGCATGGATGGACAAAGTATAATTTTGTGTATGTATATAACTGGTTTACTTTCTTATGTATGGTTTTTTCAGTTCGGGAGCTCTTAAAAGTATTGCTGGAAAATCATGGAAATGGAGGAAGTGTTCACCCAAGGCAAATGCAGACTGAGGTGTTAAAGTATCCTGCAAAAATAGAGGAAGTGTTCGACAATTAGTCTAATTGTTTGTATAAATTTGTATGTGAAGTTGTAAAAAATCTTTTAAAAGAGAGAAAAAAAGTGTGTACTTTTCAATTTCTGGGTTATTTGGTTCCCACCTAATCATTAACAAGACAATTTCTGGCTGTTTTTATTAGCCTTCTTTTATTACAAATTTTCGTGTTCAATAGTTTATATTTGGGTTTTATGGAATTATTTTTCAAAAAAAAAGGTCGAGTTACTATATTTTTCCTCGAGACACTAGAAAATAAAACTTGTTTAACCCGTAAGAATTAAATTGCATAAAAATATATTTAATTTTCCACAAAAAATTGCAATCAAATAACGCCTTAAATTTCAAAATTATATAGAATCTTTTTCACTAGTAGTTTAATTTTGTAAAATTAATTTATTTTCCAAATATTTTTCTAGTATATAACAATTTAGAAATTTGTATTTACAGAAATGAGACATTTACAGATCCAATATTGTAGCACCTAGGTGTCTCCTCAAATCCTCTCCAAACCCTTTTTTAATAAAATTCTGATGCTCGGAATAACCAAGATATCTATGGAACTTTGTCTTATAGGTCTCGTTTGGCTCACGGAAATGAAAGAAAGTAAATCAATTCCATGCCTTAAAATTATAGTTTTCATTAAGTATTTTTTTCTGTATTTAGAAAGGTCCAAAAAATTAGGAGGAAAAATAAATAAATGGGGGTGGAAAAGTGAATCCATGGGTGAGTGGGGGAATCATTTTTTCCATATTTTTTCTTCTTCTTGGGAATCAATTTTCTTTCGTGGTCATTTTTTGGCATCCAAACATATGGAAAAAAATGACTTTTTTTTTACCAAGACACTGATTCCGCAAACAAAACATGTCCACAATACAGAGCTTTATCCAGGGGTGCAACTCGGGCGGGCTAAACCCGAGCCCGATCGAGCAAACCCGTTAATGGGTTGGGTTAGGGTTGAAGATACTCGGGTTCGGACTCGGATTTGGGTTAAAATATTTGAACTCGATCAAAAATCGGATTGGACTTGGGTTCATGTGTCGGATTACCCGAAGAACCCGAAACCCGACTATATATATATATGTAGAGAGGCAAGTCTTAGCTGAGTGTAGAGAGCTGAGGAGAGCTTTTTGTAAACAGAACATCATTTTTTCAATTCTATAAAGTTGTTAACTTTCCAATATATATATATATATATATATATATATATATATATATATATATATATATATATATATAAGTCGGATTTCATACTTTTTAAATAAAAAGTTTAAATTCTAAATTTATCTACTCAAACTTTTCAACTCCTTATCCTAAATCTTACAGTTTACATTTTGTAATGATTAAGACTTGATTGCTATTTGATTATATGTCGAATATTGATTTTGTTTAAAATTATTTCAAATATTATATTAGAGCCCGATAAATCCGATGGATCCGACCCAATCCGAGTTCAACCCGATCCTCCGGGCTCGGTCTTGGGCTTCATATGTTGAACCCGAGGTCGGGCCGGACTTAGGCTCGGACTAGGCTTATGAATCATCGGGTTGGGCTCGGGTTGAGCTCAAGCCCCGACCCAACCCGTCCGAGTTGCAGCCCTGCCTTTATCGAGCATTACCATTTTATGTAGCACTTTTTATTGCCTCGTCAAACTTCTTGAGTGGTGCATCGCTTGGCTGCAACTACGAAGATATCTCGAAGCAATGTAGCACATATAATGGCATTAATTCTCCATCATCTCACAAGTCTGATCCAACCGTTGTTGATATTCTCTTACAAGTCTACGAAGAGAAGATCCAACGACAATCTGTTGACAAACAAGTCTAGCTTGCTATAGAGAACGATGTAAATCGCAAAGCATAATAATCCGTCGAAGAAGAGGAAAACAGTAAAAATTGTTACGAATTGTTTGCTAATCAAGTTAGCAAAACTGTATGTCGGGATAATCAGAACTATCATTGCTCAAAGTAAGATTTATTCATTGTCTGTCAATTTGCTTTCAAGGACCAACAAGTATAGATTGTTCAGACAATCAAATTTCTAGAACATTATCACCTCCTTTTGTAGAGTAGATATTGATGCATTGAGTAGGACTTCAGACAAGTGTTGGCAGGGGCGGCCTGGCCCAGGGCAGGCTGGTCGACGATCCAGGACCCCCTGACGAAAGGGGACACCAACATGGAACTATCTACAATAGAACTAGTATATATCATGTTGCTATTGTTAACAGAAAGCATTGTGGTATAATGGTTATAATGCAAGACTTGTATTTAAGAGGTCCTCCTTGGTTCAAATCTTAATTACAACAAAATTTTGTTTTATTTATATTTATATTTTTATATTATGTATGGAGTCCATTTTGAAAGTTTCAACAATGAGTGTTGGAGTACTAATGCCAAAAACAATGGCTACTTGAGATGGAACTCCCTTTTCTTAAAACTGAAATCGAACAGATTTTATTTTCGGTTCGATTCTTGGTCTAAAAACAAATAATGCTCACCCCTAACGTTTTAGGAAAAAAGAAGAAGAAAATATTCTTAGCATGCTTACATTTTATCACGTTCTTCTTTTAAATGTTCTATTTTTTATTTTTTTTTATTTGCCGAGACAGATCTAAACTGGAACCAGCAGCTGTCCAATAACTCCACCAGTCTGAACCCTTGTTAGCAATTCGGCAAACGGAAAAAATTCAGGACGACAAAACAACAAATATAAGTCGGCTTAGTACAAATAAAATACGTTAAAAAATTCAGTCAAATATTCGAAAAATAAAAATATTGAGGTCAGAAACTTCACATTCTTAAATATGTTGTCAAATTTGATTAATTAAACAAGTTTCCAGCACATTTTTTTTTGTCAATTTTTTTAATAATTTATACGAAAAATGTTTAAAAGTTTGTATACTTAAAATTTATGTACTGATTTGAATTTGTCAAAAATATACAAGTATTATATATTTATGGGTTATTTACACTAACTACTCCTATGTTTTTGATGTATAACACGGGGTACCCCTACTTTTAAACTATTTACACTAACTACCCCTATGTTTTTGGTTTATTACACGGGGTACCCCTACTTTAAGGAAAAATAAAAAAATTATAACACTAACTACTCCTACGTTTTCTAAAGGGAGGGGTAGTTAGTGTAAATAGTTTAAATCAGGGGTACCCCGTGTTATAAATCAAAAATATAGAGGTAGTTAGTGTAAATAACCCTATATTTATGAAAGATATCAAAAAAAATTTGCGTATAATACGAATTTTATTCGGATGATTGCTAAGAAGGGGGTCTGAACCGATTGACCAACAGCTCCCACAAGGCCACAAGCACACTTCCATCATGTACAAGGGAGGTCAGGCTGTGGGTCCCACTACCAACTAAATCAACCCAATCCCCAATACAAGAAGCCGAGGTCTTAATTTTTGGGGTTCACGTAGGGAACTTACCACTACCACCGCGAGGCACCGTACCGCCGGCGATCCGGAGCGAGCGGAGGGAGGAAGATGATCGTCTGCGTCGCCGTCGTCGGCCACCAGGTCCGTTAGATCTCCTCTCTCTCTCTCTCTCTCTCTCTCTCTCTCTTCCGCCCAATGAATCCTTGCTTCTCCTTTTCTTCCGGTCTGTCAAACCTAACGGTGTCGGTGGCTGCGGCGGTCTCCGCCGTCCCCTTCCAGAACAACCCGCTGTACCTGCAGAGCTTCACGGAGGCCGACGACGCGCTCGAGCTCCACCACATCGTTCACTGCTCCCTCGACGTCATCGACGAGAGAGGTAGTACTGCTCCCGATCTGATCTGATCTGTTCATTGTGATGGCTCGGTTTGGGATCTGAACTATTTCCGCTCGCTTGATAGCGGTACATATGTTAGCATGTCGACTTTTTTTTTTCCGGCGAGTCCGCGTAGGGGATTGGATGATTGAGTTGGGGGTGGTTGGTCTTGGAAGATGCTAGGGCGTTGTAGTATATTGAGTTATTCATTGTAGGATGAGTTTAGTACAAAGAGAACAATTGACGGATGTCGGGAGTGCCGCTTGTGAGGTCTAGGATGATTGTAGTAACAAGGATATGGAGGCAGGGCCGTTTCTGAGCATGTGCAAGTTCTTCGATCCCGCGGAGTCCCAAAAACTGGAAGGATCCAAATTTTTTAACTTCCTTCTATGTTACTAAGTACTAATGTAAAATCTCTATTTCTAGATTCAGGCCTCCCTATTTTTTAGAAACGACAGTAACATGGCCCTTACAATGTCAGAAAAATGCCCTTTTTTAGAGTGGTTAAAGAAAAAGGGTCATTTTTTTTAGTATTTGTACATGGCCCTTAGAATGTCAGAAACGGCCCCGTATGGAGGTACCTAATTCTTCGACACTCGTGTCAGATATTGATATGGTTCAAAGTGGTTTTGCGTGGCCATGATTGTGCCAAACACAATTTGAGCGAGGAGTAATATTTCTTTTTGTATCAAATCATTTCATTTCTAGTATCCTTTGGAACCTAGTTGATACTGGAAACATACATAGATATAGGTGATATTGTTAAGATTTTATAGTCTAAATGTTTTCACATGTATATAAAACCATATCCTAAGTATCCTAAAATTGTCATGTTTCAAATTTGTGTCGTGTCCGTGTTTGTGCAACTTAGGAAGAGAGCGAGGAAAATCAAACCGTGTCATGTAGTAATTGGAAGCCATTTGTATTTGGGTCATGTTTCCTTTTCCTTACTTTCTTTAACATCCAAATACAACAGGAATGTGTTCTTTGTTTGCTTCTGCATATTTCCCTTTTTCTTTATCGCCATATACCAGTTTGGATTAGGGTCCTGTGCCCCCATCCATCATTTGTTTTGGATCAGTTACTTACGCTCAGTGTTCTAAATTTCGGCCTAGGCGGCCGCCGTCCGCACCGAAAACCCCCTAGGCGGGTTTCGGTCCTAGGCGGCCCTATGCGGGCAAATCGACCATTTTTTTTTTGAAAAATTTCAAACAAAAAGAAATCTGAAAATTGATCATATTTGGGGAAAAAAACTGTACTTACCTGGCCGCCGCAGTCGCCGCCGCCGCCGCAGTCGTCACCGTCACCGCCGCCGTCACCGCCGCCGTCGTCGCCGTCGCCGACCACTGCTGGTGGCTGCTACTAGACAGTAGCTGCTGCTGTCCCCGCTGATGGGAGGGGAGGGGAGGGGATGACGAGAAGGGACGGGAAGGGGAAGGGGAAGGGGAGGGCTGCTGTTGCAGTTAAACACTCTCTCTCCCCTTTCCTCCCCTTTTATTTAAGTCAAAAAAAAATGAACCCAGGATTCGAACTCTTCACCTCCCATTTTATTTTGAAACTTATGCATACCCCTGTTAGCCATGAGAGCTAACAAGCTCCTGTGTTAACATGTTACATATATAGTACTATTTATACATATATACATGTGCCACAAAAAAAAAAAAAAAATCGGTGCCTAGACGCCGTCTAGGCGCCCTAGGCACTAGGCGGGGGCTCGGCGCTCCGATTTCGTCTAGCGAAATCTATAACATTGCTTACGCTACTCCAATGGGGATTTCTATCTCCCCTAGTTTTATGGTAGAAACCTTTTTTAGGAAAAGAATCCTCCCAATAGTGGTTTCTATTCCAATTTTTATCCCACGTGGTGTTGACGTAGGATGGAGAATTTCTATCAATTGTTTTGGATCAGTTACTTAGGCCATCTCCAATGAGGGTTTCTATCTCTCATATTTTTATGGTAGAAACTCTTTTTTAGAAAAAACTTCTCCCAACAGTGGTTTCTATCCCAATTTTCTTCCTACGTGGCGTTGATGTAGGATAGAGATTTTCTTTTTCTACATGTAAAAACTCTCATAGAAATTCTCCATCTTAATCATAGTTTGCAGTATCGGCCGATATCGATCCGATACGGCTGATACCTATACAGTTTGGCACATTCCGATCCGATACAGGCAGATACCCGATACTGGCCGATACCGACATTGTGGATCTCTTTTCCGGTCAATTCGGCAAAAAAAAAATTGAACGAAAAAGACAAATCAACAAGGATTTAAAACAAAATAAGGTTGTAAAAGCATGTAAAAGAAGAAAATTTATCTATTGCATGTAAAAGAAGAAAATTTATCTATTTATTTCATTGGGCTTCTTTATTTCCTCAGGAGTGGAGGAGAACCACGTGTTGACTGGAAACTTCTTGCATAGTCTACAATGCATCAAGTCAAGCAAATGAGATTTAGAGGGGACATGGAGATGGGAGAAGAGTAATCATCAACTGTCATTTTGGGATCCCTCTTCTATGTATAGGAGAAGAGAGATGAAATCTCTAAGATCTCATCTTATCCTCGATTAGGATTAGACTAAATCTTGTTATATATTCAGTATAATCTTTATGCGGCTTGAGGCTCACATGATACATCCACATGGACGTTATATATGTTGATTTGAGTTGGACTTGTCAACGATCTCGACTTGGTGAATCCAAACTATAATATGTTCCCACTCGTGCATAGAGGGCTAATGTTATCCTATGAACAAGGGAAGGGTTGAGTATACCTTTCATCCCGTGTCGATGAAGCCTACTAGTAGGCTTTTAGGATCTTTTAGCTCGTCTCACGATCAATAGTCGGGAAGAGAACGACTCTAACCGAGCCCCCTTCTTCCTACAACACAACAATCAGAAGAATATGAGAGAGGGAAGAGAAAATAAGAAAGCTATTCTTATGTATGTATGTATGTTTATGAGATAGCGACCATCTATCTTATTTGTAGGGCGGAGGGAGGCAATTGATCGAGGCCATGCATCGATCGAGGTATATATTTCCATAGTAGCCTTTTTGAAAGATACCGACTAAACTAATGGATGATGTGATTGCTGAGTGCACCTACAATTGGAAGAACTATACCAAACCTATCAAGGGTGTTATGGAGACATCGACCCATCAAAAAATAAGGACTCATAGTATCCCAGGTCAACAACCCAACAAAAATCTCATAATTTGTTGGATATTTATTAATATAAATATCCCAGAAGACTAGTAATCTAAAGTATGTCAAAAACATTCTTCCTCGTCTTTCACAATGTATCCTTCTGGAAATATATACCTTGGGGTATTCAAACAAATTACTCAAAGAAAGTATAAATGTTGGTGCCTCCTTGTTGTTGGAGTACCAGTTCTACAGTGTCATCTTTGTCTCTGAGGTCTTCCTCTTTTTTTTGTTGTTCAATTAAGCGTTATGCAGTTTTTGTGGTAAAAACTCAGATATGTGGAGTAGCCTTTTTGAAAAAAAAAATCCAGATTCAGTTGCTTGCTCTTTAAGAATGATTGTATTATTGAATACAGGGTTCCATCTTGATTTTGATTCTTTTTTATAGTAAATAATCCAAAGAGAAGTGGCCCTACTCTGAACGAGACATTCCTTGGTCTTCTATATCCAACAGAGAACTATAAAGTGTAAGTCTTGTGAACCTTTGTCTTCCTTGAGTCTGCACAATCTAGGACCCCTTGTATATTCTTAAATATAGTTCTGATTGCAATTCTTTCTACAGGTATGGATATTTGACTAACACAAAGGTGAAATTCATTCTGGTTGCGACAGATCTAGATCTCAGAGATGCAGATGTTAGAAGTGTAAGTTACATAATATTTCAATTCCCATCTGCTTAACATTCTGTTCCCTATAGTAGGATGTATGATGTGCTAGTGACAAGTTAGGACTAGCATATCACGTGGTCCCTTAACATGGTTAGGACACATCTTTACTAATTAGTGCATGGATCCCTGGTAACTGTTGCATGTAATTCGAATCAGATGGTGGTAGATCACGTTACATGCTTTTTCATTCGATTTAAAGCATAGTCATTAGTGTTTATAACATGAAACGCATGGCAACTACGTCTTGTCGTGCCTACTTTTGCATATTTACCTCTCTGGATATAGCATTAGCATACAACATCTATAGACCCGACAAAAGTATATAAAATTTTTTTTTTGCAGATGCTGTTGTACACATGTATACCCTTCACATGTTCATCCCATCCTAAAAATACAATTCAATTGATTCTGTTAAAGTGTATTTTCTTCTCATTGAATCCTATCAAGCCAATGTTCTTAGTGTCACATTAGCTAAATTCTAAAACTTTGTTTCAGTTGATACTACCAAATACTTGCTCAAGAAATCCTAACAGGTTGATAGTGATACTTCCAGGATTTCTGCACAATTTGCTGGAAGATATTGATGTCTTTCAGTGACCAATATCGAAATGTCTAGCAATATATCCCTGTATATCACCGAACTAAGAACAGTATGAAGCTACTGAAGTCGTAATTTTTTTATAAAAATTCTAAAGAAACTACATTTGGTTGCAGGTACACACGAGTCTTTTGATATATGGGTCCCATGGTCAAATGCCCAATATTTGTAATTATCTGTATGGAACTTTAAGTGCAACTATAAATTGCTACACTGCACACAGTTCAACTTTTGGTTTGAATGAGCAGTGGTTGATGCAGGATACTTAATTATCTTGTAGTCGAAGACTGATAAATGAATCTAGTTAGTCTGATGCTCTGTGCATTGTATAGAAGATGCACGATGAGGCACAGTGTCAAAAACTAGTTTTTTGGCTTGAATACACATAATGTTGTTTTATAGAATTGAAGTTTAAAATACTGACCTTTTATACCAAAGTTAAGACTCTTTCATAGTCATGCTCCCTTTTCTTCTGGACCTAGCTATATACATGGATGAACCAAAAAACTTCGCTGGATCAGTTTTATTCATGAAATCATCATTCATTAGCCATTGTATCCAGAAACCAAAAATGGCTCCGAGCAATCCAAAATTTTGACTGCTTATTTGAAGTATATAAGCTGGTCTTATATTGTCACCATCCTGGACAAACAGTGGATGGTTTACCTTGCAAAAAGTAACCAAACGATGACTCACATACGATATGTAAGGTAGGGCCATAGTAGTCGAGAGCTAATCTGATTCTGAGTATTATAATCTGTTATAGTTTTAGCCTTCACTGTTTGCTAAAGCAGTCAAACAATACTTCCTTTAACCAAGGTTTGCAATATCGGTATCTGAATCGGTTTTGGAACCTTTCTTGTGAGTATCGGTTTCGGCGGTTCCGGATCGGAGTTTCGAAGATTTTTTGCAAAGCCAAATCATTTAAAAAGTAGAAAAAATGTTTGATACATTTATGCATAATCTTATGTGTTGGGTTATTTCCTGTTAGTTCTTAGTGGAATAATATTCACCATTGTGGAATTATTCACCATAACCTATATTGTTGTCTATTTGGTTAGCCAATGTACCCTCACAATGGTTAGTTTGGAATGGAATGATATTAAGATGCATGAACATTATGAATTTATAGTATAGAGCTCCGACAATTGTTAATGGTTATGCTGTGTTGATAAAAAAAAATTCGATACTCTGTAGCACGATTGAATCATTGGGGCGGCATTGTATGCCTGTCTCTCTCTCTATCATTTATTGATTGCTGATTTGACCGCAAAAAGAGCCAAAATTTTGGTATCGGTTGGGGGAGTATCAAACAAAAAACGACATGATAAGGCCAAAGCATAATGGAGTTTTACAAAAGAAAGAAAAAAGTAGACTCAAGATTGCCGTTCTTTTTCTATTATTGATATCCATGCTGTTGGACGTTACACTCCTTTATAGTGATCATATAAAAATACTGGCTGTTCTCAGTTCTCATCAGATCCGATAAAAGACATTTAAGCACAACAATGACTCTTATTCATCCTATTCAACAACTATACTGCATTATGATAGGTGACCTGATACATTAAGCCACATTATGGTTGAAACTGTAGTGTAGAACTGGATTTCTATGAATGACATAATACATGCAGAACCAGTTAACATAAAGGGGAAAACACTTAAGTGTCTTGACTTATTTTGCACATACTGTAATTTGGCAACAGTCCTTGGATATAGCAGTAATTTGAGGCAATCTGCTTGTATTTGCTAATTATCAGCTAGGTGTCTCACTTTTCTTTGTTGTGCACAGTTCTTTAGAAGGTTCCATTCTGCCTATGTCGATGCTGTATCAAATCCCTTCCATGTTCCTGGGAAGAAGATAACCTCCAAAACTTTTGCTGAAAGGGTCAGCGGGATTGTCAAGTCTTTCGGGTCTGGAACTGGTGCATGAAGTAGTGTACTTATTTTGTGAGAGCTGTTGCTTAATAAGCTAGACTAGATGAATTGTGTAATACCTGTTGCCTCTTTTGGTTAGCCTTTTGTATCTTTGTTCTATTTGTAGTTCAGTGAACTATCAATGCTTTAAGTCAGATATTGATGCGCTCTTGCACAAAGAAATTGGTTGACTGTCTGAAGATGTATCCATCATGTAAGTTTTCTGAGATCTGTTTTTGTTTTTCCTGCGACAAGTTTCTACCATTATCCTTTGTAATTTTTCGAGAGACTTCCTTGATCAACTCCAGAAGAAAGGAATTTGCAGCAGTAACTTGTTCAACATCAGCTGTCGTGTATATACTATATACTGAATGGAGTCTTGAGAAGAAATCAAAGGAAGGGAAAAATTCAACTTTTCTGGTGACATATTCATTACTTGAATCCTCGTGATTAAAGATGTCTACAGTTTCTTTTTGCATTCGCCAGTTTCTAGCATAAATTGTGCACACATCACACAGCGGGTGGATCTTGAAACAAATTTGAGGAATGTTTCACAGTTGGAACTGCTTTGGTCTATTGAGAAGTCATGTTTTCGAGTCCAGACCTCACTAAATAAATAAATTTGGGAGTTAATACATCCGCAAATCTTGACCTAAGTATATGTAATTGTTTTTAAGTGTGTCGGCTTCAAAGGTTTTAAAATATTGGGGAGAGAGTCCCTGCAGGTTTTTGTGAAGCTTTGTGACACTGCACCACTATATTTCAATAAAAAAACAATTAAACGTCTTTTTTTATTTTATTTTTTATACTATCTAATTTGAGGTTGCTTATGATTGTCTAATTATAAGTCCATAATTTTTTTTTTTTAAATCTCACTCACTCACGCAATTGAGGGCTCGAACCTTGTCGGCCCCTTCGGGTGTTCGCTCTTATACTACTAGGCTAGAGGGCTCGGACATTATAAGTCCATAAACTATGTTCAACACCTCATGACAAAAGAAATAAAAGTAATTAAAAGAAACTATACTCAAAACAATGAATATAATTACATAAAAAAAAAAAGAGAAAATGGTAAGAGTATATCCAAGTGAATCCGATCCGAAACCGACCCGTTTGCACGAAAAGCCCACTCATTCACACTACTATTTAACTTCAGCCCACCCGCAAACCAAGTTTCTTTTTATTTAGGGTTTACTGAAGAGGGAGAGAAGAAGACCCTAATTCCCAAATATCTCCCCCTTTCGATTCACGGAGCATCGCCAGTTTCATCGACACTCTCTCTAATGACGGTACTGTTTCCAAACCCTCCTTGTTCTCCATCGCTCTCTCCTCTTCTTGCTGGTTATTATGGCATAGATTTCGTACTCTCTCGCTCCATGTATCTCTATTTGTAGAATTATAGTTCAATCTGTAAAAAAAATCATCTGAAATTATTAACAATTATTTGCCATAGAAAGCTGTTTTTTTGCCATACGAATGTATATGATCATGAATTTTTCATTCTTTTATGTGCGTATGTGTCCTTTCTTTGGTCATTAGTTAAGTCAGAGCTGAATTTTTGAGAAATTTGAGATCAATAATCGATTTAGAAGCTGTAATGTAAGTCACACTAGAACTTATTTTCGAGAAAAGTACGGACCTGGCACCTATTTTGGTGTGGTTGTGTGTTTTGGAGTATCTATGCTTGTGACCAATACGTGCCCGACACGACGTAATACAGGTACGACACTGATTTTGGGAGTATCTTTGCTTCCTAGAGTATGGCTATGCTCGGAGATTATTTATATCGTTAAAGACCGAATTATTTTCACAGGCGAAGATTATATTGGTGTCAGATAACAAAGCTATTCTAGAATCGTTTTTGTTTGGACTCATAGTTTGCAGTCTCAGTCGATACCAATATGATACGGCCGGTTGGTTTGGCATGTCCCGATCTGATATCGACCGCTATTGATAATAATCGATACTGACGTTAGGGGTCTATTTTCCAGTCAGTCAATTCGGCAAAAAAATTTAACGAAAAAAAGACCAATCAACAAGGATGTAAAGGCACAGCAAGGGTGTTAAAGTATGTAAATGAAGAAAACTTATTTCTTGCCGGTAAACCAATCAACAAAAGTGACTATTATTTCATTCAATTTCAAAACTACTAAGAAACAACACAAAAAATTCCTAAAATTATGTCTAAATGTAGAAAATATTTTTTTTCTAAATTTTTAATAATTTATTAATAATTATTTGCTTTCTGATACGAAAAAAATCCGATACTCCGATCTGATACTGCCAATACCGCCGGTTCCGATACTCATAGGAAGAGTCGGATACCGATACTGCAAACCTACTTTGGAGACTATTACTACTAGTAATGAGCATACATGACTTTTAGTTGTTCTCCATTTTTTATCACAATGGTCTACAAACTCTATAACCAATTTTTTTTTAAACTTTTACTCCAGTTTCTGTTCTATTCACTTTATTGACAGTATATCATTGTCATAAATACACCGGCGCACCTCTTTCTCCACTAGCCTACATTTTTTTTCAATGAGTGTGTTCTTAGATGCGTAAAATTGACCATGATTTGGTTATATGGGGAAATGTCTATTCCTTTTTGTTCTTTGGCTCATTCTTGCAATTTTCCTATGATAATGATATCTTACCTCTTTGTATAGACTAATTATAGTCCAGGGAAGGCTTTGTTATCCTCCATAGCTGAACCTAGTCTAATGGGGGGAGGCTTGGATGATGATTAGGTTCTATAATATGTCTTATCACTATCCGATAATCATGTTCACTACATTTTGGATTTTGTTAGTGATTTTGTCTCTCTCTAAATGTGTACATGTTGCAGGCGGTACCAGTTAACCCCAAACCGTTCTTGAACAATTTGACTGGGAAGCATGTGATCGTGAAGCTTAAGTGGGGAATGGAGTACAAAGGTAACATATTGAGTAACTTTTTTCCCCATATATTAAATATGAATCTATGATTTGTTTTCCCCCTTCTAAAAGAGAAGCTGACATATGTATTTTATTTGTCATCCTCAATTCTTAACAGGTTATCTTGTTTCGGTGGATTCATATATGAACTTGCAGGTATTACTTCGAACTCAATAGAACTATCAACTATGAAACAAAAGAATATCATGCCGAACTTGTCTGTCCGTTAAAATATTATTAGTTTATTGTATGATTCAACATCCATGCCTGCAGCTTGCAAACACTGAGGAGTACATCGATGGGCAGTTCACAGGAAACCTTGGGGAGATTCTGATAAGGTAATTTCATTAGGTTCTCTCTCTTTTTCTACTTTATTCTCTTTTTTTGTTCTGCTTTGGAGAAAAATAAAAACTCAAACCTTTTTCATGTTATAAGAAAAAGAAAGAGTAATATAATATCTGAATTAGAAAGAGAACCCTGTACAACTGGTATAGAAGAATTCCAAAACGGTTTATAGTGTCCTTACCATGAAAAAATATATAACTGGAAGTTCAAACCAAAACTTTTTGCTGACTAAGACGTGCAAACCTGCATGATCTTAAACAGTAGACTCCGGGCATGTGGTTGACATTCAACCTCATCCATTGTTCTACACATCTCTTTATTGGCAAGATGATAAAAGTGCAATGATTTATTTATTTATTATTATTTTTTTGGATAAAGGTTTTCTGTCGCTAGTAGTAAAATATTGAGTTTTATTTGGAGTTATATATCATATTTTGAAACTTATATCTGCGGCAGTCGACCCTGCACTTTCGTAAATGATCAAGTCTCTCTCCCACCATCGTCTATTACTTTCATTGACGATGTTTGTAATGATGCTTGCAAAGTTATCGGCGGACCATTTCAACGGAATTATGATCCAGTTGTTTTCTGATGGTAGTAGATGAATGATCATACATCCTACTGATTATTAGGATGTATGATCATTTCCCTCTCCTCCTAATAACTCATATTCGGAGGGGAAATGTCTAATAACTCATGAAGTTATACTAATAATCAGTAGGATGAATGATCATACATCCTACTAATATTCGGTGCGTTGAGGGCCCGACTAGCGCCTAGGCGCCGATTTGATTTTTTTTTTTTTTGCTAAGTGGATGAGTATATATATAAATAATATGTATGTGATCTATAGACACAAAAACTATTGAGCCTTTGTGGCTAGCACAGCTATACTGAAGTCTTCTACTGGTGAGGTTAGGGGTTCGATCCTCCAAATATTTTTTCTTTCAATTTTTTTTTTAACAGAGAAAAAAAATTGTATATATAAGGGGGAGGAGAGGAGAGAGAGTCTGCACAACAGACTTCTCCTCTCCCCTCTCTCCTCTCCTCCTCCCCTCCGCTCCCCTCTCTCCTCCTCTCCTCCGTTCCCCCTCCGCTCCCCTCTCTCCTCCTCCCCTCCGCTCCCCTCTCCCCTCTCCTCCTCCCCTCCGCTCCACTCTCCCCTCCTCCTCCCCTCGACGTCGACGACAGCAACAACAACAACAGCAACAGCAGACGGCGACGACGGCGACGACGACGACGGCGACGACGGCGGCAAACGGCGGCGACAGGTAAGTAATTTATTTTGTTAAATATGTTTTTTTTTGATTTTTTTTTTTGAAAATTTCAAAAAAATTTGGCCAAAACCGGCCGGCTAGGTCCGACTAGGGCCACCTAGGCCCGCCTAGACCCGCCCAGCGCCTAGGCTGGCCGCCTAGGGCCTTGTCGGTGCGGCCGGCGGCCGCCTAGGCCGATTTTTAGAACACTGGGTCTCATCATATATCTTCCTCTAATAAGTATCTTATTTCAATCTAGGTGTAAAATTTCAGCGTGTGATGTGGTATGCATGCTTCATAGACAAATGTGTCACCTTTTTAAGAATAAGGGCCAGTTTTACTGCACCTGGGTTTTTAACCAAGGTCCTCCTTTCTCCTACCAAAGGTCCCAATCATTGGTTGTCTAACCTCTGGTTCATCGCCCTATTCTTCTCCACTGCCTTTGTGAACACTACTCAATTAATTCTCGATTAATCAATATGCTCTCTCCAAGTACAAGGTCAGCCTCTCAGGGCAGGGTCTCAGTAAGGAGGAACTCCACTCTCCCAAGCTTTGGGACTTTTTGTTAACTGTGTTGTGATATTCTTCATGAATAAAGACAACATTTTGATGATGCCGGATAATTGATTATCCATAGGAGGTCACATATTGTATGAATTGTAACCAATTGCCATTTATTCCTTTCTCCTTGTTTTTGTGTGACGGCAATCTACATCTGATGTTTACCTCCATGCAACAATAGAGGAGTTCCAGTCCAGATTGCAGTTCTTCCCATTTGTGTATTATAGAACATGTAAAGAATAGATGCTAGGCGGATTACATTCACTAGGAGTTGCACCGTGGATATAGTTGTTTGCCTGGATAACCCCCCTTTGATGAAAATAATTATTTGGTTGACAATTTATTATGGGACCATTTCTTTATGAAGCAATGCATGTGTAATGAAATCTATGGATTTTTTTATCCATATGGAATTCTGATTTATCAACTACCAATTGTCAATCCACATGATATCTTACAAAATGTGATGTATCTATAATTATCTAAATATATACCGTTGTCTGATGCCGTCCAGATTGGATAATCTTGAACAAGAACCTGACCCACCTGTTTGATTAATTATGAACATATGGCTATTGGTTGTCATCTTTGCATCTCTTATCTTCCACTTCTGTTACAAAGTCTGTCTCTTACATATTTGTCTTATAAATAAAAAAAAATCTCAGCTAAGAGGGGTCATGGAAAGAACAGGTTCCAAATTACGATCAATTCCTTTTTCTGATTTTAAATTTTGAGTGGATATCTCAGTCCTTTCCCCCCATCTATTTGTACCAGAGTAGAGTGGATCCGCCGGATCTAACGTTGAATCAACGTTGTTGTGCAATGAAATATCTAGCACAAAGTAGAGCCCATGAGTTGGTGCCCATATCACCTTTGCAATTGGGTATTATATTTAGCCTATAGACCGAATGGATCCACAAATTATTGCCTAGCATCTTGCTTGATCCTTCCGTCTGTATTTGGAACCAAGATTTGCAGTATCGGCAATATCATATTGCTTTTGGCATAAACGATACCAAAAAATGTGGCTCTTAATTCAACAAAGAAAAACGTTAAAAAGAAAATAGAAGTACGACAAGAAGCATTGTCGACAGTGATTTATTGCACCGACGATCAACACAATATGCTCAAGTGTGTCGATAAAATTCCTTATCAACATAATATAACCATTACCATTTGTTGTTGTTGTATCTACAAATTCACAAATTTTAGAACTATCTATTGTGGCAGTAGTAAAGGTTTTTGTTGTATCTGGATCGGTATCAGACAATTCCTATGAGTATCACTATCGGCAGTTTCGGATCTGAGTATCGAATTTTTTGGTATCGGAAAGCAAATATATTCTATACATTTGGGCATAATTTTAAGTATTTCCAGTGTTGTTTCTTAGCAGTTTTGAAATTGAATGAAATAGTAGTCACCATTCCGATTGGTTAACATGCAATAAATAAGTTTTCTTCTTTTACATGCTTTTACAACTTTACTATGCCTTTACACCCTTGTTGATTGGTCTTATTCGTTCTTTTTTTTTTGTTGCCGAATTGACCGAAAAAGAGACGCTCAACGTCGGTATCGGTCAATATCAGATATTGGTGGGTATCGGATCGGTACATGCCAAAGCTTATTGGTATTGGCCGATACTCAAACTATGGGCAGTACTTTGTTAAAAACAAAATAAACAACAATGTGTGTTGCGGTGAATAATCAAAAAGGTTGAATATTATACCATTGAAAACTAACATGAACAAAAAATAATACATAAGATTCTGCCTAAATGCATTCTAGTTTTTAAAATAATTTCTTATTCATTTTTCCTTTCCGAAATTAAGATTTGAAACCACTTGAAACTGTCTAAACAGCTGATACTGATTCTTGTAAGAAGGGTCTGAAACCGATACCAAAACTGCAAACCTTGTTTATAACTTTCTTGATCAGTTCCCTCTGTATTTCTTCCATCGTAAGCAGAGCAGTATGAGTTGAATTGTACCTGTGAACCGTTGCGTGAAGAAGAATGTCTTGTGCTGTAATACGTGGAGGATCTGAATGAGGAACCTTCCAGGATTCACTCAGTTTGGCTACCAATATGTACCAATTGCCGAACATCTCGAGTGAAGTTGCCATATTTTTCATTCAGCTCAAAAGATCATCTCCTTCGTCTTACTTTGATTTAGAAAGGAAGTTTTGTCATCTCCAGAACGTGCATCAATTCCTAGTCATATATTTCCACATCATTTGTTTATTTTAAGTTGTTTAATACATAAGATCAACCTTTTCAGATGATTTCAATTGCTTGGTTCTAATGAACTATGTTCATCATTCTTCTTGTAACCTACCAGTCATGCTAGTTTCTTTGTATGCGGTTATTAATATCTCCTATATTTTCTGAGCTCCATCATTTGAGATGTCACTTAGGATAACAGTTCTGTGAGATGGCAAGTGGCTGCAATGGGTTTTTTATGTTCAACAATTTATTAGAAATCTGCGTTCTAGAGTAGGTAATTTTTGGAAATGACCTTCCTCTTTGATGTCAAGCCTCAAACTATACTGCACGGTTAGCAGGTAGGTTATGATCTGATCTCATCCCGGGCTGCTTTAGAGGATAGGATCCCTAATATAATCATATGTATCTAACAATGGATTTTTTATGTTCAACAATTTGTTAGAAATCTGCGTTCTAGAGTAGGTAATTTTGGAAAATGACCTTCCTCTTTGATGTCAAGCCTCAAACTATACTGCACGGTTAGCAGGTTATGATGTGATCTCATCCCGGGCTGCTTTAGAGGATAGGATCCCTAATATAATCATATGTATCTAACATTGAGAATTGCTCTATCCAACTTTTCAATCAGATTCACTGCAATATTGTGATTTTCACACCAGCTGGACGGGTCCCGCACAGAATGGAGGTTGCAATCATTTACCAAAACCTTGTAGAGATCCTCTCGGAATTAAGTTGGTGTTGGTTTCAGATGTAAAACAAGACTTAAGAAATGATAAGATTATTTCAGTGTTTTTGTAGGAGAAAATTGGAATGAACTTCATGTAGAGGATATTTGTGGCCTGTCCAAAATTTGTATGTAATTAAACTTCTTGAAGAAGTCCAGCGTGTTAAGTGAAAGAGATATATAAGAGTTGATTACCAATATATTTCTTTAAAATGCTCTTTAGGCACACTAAATGGTACCAGGTTGTAGGGTGAAATCCTCTCTCTCTTTGAGTCTCAATTTGAGCTATTCTATCGGGTCTAATTCTCCATTATTCTTGCTCGCAGATGCAATAATGTTTTGTACCTTCGAGGAGTGCCGGAGGATGAAGAAATCGAAGATGCTCAATGAGGCCTACCATTCTCCATGCTCTTTGCCAGCAGCTTCTTTATGAGAACCTTCTCTCTTGTAAACCTAGATGACTAAAGCACTGTATTCTAGCTCCTATGAATTTAAGATACTCCATTGATGCGTGTTTAATGAGTGCAACATTCCTGCTGTACTGTCGTACTCTTATTTTCTATTTCTCAAAACTGTTGACTTTATCCCCTCGCAATCCTCCCCTATGATATATACTATATCAATATGAAACTTTTGTCTGTTGTGGAAGGTTAGATGGTTTTTTTTTTGCAGCAAAGGAGGTTAGATGTTGATGACTGAGGATGATGTATTTTGCATTTGAAATTGGGATTGCTCAAGCATGAAAATGCTATTACCATAATAAAACAATCTCAACTGGCTTGGGGGGCTTGGTGTGGTGTAGACGCTGATGTGCAAATCATCAGTTTTTCTTTTCCAGGTTTTTGGCAGGGTTCAAATGGATCTGACTGGGTTCTGGTATGTTATTTGAACTCTGATACTACTTGTACAGAAGTGTTTTCCTCAATCAAACACAACATAAAGTTGTTATATTCTAGGAAAGGTTATGCTTTAAAACCCTTGTACCTTTTGGCTATGTCGTTTATCCTTAGGTATCAATCTCCAAGTTCCTACGAGACTATAAATTATTTACTGAATTTTACTTCATATTTATCCTGTAGTTTTGCCTCTCTTGGACCTGGGTTGAGAATTTGCCAAGTTGCACTTTCATATATATATATATATTTTCCAAGTTGCACTTTCATATATATATATATATATATTTATTTTGAAGAAAGGGTAATTAGTTTCTGGAATCGCTCCCACTGGGATTCAAACTAAATTTTATATGCCTAGAAATAATGTAAGATCATATGGCATTCTTCATCCATAATGTGGTGCATATAGTTGGCTAAGCATTTATACACAAGCTTGTTGTAGTAATGTAGGTAAGATACTTTGCAGTATCGGCCGATGCCGATTTGATACCGTCGATATCGATACGATCGTATCGACATGTTCTGATTCGATATCGATACTGTTACCGACATCGGGGGTCCTTTTAAATTGAATGAAAAAGATCAATCAACAAGTGTGTAAAAGTATAGTAAAGTTGTAAAAGCATGTAAAAGAAAAAAAAAGTTATCTGTAAACCAATTGACAATGTTGACTACTATTTCATTTAATTCCAAAATTACTAAAAAATAATCTAAAAATACTTAAAATTATATCTAAATATATAAACTTTTTTTCCTAAAATTTTAATAATGTATTAATAGTTATTTGTTTTTTGATACATATTCCGATTCTGTGGATCCTGATACTAGGAAATTATAGATAGTCCGGACCTTGTTTGGTTTTATGATGGTAGACTGATATTCAAAAGAGACGTTACTATGTTGTCCGTCCCTAGAGGTGACCATGCCGGCCTGCAGCAACGTGACGTGCAACCATTGGTCCCCTGGCTCGGGGTGTGCCCATGCTATCAGGGGGCCAATGACTGACCGCCAAGTGGACATGGCCGGTGAGGTCACCCCCTGGAGGCAGGCAAAAAAT
Organism: Iris pallida; assembly: GCA_029216955.1. Classification (NCBI taxonomy): domain Eukaryota; kingdom Viridiplantae; phylum Streptophyta; class Magnoliopsida; order Asparagales; family Iridaceae; genus Iris; species Iris pallida. The sequence continues at coordinate 2,301,603 of JANAVB010040820.1, forward strand.
ATCATTTCCGATTCAAAAGACAGGTTCAATATTCAAATACCACCAACAACAAGCATTTTAACTATAAATATAACAGTTACCCAATCCATATACCTCCATCCTACTGACGTAAACCTGTTTTTGGAGGGAACCAGGTCAGGTACCTTTATTTAAAAACATTTCCTTCTAGGAAACGCAACCTAAAATAATTGAACTCCAACAGCCTCAGCCTGTCAACTTGCTGATATTCCTCCATTTTGATATGTATAGTTGATGAGTTTCATTGTAAAATAAAGAAACGGTTTGAATCATTTCACATTTTCTTCTCACAATGTCACAACTCTTTCTTTCTCTCTACATAATTTGACACTGGCCCAGCTGTAAGAGAGAGAGAGAGAGAGAGAGAGAGAGAGAGAGAGAGAGAGAGAGAGAGAGAGCATGGCGATATCGTCGTCGTCGACGACGACGAGTAGTGGAGAAACCGGAGGAGACATGGGTGCCATGAGAGGATCTAGGGACTTTTGCAAGCAGTTCAAAGTGGAGTCGAAGAGAGTCTGGTGCCTAGCGGGCCCGGCCATCTTCATCTCCGTATGCCACTTCTCGCTGTCCAGTGTCACCCAGATGTTCGTTGGCCACCTTAACGCGCACGAGCTCGCCGCCTTCTTGCTCCAAAACAATATCATCACTTCCTTCTCTTTCGGACTACTGGTAATATATACTTTGTTACCTAGGGCCTGTTTGGTATTGGGGGAGTGGAGTGAAAGTGAGGTGAAAAGTAGAGTTTTTGTCACTGTTCATCGGAGGTGAACACAGCTGCCGCGTTTGGATGGAAGGAGGAACTGGAGAAGAGGTGGGGAACTCTGACAGTGTAGAGTTGTCTCCTGCTTTTCTTCTCCCCCTCACCTCCATCAAAATTCCACCGCAACCGGATTTAGATTATATTGTGTTAGTATCCTCGTGTCCATATATTATATTGTGCAGAGTTCCTGTTCCCTGCTTATATTGTGCAGAGTTCCTGATAGTGCAGAGTTCTTGTCCCCTGCTTAGTACTCATGGTTTTAGATTATATTGTGTTAGTATCCTCGTGTCCATATATTATCGTGTCCATACCGTACCGTATCTGGTCAATGTAGAACTGTGTTGTCGGCTTTGTTTGCCTGTGTGCTTTTGCATTTTCTGTTGAGTGGCAACTTCGTCGGGCCTAACGACGTGTCGACATCCAAACAACCCTTCAAGGAGTAGCCTGTCCCCTTTCCTCCTCTTATTATGTCTCCCAATGTCTATCCAAAATTCTTGGGTCTAAATGATATTGGAATCTCCACAATCCCATTCCCCTTCTTCCCTATCACCTATTCTCACTTCTGCCAGCCACACCTCGTACTAGAGCGTGTTGAGCCTGAGGTCAAAATCGTTCTTGTTGTCCACATTCAGGCGGTGTCGCACTCGTCTCTTCGAATGAGAAGCAATCGAAGCTTGATCTTCTACAAGTCCACTGCATGCTTGCAAGGAACCGGGATCTCTCCAGTCTTCTCCATTGACAATATGATATTTCCAATCACCCGCACGTCCACCATTAGTTCAACCCTCACATTATAAGGAATGATGCTTTCCGGTTCGATGTCACTGTAATAAGTCGTCTTGATGTCATCGAAGATTAGGCCGAGCGGGGCTTTAATGGTTTCTGACCCATGGACATGTATGGTAGTATCGCGGACTTCGTATATAGAAAAAAAAAGGGTGGGCTAGAGCCCACGCCAACCCACCACGGACTCCGCCCTTGATAGTACTACATATTATCCAGTAATTTCCTAGAATCATAATTTATTCCATCAAAGAATGAGTCTTAGGTTTGTTGAGCATGGGCCGTGTCAAACATGTATCGGAATACTCCACAAATACGTGTCGGACACTCGCAAATACAACAGGGCACACCGTGTCAGTGCAACATAGGTTTGAATTAACTCCCGCAAAGAAATAAGTATCGTAACTTTGTTTATAGCCATGCTAGTGCCATGTTGTTTGGTTTAAGTGTGCAGTGTAGCATAATAGACTGCAGGGTTAATTACACTGACCTCCTCTGTGTTTCATGAGTATTACATAGACTACTCCTATTCCGAAAAATAATTACACGGACGTCCCCTTTCCTTTATAAATTTTATTAACCATATGAGTGGTCAGTGTTATTAGTTTCTATAGAAAATAGAAACTATAGGATGTGTGCGTATAATTAGTTTCAAAGCAGGAGTGGTCTGTATAATAAGTGTAAAATATAGGGATAGTTAATGCAATTAATCTTGGACTGCAACTATGTAACTTCTGTCAGTAACTTGCAAATGTATAAAAGAGTAAGTAAAATTTGATAGCAACTGAAGTTGATTCCATCTAATATTGCTGTTCTCAATGTTGGATTTAACTTTGGCGCATGCAGCTAGGCATGGGGAGTGCACTGGAAACACTATGCGGGCAGGCATTCGGCGCGGGGCAGCTAGACACGATGGGCTTGTGTCTGCAGCGCTCGTGGCTGATCCTCAACGCCACCTCCCTCCTGCTGGTCCCTCTCTACGTCTTCTCCGGGCCCCTCTTTCGGCTCCTCGGCCTGTCGGAAGATGTCGCAAGTGCGGCCGGAAGGCTCTCGCTGTACATGATCCCCCAGCTGTTCACAAACGCCCTGTACTTCCCCACCACCAACTACCTGCTGTCCCAGAGCAGGACGGGGGTCATGGCGGCGGCGGGAGCGGCGGTGCTGGGCTCGCACGCGCTCTTCAGCTGGCTGCTGATACTGCGGCTGGGTTGGGGGCTGAGGGGGGCCGCGGTCGCGCTGAACGCCTCGTATCTGCTCATCGTGGCGGCTCAGATGAGTTACATATTGGGAGGTGCGTGCGGGAAGGCTTGGACTGGATTCTCATGGAAGGCGTTTCACAGCCTTTGGGGATTTTTCCGCCTTTCTGTTGCTTCAGCCGTAATGCTTTGGTGAGCAATATTTTGTGCAAGGTTCAAAGTATTGGTATCGGACCACTCCTATGAGTATCGGAATCGACGGTATCGGAGATTTCGGATCGGAGTATCGGATTTTTTGGTATCAGAAAACAAATAATTATTAATAAATTATTAACATTTTAGAAAATATATTTTATACATTTAGGCATAATTTTAATATTTTCATTATTGTTTCTTACTAGTTCTGAAATTGAATGAAATAGTAGTCACCCTTACCGATTGAGTTACATACGATAGATAAGTTTTCTTCTTTTACATGCTTTTATAACCTTTCTATTGTTTTTACACCCTTGTTGACTAGTCTTTTTTCTTCAATTTTCTTTGCCGAATTGACCGAAGAAAAGACCCCCAATGTCGGTATCGGTTAGTATCGGGTATCGGTCGGTATCGGATTGGGACATGCCAAACCGTATCTGTATCGGCCGTATCGAATCGGTATCGGCCGATAGTGCGAACTATAAAAGTCGGCTATTTTGAAAACTACCATATCGATGTTTAATACCTGCATATATTCGATTAATGCAGTAGCTAAAGTACGGAAACGGACTTTGATTTTTCTCTTGCAGCTTGGAGATGTGGTACTTCATGGCATTATTACTTTTTGCAGGGCATCTTAAGAACCCTACAGTATCGCTGGATGGCTTGTCGATATGGTAGGTTGATGCCTCGATGATTTTAATTATAGACCCTCCTCATTTTTATCAATTGATGGAATAACTTTAAGAAAGTACTAGTTTTTTTTTATTCCTGTCGAGATCATTGTGATACTTAAGGAAACAAAGTTATAAAAATGCAAAGTAAATTTTATCTTCCTCGATCAATTACTTGAAGTTCATATGAAATATCTAGCATATATGGCGTGTCGTATAATTTCAGCATGAGAAATCTAATACCAGTTCATCTCGGTTATCCTCATTCATTGAAACCAAACATACCGATTCACAAGTCATTACATATCATACTAATCAAGATTATATCTGAAATATTACCTCACATTGACATAAACCTTACCGGTCCGTTACAATAGATATCAGCAAAATACTATTTGTTTCATAAAATCAATCTTGACTGAAAATTTGTTATTGCATGCCGTCTTTGAGGGTCGATGGGTTGATGAAAGACCTCCGAAGTTGGAATCACCTGTCGGCTGAATCTGGTTGAGATGAATCCGAGGCTGGGGTTTGAGGAAGTAAATAAGTTCTTTCTGAGCCTTCCGCTCAATCTTGACTGTATTACTGAAATGTTTGGTGTCTACAGTTGTATTTCTCGATCTATATGTACATACATATGACTATAGCTTTAATATACTTACATAAGTATATATGTGATACATAGGTTGTAATGGAACAAGGAAAAAAGCTTTCAGTGCATTGCTTCCATATATATATTCCGTTAACAAATACCTTGACTTAATTATTGCTCAAGAATTGAAATCGTGATTCACTTGTAACAGTATGAATATTTTGTTCTGGACAATTACGGTTGCTGTTGGATTCAATGTCGCTGCAAGGTCAGATTAATTGTGCCTTCCATTAGATCCTAAGCTTCTTGAATGGACAATAAATTAGTTGGCTTCCTAATTATGCAGTGTAAGGGTGTCTAATGAACTCGGAGCGGATCATCCAAGGACTGCAAAATTCTCAGTTGTGGTGGTTGTTGCATACGCATTCTTGACAGGCACCATCCTGTCGTTGGTTCTGATAATTTCAAGAAAGCAGTATGCTACTGCATTTACCAACAACAGCGACGTTAAAGACAAAGTTCGGGCACTCACTCCCTTGCTTGTAGCTTCAATCATCCTGAACGATGTGCAACCTGTTCTTTCAGGTGCAGTAAACCCTCAATTTTTTCTTTCCACTAGTATGTTACGGTGAGTTTGTTACACCGAAAAATAAGTCTAGGTAATTATTGCAGACTGGATTTGCGTTTGTTGTTTACTTTTATACATTTTTTGCAATCTAGTCCTGTTCATGAACATCGTACAATTAGTACTGGTTGAGATAACTTCTCTTCTTGCCTTTTTATCAAGTGATAACCTCTCTTAGGTAATGCTGTGTATGGTGTTATTTACTTTAATACTTAACCTATTGAAACAGGCATAGCAGTTGGGGCTGGCTGGCAAACATTGGTTGCATATGTGAACATTGCTTGCTTGTATGTGTTCGGCCTTCCCTTGGGTATTCTCATGGGTTATAAGCTTGACTTTGGCGTAAAGGTATAGTATCTTGCCCTTCTCTCCCTTGTTCGTAGTATATGCATTATCGTTTAAAAGTCATTCACAAGTAAACATGGAGCCACTAGTTCATCATCTTCCAAGCTTCCCATTGGAATGGGGTCGATCTACCATGGAGGATACGAAAGTCTGAATTGACAAAAACCCTCAATATGTCATCGTTGCCAAATTCCTAGCCAAGTACCTCATGTGAGGGTCATGCCGTAAAACCTAGATGGTCAATTGACGGACAGATACACCTGCCAACCTTTTTTATTGCAATTTATCCTCGTGCAACTAAAGAGAAATTTCCAACCCCTAGACTACAAAATGTCTAGGAAAGAATGGAAGACTACGATTTTCTATAGGAAAATGCATTCATCTGTATGACGAGTCAAAATGGATGACATTCCCAAAATTAACTAACTGAAAAGCAACTATTCAGAGTCATATTTGTATTCATTTAACATCTATTGTCTTAAGCTTCCACTGGCTGTATCTTCAGGGCATATGGTATGGAATGTTGTCTGGCACCGCGGCCCAAACATTGACCCTAATTTGGATGACCTATCGAACAGATTGGAATAAAGAGGTAAATAAGAGGCTCGAGGTATCTAGACTACATATTTTCTATGTAATGACCTACAGATAGTGAAGCAAAATTTTCAAACTAATCTCTTGTATAACGTTAACAAGTCGCTAGTTGTTCTTAACATTCATAGCTAGGAGCTATCAAGTTTGTAGTTAACCACAGGCTTATTTACATTTATGGTTTCTTATGCTTAATACCTAATAAAATTTTTTTCAGTTTGTATTTTTTGCGATCCTTCTCCATATAATAGCTTACACATGTTTGCCATTAGTACGTGGCATACTTGGTTACCTAATGTTTGAATTGCCTTAGATGTGCTTGTATTGGGGAACCCGAAACACTACTTCAAATATGGATCGTAGCTTATACAACTACATCTACGGATTTCAGGCATCTAATGCTGCAAGCAGATTAAGGCACTGGAGAGAAGTAGAGGAGGTAGACAAACAGACTGAAGGATAATCAAAGAGAAATGAGAGCAGAACTAGTTCTAGACATTCAGTTCAACAACTTGTTTCACTTCTAATACATCAAATGCTACTTCTATCTTTTACTTCGATCTATAAAGTACCATTTTGTGGGAAAAAAATGTTATGTTGGATGAGTAGGTTTGAGCTTCAAGACCCGCTTGTTGTAATACCTCACTGTAGACGATGGTCTCTCCATTTATCTATAATATAAAGCACAGTGAGTTTTTTGTCCGACCCATGTACTTTGGTTCAACGATGATGAAAGGACTAAATTGTCCCTCTCTCTATAAGAGAGGAGGAGATCTCATGTTGGGTGCGGAGCAACCGGTTGTTCCAACGGCACCCCCGCCTCCAGCTCCTCTTGCACCGTCCTTCCCTCCGCCGCCTCCGTTCCATTCTCGTCCATGCCGTCGTCGCCGGCCTCTTCCGCAACCCCTTCGTCGCAAGCAGCCTCCTCTACCGTGCCGCCGACGTCGACCCTTCCTTCGCCGCCTCCCTCTTCTCCGCCATGACCAACCCCAACCCCTTCTCCTTCAACACCTCCATCGCCAATATCTCTGCCGACCCACTCTCCATCTACTCCCAAATGCTCCACCCGCCGCGTCCCTCCCGACTCTCACACTTTCTCTTCCTTGTTCAACACCACCACCGCCGCCGCCGCCCTCCCGACACCCACACCTTCTCTTCATTGCTCAACACCACCACCGCCGCCGCCGCCACCAGGTCGCTCCACGCACACGCCCTCCTCCTCGGATTCCGGTCTGACCCCGTCGTCTCCTGGACTGCCGCCGTCTCGAGCCTTGCCGCCCACGGACTCCCTGCACTGGCCCTACGCGTCTTCGCCTCCATGAGGCCCCACGCCGCCCCGAACGCTACCATCGTGGTCTTTGTCGTGTTCGCCTCCGCTGGGCTCGGATCCCTGGCACTGGCCCGGTGCCTAGCTACACGCCTACGTCGAGAAGGCCAGGTTCGGAGGCCGTGTCTCCGTTCGGAACTCCCTGGCGCTGGTCCGGTGCCTGCACGCCTACGTCGAGAAGGCCGAGTTCGTGTCCCTGCCATTATGGCACGGGTTATCCACTAGTCAGTAAATATTTGATACTGTAGTTACTGCATCCAGTTGACAAACCAGTATTTTTCGGTACAATATGTTGCTAATTACGATTCAGTAAATAAATACGATGGGGTCACTGATTTTCATGTTAAACGTCATTTGTAATGATGATAAAGATTATTATTATGTAGTATTAAGAATGAAGCATAAAATGAAGGCATACAAAACCAATTGGAAAGCATACAACTATAAGCAAATTCAAGCATACACGATTGACTGTGCAACTACACGACTGTTATTGAATCGCTCAAAAGATTGAAAAAACAATACACCAAGATCCGCATCCCGGGTTAATCATTGCTTCACGTTACTTCTTCAAGCAACCTTCTTGTTAACATGCAAAATATTATTATCATTTGTATTTGTGCATGAAGTATGTGCAAGGTTTACAGCAATGTTTTAAAAATCAGACCAATGATTAACCGATTTTTGTTGTATAGGTCGGACCAGGGTTCAAATAGACTTGGTTTGGTTTGATTTGGTTCAAATAGATAATATATCAACATTTACTTTTTGATTTGGTTTGGTTTGGTTCTTAGCATGTTTGGTTTGTTTAGTTTTACAACCCTCTCAAAACCAAACCGCAAGAACCAAATGGTCCAAATCTAAATATTTTGAGTGTTTTTAGAAAAAAAAATAAAATTAACCGGTTCAATTGTGAACCGGTTCGGCCGCTTCACCGGTTAAACACAATTCTGGAAGAAAAAAAACTACGTTTTTTAAAAATTTGGTTCAAGTAAGGCTGGAGCGATTTTTTTTGGCAAAATCGGTCGGACCTGGCCCAACCGCTTGTCCGGTCCGGTTCTGACAACACTACTTTAGAGTTTCAAACACTTATTCATATATTTCCTAGGTAGTAATAATGTTTCACTTGTTTAAATTTCTTCACTAATATTATTTTGTTTCTATAATTTTTTCAAGAAGTTCAGATTTTTCACTAACACAGTTGAGTCAATAGTCAGTGTGCACTTATATTATTATGTAGATTATCAAGAAAGGTTTAGTGTAAATTTTGGAAAACAGACAATATGATGCAATTGATTGGATGGCTATAAATATATAAATTAATCGGAACATCTAAAACTGTAGCAGTAGTTCGGGCAAGGCAAAATAAGATGATAAAAAAAAAGTATATATATATATATATATATATATATATATATATATGGGAAAACGGGATATGAGCCAAAGGCTCATACTCTTATATGAGCCATTCCATGTGGCTTCCATGTGGACCAATAAAAATATAATAACTTGAAAAAAAAAATAATTACATAGATAGAAATAAAAGATCCCATAAAAATTTGATAAATAATAAGAACTTAACAAATATGTTTACCTAGGAATTTAAATCGATAGAAATAAAGATCCCATAATGTTAATGTTAAGATTAATGTTAATATTAATTTTAATGTTAATATTAATATTAATTTTAATGTTAATGTTAATATTATTGTTAATATTAATATTAATTTTAATGTTAATGTTAATAATAATGTTAATAATAATGTTAATGTTAATATTAATATTAATTTTAATATTAATTTTAATGTTAATATTAATGTTAATATTATTGTTAATATTAATTTTAATGTTAATTTTAATATTAATTTTAATTTTAATTTCAATGTTAATATAATATTAATATTAATTTTAATGTTAATTTTAATTTTAATTTGGAGGGACAAATGGTATTATTCCTATTTAAATTTTTTTGGTAAGTTTCTAAACAAAAATATGGTAAGTCATTATTTATCAAATATTTTATGAGATCTTTTATTTCTATCTATTTAAATTTTTCTGTTCCAAGTCACTATATTTTATTGGTCCACATGGAAGCCACGTGGGATGGCTCATTTAAGAGTATGAGCCTATGGCTCATATCCCGTTTTCCATATATATATATATATATATATATATATATATATATATATATATTAGCTATCTAAATTTTACATAGACTGATTCAGGAAAAAAAGACATAATATCTATTATCAAGTTATAACAAAAAATAACAACACAAAAGGAAAATCACAACACAAAAATATAGTACCTGTAAGGTGTAAGGAGATGGTATAACAATAGCGCACTTGATAAACAAATCTAGCAAAGAATATAATGAATTAATTTAACTTACTAAATTACTTTCTTGGATCAGATTGATCCTCAGATCAAACAAGTAAAGATGTAGTGTAGCTCAACAAACACCCTCAGATTTTATTGGAATCTTCAATTTTTTTTTTTTTTTACAGAAATTCGGATAGTTGCTGTAAAGTAGAAAAAATATACACGTTTTTTGTCTTGTTACAAATAGATGAGACAGAAGGAAAGTCAAAAATAATCTTATCTGATCATCAAAAATTCAAATAACATATTTTTTATTTTATAATAGGCCCTTTCTAAATAAAATATTTTTAATGCGTAAAGTAATTTTTGTTTCATATAACATAAGTCAATTAAAAATACTTAATTTGGAAAGGGTAGCTGACTTAATAAATCGACTACAAATATTTTAAATTGGAGAGTAGTTCATATCAGACATAATAAATTGACTAAAAATCTTCAGCTTGTAAAGTAATTTGACTACCATCAATATTTCAATTTGACAAAAACCTTACCGTAATTTTTTCGACTAAAAATTGACTTGTATACTTATTAAGCCAGCTATCTTACCTTAGCTAATATGTACACTTACTTAGGGGTGAGCATTCGGTTAATTCGATTCGGCTAATATTATTAAACCGAATAACCAAAAATCGAATTGGACCTAAAACCGAATAAGCAAAACGGAAACCGAACCGAATTAGTCCATTACCGAATCAAACCGAACCGAATTAAATCTATTCGGTTTTCGGTTTTCGGTTTTTTCGGCTTACTTGCGCTTTTTTATTATATATAATAACTAAATAAACCTATATATATATATATATATATATATATATATATATATATGGGAAGATTTATGAAATGCCCAAAAACTAAAAAAGTTTTATGTAAAACCCACCGCTAAAAAAACTTTCATCGCGTGCCCAGAATTAGAAAAACTTATCCAAAGCGGGTTCCAAATGACCCTTTTGCCCTTCCTTTAATTTATTGGAAACACCCACAAAACTGATCTTAAAAAAAACGTTTCAATACTCCATCTTCTTCCATACGCTGCTCACTTTCGAATCTAGGTTTTCTCCTCAAAAATCTTTAAAAACTCGTCGGAAAATTTCGGAAAGACCGGGACGAACGGCAAAAGTGCTAAAACGGAGGTCCAAACATCATTTTTTTACAATTCTAAAATTTCGGAAGGCCGTTTAACTGTGAAGCAGTTACTTTCAGTCTCCTCGACGATACGCTCATTTTGCGACAAACGGGACCTCGTTTCGACCTCCCAGTCAAAAGTTATGGCCCTCCAAAGTTTCAGCTGACCATAAAATATGCAGGAGAATGGCCATTCTCCGTTAGAACACGAAAAATGTTAATTTTCGCATGAGGGTGGTCATTCTCCGTATTAGTAACACGGAGAATGACATTCTCCGTCTTAATTTACACGGAGAATGACCATTCTCCGTGTTAGTAACACGGAGAATGACATTCTCCGTCTTAATTTACACGGAGAATGGTCATTCCAGTGTTAAAATGCAGGAGAATGACCATTCTCCGTGTTAGAAACACGGAGAATGCCATTCTCCGTGTTAAATAAAACGGAGAATGTTATTCTCCGTGTTAATAAAACGGAGAATGGCATTCTCCGTCCTAATTAAGACGGAGAATGGCCATTCTCCGTGCTAAATTAAACGGAGAATGACCATTCTCCGTCTTAATTTACACGGAGAATGCCATTCTCCGTGTAATTTATCACGGAGAATGGTCATACCAGTGTTAAAACGCAGGAGAATGACCATTCTCCGTGTTAGAAACACGGAGAATGCCATTCTCCGTGTTAAATAAACGAAAAGAATGTCATTCTCCGTGTTAAATAAAATGGAGAATGGCATTTTCCGTCTTAATTAAGACGAGAATGGTCATTCTCCGTCCTAATTAAGACGGAGAATGGTCATTCCAGTGTTAAAACGCAGAAGAATGGTCATTCTCCGTGTTAGAAACACGGAGAACGGCATTCTCCGTTTTAAATAAAACGGAGAATGGCATTCTCCGTGTTAGTTTACACGGAGAATGGTCATTTACAGTGTTAAAACGTTAATTTAGTTTTTTCATGAATAAAGAGTTTCGTTCTTCTTTCAAAACGATGATAATTCTTATGGAAAAGAAGAAGAAAGATCTTCTCTCCACAATTGACCTAATCGTCGAAAAACTTCAAATGTCTCCACGATGAAGATGATGATGATGGTGATGATGATGACGAGCGATGATCTGAGTTCGACTGAAGAAAAACACACCGAACTACGAACGATTTTTGCAATCTCTGCTGAATATGAGAGCAATGGAATTCAGATTTTCCGTGAAGAAGAAGACGAAAATCGCATTCCAGATCTGAGTTTTTTTGAATTCAAATACATAGATGACCAATTCGCGCGGAGGGGTAGTTTCGGTATTAAAAATAGCATTTTCCAGCGGGTGGCATCTAAAAGGGAATCTTGGAATATTTAACGTGAAAATACTTAATTCTGGGTATTTCATACTTATGCAGCGGGGTGGACATTTCATAAAAGCTCACCCCGAAATTGGGTTTCTCAGCAATTTCCAGTATATATATAGATATTATTATATAATTATATATATAATATAATATATTATATATTTGAAAGAAGGTAATGGCGAACGCTCTCACCGGAAATCGATCTCCAGTCCACTCGGACCGCATGCATCTTTCTTAACCACTAGGCTAGAGGTCATTTGCGCGCACGCACACACACACACACCACACACACACATATATATATATATATATATATATATATATTATATATAATATATATTCTTTAAATGTTTCATTGAGGTGTTAAATGTTAATCCTTTTTCCACTAGAAAAATACCCCCACATGGCACCCATGTGCCCCATCACACCTCATTAAGATACTCATTTTTTGGCCTGTGCAATGTGGACTATCTTTCTAGTTTCAAAGGCAAAAAAAACACTTTCTAAACTATTCAGAATCTAGAATCAAAACAATTAAACAGGTAATATCGTGAGTTTTTACGAAATTATATCAAACATGCCTGCACACTTTACATGTGTTTGTTGTAGGGAAAGATAGCAGGTTATTGAAGATAGGAGAGTATCCTGATATGAGAGGTTTTTTAAAGTAAACACTAATTATATGAATTATTTGTTGTGTGGTAGAGAGGTCACGTTGGAGGAAAAACATTCAAGATTCAAGCTGACTGGATGGCTTTGTGAAGGATTTGTGGAATATTTTAACTACTGCAGTAAATTCATCGACAGTTGCAATGGATGAAATGAGTTGAAGTGGCCCATGCACCCAATGGAAAGCTTTTTATGAGTCACATCCGGAGAAGGGGCAATCAAATAGATGAACATTTTCTCTGTTTGAAAATTAATTCTACATAAAATGATTGTGTTAATGTTGTATACGCACACATGTACGCAATAAAAGGCAGTTATTGATGTGCTTCAGTTAAGACTTTTGGGTTTCATCCATTGCATTTCAGTGTCCTCAGCTCACCAGTTCAGCAAATAAAGGTGTTTTATCATTAATACAATGGCTTCTATTGTTTAATTATCTATGCTCTGCAGTCTGCACTTCTGATCGAGCCTAATACGCTAAAATGGAACCAAGTTTGGCTTATAATGCGTATAAAACTAGTTGCACATTAATTATGTTAGAAGAATCATCAATCATTCATGCAATGCCGTAACTACATCGTGACATGGAAATGTTGTGATCACCTTTTTAGAAGGTAAAGGTAGGACACACGTATCGTACTTTCCTTAAGGTGCATAGTATATTAAACTGGAATTGCTGAGAAACCCAATTTCGGGGTGGACTTTTATGAAATGCTCACCCGCTGGATAAGTTTTATGAAATACCCAGAATTAAGTATTTTCACGTTAAATATTTCAAGATTCTCTTTTAGATGCCATCCGCTAGAAACTGCTATTTTATAATACCGAAACTACCCCTCCGTGCGAATTGGTCATCTATATGTATTTGAATTCAAAAAACTCAGATCTGGATTGTGATTTTCGTCTTTTTCTTCTTCACTGGAAATCTGAATTCCATTGCTCTCATCTTCAGCAGAGATCGCAAAGATCGTTCGTAGTTCGGTGTGCTTTTTTTCAGTCGAACTCAGATCATCGCTCGTCATCATCATCATCATCATCATCTTCATCTTCATCGTGGAGACATTTGAAGTTTCCGAATTAGGTCAATTGTGGAGAGAATATTCTTTCTTCTTTTTTCCATCAGAATTATCATCGTTTTGAAAGAAGAACGAAACTCTTTGTTCATGAAAAAAAACTAAATTACACGGAGAATGCCATTCTCCGTTTTATTTAAAATGGAGAATGCCGTTCTCCGTGTTTCTAACACGGAGAATGGTCATTCTCCTGCGTTTTAACACTGGAATGACCATTCTCCGTGCTAAATTACACGGAGAATGACCATTCTCCGTTTTATTTAACACGGAGAATGACATTCTCCGTGTTAGTATACGGAGAATGGTCATTCTCCTGCGTTTTAACACTAGAATGACCATTCTCCGTGTTAAATAAAACGGAGAATGTCATTCTCCGTGTTAAATAAAACGGAGAATGACATTCTCCGTCATAATGTAGCACGGAGAATGGCCATTCTCCGTTTAAATTAAAACGGAGAATGTCATTCTCCGTTTTATTAACACGGAGAATGACATTCTCCGTTTAAATTAAGACGGAGAATGTCATTCTCCGTTTTATTAACACGGAGAATGACATTTCCGTTTTATTTAACACGGAGAATGACCATTCTCTTGCGTTTCTAACACGGAGAATGGTCATTCTCTTGCGTTTTAACAATGAAATGACCATTCTCCGTGTAAACTAAGACGGAGAATGACCATTCTCCGTCTAAATTATGACGGAGAATGGCCATTCTCCGTGTAACTTTCAGGACGGAGAATGACATTCTCCGTCTTAATTAAGACGGAGAATGTCATTCTCCGTGTTACTAACACGGAGAATGGTCATTCTCCGTGTAAATTAAGACGGAGAATGCCATTCTCCGTGTTACTAATACGGAGAATGACCACCCTCATGTGAAATTAATATTTTTCGTGTTCTAACACGGAGAATGGCCATCTCCTGTATTTTATGGTCAGCTGAAACTTTGGAGGACCATAACTTTTGACTGGGAGGTCGAAACGAGGTCCCGTTTGTCGCAAAATGAGCGTATCGTCGAGGAGACTGAAAGTAACAGTTTTATAGTTAGAGGCCTTCCGAAATTTTAGATTCGCAAAAAAAAGATGTTTGGACCTCCGTTTAGCATTTTTGTCGTTTGTCCCAGTCTTTCCGAAATTTTTCGACGAGTTTTTGAAGATTTTTGAGGAGAAAACCTAGATTCGAAAGTGAGCAGCATAAGGAAGAAGATGAAGTATCGAAACTTTTTTTAAGAGCAGTTTCGGGGTGTTTTCAATAAATTAAAAGGAAGGGCAAAAGGTCATTTGGAACCCGCTTTGGATAAGTTTCTCTAATTCTGGGCACGCGATGAAAGTTTTTTAGCGGTGGATTTTACATAAAACTTTTTTAGTTTTTGGGCATTTCATAAATCTTCCCTATATTAAAGGTTCTACTGTTAGTAGCACTTTTTTTTTTCCGGATATTTTCTTTTCAATTTCCCAACCTTACAATGTGCCAAGCTCTTATCTACTTTTAACCAAGCTCTCATCAGAAGTAGTCAATCACAATATAGAATGACCCATCCAACTTGAATTTTGCTTGATTGTTTATGTATGTATAAATAGGCATATGGATCTTCGTAACAATGAAATCCACCAATAATATTTTCCTTCCTTTTGTGTGAGAGCAATGGGTGAGAGGAATGATATCAGAGGTAAAGTATGTGTGACAGGTGCCTCTGGCTTCATTGCTTCTTGGCTTGTTAAGCTACTCCTCGAGTAGGATACTATGTGAAAGGAACAGTCAGAGATCCAGGTCCCAAATTCTCCTTTAATATATATATATATATTCTCTTTGACATGTCGATTCATTTCCAGTTATCACCATTTGATCATTTTGGGTGTACAAAACTGGCCTTGTTATAGGAGCCGTGTTGCACGGACTCCGATTTGACACGACATATTTCAGACACCTATTTTGGTGTGTCCTAGTGTATTTCAGAATATCCTTGGCATGTCCGACATGACACAGACACAGACACAGACACTCCGTGCTTCTTAGTGGAGGAGTTAAAACTTGTTTGTGCTAGTTGTGTCTGCCACATTCCTTGTACCATGATAGGCTGACAAGAAGAAAATAACATCCATTGATTTATATAGGAAACTACAAGAAATTGGAACACCTCTGGCAGCTGAAAGGAGCGAAGGAGAGGCTCCAGTTGGTGAAGGCTGATCTCATGGAAGAGGGTAGCTTTGATGGTGCTGTAATGGGATGTGAGGGTGTCTTCCATACAGCTTCTCCTGTTGTTAAAGCAAACTCCGATCCAAGGCATCTCTCTCTCTCTCTCTCTCTATACATGACCTGCATCAGTTATATTCTGGATATCATCGTTACTGTGCCAATTGAAGTAAGGGTGCGGCTATCCGCACCCCATCACCCACTGAACACATCTCACCCCAAAAAAAAATTCAAAATGTCTATTCTACCCTCCCCCTCCCCCCTTCCCTCTTCCATGCTCCTCCGACCCGACCCCCCTCCTCTCCACCCCCCACCCCCCCCCCCCCCCCCCCCCTTCCGACCCCAACCCCCCCTGCTCCCCTCCCTAGGAGGAGGAGGGGTCGGGAGGAGGAGGAGGAGGAAGAAGAGGGTCGGGAGGAGGAGGAGGAGGGTCGAAGAGGGGGAGGGGGGTCGGAGGAGGAGGGAGGGGAGCAGCGGGGGTCAGGCATTTCAATTTTTTTTTTTTTTTTTTGTGGGGTGTGTTCAATAGGGGGGTGCGGATAGCCGCATCCTTGAAGTATTGGTATTCGATTGGTTACTTATTTCAATTGATACAAAATATTTATAAGCTTCTGATACGATTTAGTAAATGGTTGGCAAGTCTTAACACTCTACACAATGGCCTTCTATAAAGATCCAACTTTGCCCATACAGTTTCGTGATTGCAACTTAATATAATTGCAGATCAAATCCTGGATCCTGCAGTTATTGGTACCCTAAATGTGTTACGATCTTGCAAGAAGAATCCTGAACTTAGAAGAGTTGTTCTAACATCGTCGTCATCAACAGTAAGGGCAAGAGAGGATATCGACCCAACATTACCATTGGATGAATCATCATGGAGCTCTGTGGAACTTTGTGAAAGGCTCAAGGTGAGATGTTTCTTTTTTTGGATTAGCCCATATCGAAATATGCACCTCTCTCAAAAATTAGTATTAGTTTTTTTGTGTGCATGCATTTATATTTCCAGTACTTTAACACATTTATGGTGATACTTATGGGTTATTTTCAGTACATTTTGGTAACTGTCTCCATTGTTTTAAAAACAAAAATATTTTCCTGGGTGCTTAATTTTTCACTCACTTTCTTTTATGCCTATAAACCAGGAGGGTATCTTTATTTTTAAAATAACGAAAACAATTACCAAAATACGTACAAACCATAGGAAGGTACAACTAATTAACTCGATACTCTACTTATGTTCTCTGACTTCTAATTTGTTGCTCTGCTTCTAGGTTATGAATAGCATAGTCGAAGCTGACGATGTGTTTCTTTTAGAACTGTAGTCTTATAATATATTTCTTTGATTGTCAAGCTATGGTATGTCATGGCAAAAGTCTCGGCGGAGAACGCAGCATGGGAATTTGCAAAAGAAAACAACATCAACCTTGTGACCGTTCCTTCCTTCGTCATAGGTCCTAGTTTGCCCAGGGACTTGTGTTTAACTGCTTCGGACGTCCTTGGTTTACTCAAAGGTATGATCCAGATCCCAGTTAATCTTGTGTCACACTTTTAATGACCCATAGAAACGTAAAGTCTTGATTGTTATAATAATAATAAATATTTTAGAAAATATTTCCATTCAAAATATAGAAACTAATATATACCTCCACTTTAAAAAAAAAAAGTTAACAAATAACCCCATTCCTTAGTAAATCAGCCAAAATTTTGATTAAATATTGAGAGCATATCTTAAAATGTTATTTGTTCCATACAAAGGAATGGTGGCATTTGGTAGTTTTATAAAAAAAAAATGGAGGTACATGCTAGTTTCAATATTTGAACGATGGTACGTATGCAATATAAACTTCCATTTTTTTTTTATTCCTTTTATATACAATAATTAAGAACCTAGCTATATATTTATATCTTCTAGGCAACTCAGAGAGGTTCTCATGGCATGGGAGAATGGGTTATGTTCACATTGACGATGTTGCTCGTTGCCACATTCTAGTCTATGAAGATGTTATGCTCATGGAAGGTACCTTTGCAGCTCCGACGTCTTGGATAATGACGAACTAGCAGCCCTTCTTGCAAAGCGTTACCCCTCGATGAATATTCCCCACAGGTTTGTATTTTAACAACCCTATAAGCTATCCCCGGCCCCAATTACCTATATACCTACTTTAGTAACTTATAACTTAGTATGCGACTTTCATAGGGGTGAGCATTCGGTTAATTCCGTTCCAACCAACCCGAATAACCGAAAATCGAAATAAGCAAAATCGAAACCGAACCGAATTGGCACATAAAATCAAACCGAATTAAATCAGTTCGATTTCGGTTTATTCGGTTTATTCAATTTTTTTTGGTTTATTGCATTTTTTTTTGTTAATATGTATGTTACTAAATATACATAAATTTATTTAGTTTATATATATAATATATATATATATATATATATATATATATATATATATAAACTAAAAAAATTTATTCGGTTTTGGACCGAAATCGAAATCGAATAAAAAAATTTAGTAATTTCAAAACCGAAACTGAACCGAATATTTTAAAACTGAACTGAATCTCTTATTCGGTTCTGTTCGATTTTCGGCCCAAAATTGAATAATGCTCACCCCTAGTCTTTCATCATCAGCATTGAAGCACTCGGTAAGTAAAAAAAAAAAAATCTTACTTTAGCTGTTATGCTATACATTGGAATACTGCATTGAGCTAAAAATTTAACTCTTTCCCATCAAATAAAAGGTATTGCATCTATTTAACCACAAAGTTAAAAACTCCAAACCCCTGAAGTTGACAGTTATTTTTCCCATTGTGTTTTGTGGGACGGTCAGAGAGGCATCAGCTTAATTTCAATTCTGTAAATTGTCCTCAACACATCGAAGGTCTTCTACGGAACACAGTTATCGAGTTACATTTGGTTTGGGTCAGGCTAATATAAACCCATTAGAAATCCCCTACAGAAAAAAGAAGTGGTAGTTCCCTTTGTGGCGAGTCGGCTATGGTGGTGCCATTGCTTCCCTCCACATAATTTGTTACAACAATTTACTTGACTTCTGATTTCTTTATTATAGAATTGTTTATAGATACTCATTAGATCTATATTATGTGCTTTAATTATTCACGTCATATATGAGTGAGTTATTATACCGGCACTAGTCACGTTGACGTGCGTTATGCGTATTTAAAGAATCAATAATATTATTAATAAAGTATATAAAAATTTAAATTCTATAGAATATTTTTAATATAATTTTAATATATTTTAATATTTGTTATGATCATTTTTTAAGATTTGGATATGTTTAATTAGATAATATTATGTAGTTAGTTTAAACATAATTTTAATTTTAAATCTGGTGGTTTTTAATTTGTTACGTGAGAACAGAGGGTTCGGTTATACACTAAGATAAAAAAAAAAAGTTTGTTAATTTTGAACTTCTATTTTCTATTTTTAAAATTTAATGGTTGGTGATATATACGGCTTAATTTGGAGCCGTTTTCAAGCCCCTTTATATTAGTAGAGATGGAACGGTATCGATATCGGAAACCTTGGTTTCGACATTATCTTATGAGCGAGTTGGCACATGAGATATGAATGAACTGAAGAGAACATATAATGATTCTATGAAATCTTCTGAACATAAACCAAACCCCTCTCTCTCTCTCTCTCTCTCTATATATATATATATATATATATAATATATATAATTATATAGTCAGGACTGACTCCGATAATTTCGTGTCCAGGTTCCAGAACTACTACGGTACTGAGACTCCCCGGTACAACTTCAACACGTCGAAGCTGGCCGAAATGGGCTTCAAGTTCAAAGGTATCGAAGAGATGTTTGATGACTGCGTCCAATCTCTCAAGGGACACGGCTACATTCCCTAACTTGTTGGTGTACCACCAATAATATCCTGTTAGAACAAAGTTATGCTAGCTAGCTAGCTAGTCTTATGAATTGAACCAGCCACTTCAATCAAATGGAGAGTCTGATCATGCCATGAGCGAAATAAAGTGTACATGACTTTGAAAATCTTACAGAATCTCGAGTAGTGCTTGTTCCTGACATATGTCAATCTTCCTGTTATTTTCTTCATTTATTCTTCTCCTCTGCGTGGCAAAATAGCCCACGACTGCACGTGAAGTTGTTAGGGACTGCTGTGGATGTGGCAGTACTCGCGGGTCTGCTCCTCTCCTTGGCCTGACCATGGCTGGCTCTCGTCCCTGCAGGAGAGGGACAGATTCATTCAGTGGCGGATCTATGATTATCTACTGGGAACACAATCATAAGAGGGTTCAAAAACAACATTCCTGAATTTTTTGGGTATAACAATATAATATAATATTAACTAGTTTATTTTTATACAATAAAACTTTACATTTCACAACTGTTCTTTGCGAGTTTCCATACTTTGAAAGCGTTTAATTAGAACATCATTTGTAATACTACTAAACAACTCTTTTTCTATGAAGCATACAAAACAATTATTAAAAACTGATCACAAATTCGGCTTCGTAAATCCATCTTGACAATATCATTGTAAATAAGCATCTTTTCACACTTGCTTTGCTATAGGAAAATAAGGTGATCTTACTTAGGAGCGATTCTCATCCATCATCTCTTACCGCTTGCAATCACCTCTTAGCCACTTGACAAGTGATATAACAATCAAAATGTCTTTATATTTTCTTTGCAAAGCCAATGACAACTCTTTTGTAATCTCCAATATACTTAACATCAATTGAAAATTAACGACAAAATCAAATGACTTATTTTCTCTAAAAAAAAAAAAAACTCACTGGGGGCCTGGACCTAGGGTGGGCATTCGGTTAATTCGGTTCAAACCGAACCGAATAACCAAAAATCGAATTGGACCGAAAATCGAATAAGCAAAATGGAAACCGAATCGAATTAGCCCATAACCGAATCAAACTGAACCAAATTAAATCGGTCCGATTTTCGGTTTATTCGATTTTTCGGTTTACTTGCGCTTTTTTAAAACATATAGTAACTAAATAAACCTAAATTTATTTATTATATACCTATATAATAAATAAATTTGAAATAATATACCTTTTTTTTGAAAATTTGAAAGAATATATATAATATATATATATATATATATATATATATATATATATATTATATATATATATATAAATATTATATATATATATATATATATTTGAAAGGATATAATTGTGGCGAACGCTCCAACCGGAAATCGATTTCCTGACCACTCGGGCCGCATGAATCTCTCTTAATCATAAGACTAGAGGTCATTGCGCATATATAATCTATATAATATATATATATATATATATATATATATATATATATATATATATATATATATATATATATTGAAGCGAATGGTTAACTTCATATTAAAACTGAACAGATTACAAGTAGGAGCTCATAAAAGCACTCCTAATTAAGCCCCATATACATCAATCTAGCCCAACACCTGGCTGGCCTCACCCTATGTGCCTATCAACCGCTCATCATCCCCTGCCTCAATGATACTGAGATCAGTATTTATGTTATTGAGGACCCAGAGTAGTGTAATGACCCGTTCCGCCCTAGCGGAACGCCGATTCAAACGGTAAGTGCAACGACTCAAACGAGCCATCGACCCAAAGAGTTGGCATCGACTGATGAAGAATCGATGCAAAGACTTACATTGGCCCGTCAAAAGATGAATCCAGACATAGACTTTCAAAGGCGCGCTCGGAGTATCGCTCGGCCGATACGAACATCGCTAAGGTGGGTGGCTCGATGAACCCGTCTTTGCTTAGCCTAGACACATAACAATACGGACACTATTGCTAGAATCGCTAGGCGATAACACCACGCATGCTAATAAATGACTCAACGCACCTAGCTAAGGGAATAATCCCATCTTGTATGCTTGTATAGAATATGGAAAAGAACATGGAAAATGTGAAAACTCTGCACCGTGCTCCACGCTCGTGCTAAGGCACAAGCTACGTACAAGTCCCTTATGCGTTCAACAATAAAACAATGAATGGTTTACAACAATGAAACGGAAGACTATCAATATAGTTGTTCCGAATAGAGTATAGCAACATTGAAGATTATGGGACCGATGGGTCGCGAAGGCGACCCCGTACGGGGAGTTGCATAATGTGTGAATGAATGAACCAACGAATGAAAGATTGAATACGTGAATAAATCAATGAACAAACGGACAAGTGAAAGAAAGAAAAGCAAGAATGAATGAAAGATAAGAAGGAAAGAATGGTTAGCGACAGGTGTGACAGGCACGTGCAACGGGGCTCGCTACCCGCGCTGCACGGACGCCAACTGGTCGATGACGCATTAAGGCTATGGATTAGCCTACGGCGCAGAGACAGCCGTTAAGTTAAAATGAAAATAAAACAAAATTTCGTGGATACCTCCATCGTATATGGGGAGAGGCAAAATAAGGGTATTTCCAGCGGCACAGTCAAAGTGTGAAGGACGTGCCGGTCCGGACGGAAATTAAAATTTGGCTTACGTACAGGCCTGACTGCGGGCTTGGCCACCAGGGGACGTAAGGCCGGGTATTTCAAAAGACTATCAGGGTGTACCAAGCCGCACGCCATGATAGGTGAGAAATTACCAAAGGGAAGACATGTCCAAATTGGCTTGTGATGCCAGCGACCGATGCATATAGATTAAGTGGCTTTGCTGGTGGCAATCCACATGCAAGTCCTTGTATTGAAATCAAAGTAGTCTAAGTTAACTAAATGAAGTACCTTCTGAACAGGCTTGAATATAACACACCAGATAATCGAGAGTACTTCGACAAAGGAGTTAGAAAATACGCCTACGACGTGCTAGGACCCGAGGCAGGGACACACCTTGACATTGAAAGTTCAAATGAATCACGTTACGTTATTTCCTATGAATTGTTGACTAACTTGGTTTACTTGGACAGGAAAGGCCGGACGGTAAGTATGGGTAAGTTGTACATGTATTTCCATGCGACACTTGAATTTGGCAACACGAGATAGGCTATGAAATATGCCATGAAATTGATCCTAACGCAAAATTAGAAAGACAATAAATGATAGACGGTGCACAAAAGTAAATAGAACGTGTTTGGAATGATAGCATTGTGGGTGAGCCAGCCTCCCCACCAGTGCATAACAATGTATTGATAACCCCACAGTCTACATGCAGGATACAGGGAGACGCCGGCGGGTGCGGAGCTTCCATCGAACGTGCTAAGACGCGAAGCCAACTCTGGGGCCTTGGAACGTTGCAAGAAGCTGAAGCACCCTATACAGGACATAATGTATCGGAACATCGCCATGAATCATTCCATCTTGTAAGCCACTTGGCACACCTTTTAGTTTCAGAGAGAGAGAGCTTGAGCGATTTGTAATATCGGCCTGTCGCGCTTGTAAACTTCTTAAAAATCAATAAAGAGTTTGAATTCGCTTCAATTTGTGTTCATTTACTTTTCGCTGCAAATGGGGACACTCTGTACGACTCTGTGGCCTAGCTCAAATCGGTCGTTTCTGGGATTAGCCTTGCACGGGCGCAACCTAGGCCCGTGCGGCATCACGCCTTAGCGAGGACGATCGCTCCTGCGGGGAGCGGGGCGTGACAGATTGGTATCAGAGCACGGCTTTACTTCCTTGGACTTCATTTCGATTCTCTCAGTTTTGAAAGCTCGGTTGGAAACAAAAGAAGTGTACGCTCTCTCATTGTGCCTTGTGATGTTCCATATAATAAGTCTAATATTTTCAAAAGCTCGTACGAGTGCTCGGTTGGACGGGATCGATAGGCGAAGGCCTTTGTGCCAAACCATGACGGGCTTGAGTCGAGAGAAAACGAAAATGCTAAAAGTTAGCAAACGCAAGGCGTGCTTGAATAACCTTACGCTGACAATAGCAAACGAGTACACGAGATCGGAGTATAGTTCAAACGGGATGGTTATGCATGCAGCCTTTCGGCTAAGTTGTGCCGAGTATCGCGCACCTAGACTTTCTGGTGCGAACGAGTTTGCGAGCGAGATCGACTATCGCTCGGATGAGAATAAGTGAGACTTAGAACGTATGTCAATAGAGACGCTACTTGACCAACGCTAAGGCGAACATGAGAGATGGTTCTTAGATTTGAGGAATGGACGAACGCGCGATTAACACATCGATTGGGAATCAAATGATCTTTTGAGGATTTGTAGAATGACTTGAACCCGAGTGATGTATGTGATAGCTTCGAGAAAGAATAAGAGTGAGTGTCGACGACCAATCGAGTGGCTCGAACACTAAGTGGTGTATGGACGTTATAGAAAATTGTTCGAGCAAAACTAAAGGATTTAGGGTAGAACGAGCATGTCGGCAAGCGATGATATCGCGCAAAGCCTTAGAATGAGTAACCCTTAGTTGGTTTCGACTTCGAGAGTCTCAAACGAGATATCGTTCGGACGAATTAAGAATGCGTAGTGTGAATCATGAAACGAATAGAGGTCTTGGTCGAGGAAACATAGAAGATTGTGCATACGATTTTGAATTTATTTGAATGGATTGAAACTTGAGTTAAGGTGAATTACTCATGGACGAGATCGGGAATAGCACGGTCGGAAGATCGTGTGCATAGGAAACATTGATTTGAAGATACGAGAATGACTAAGGAATTGAAATTGATGTTGCTCGATGAAGAGTTAACACGCGACAATGTGAATTGAGGAAATTAAGTTGTACGACTTAAAATTCGTTGCAAAAGGAAGATCGTCAGGTGTACATCATCGATGGTATTGAGGCGTATCAAAGATCGATGTACGATAACTCGGGGGTACTCTGATTCGATGAATGATGATCGTGTTAGAAGTTATTGTTTTGAAGGATGCTATGTTGGAAAGGAACGTTTGGAATGAGGAAGGAAAGTGACTTGATTGTTCGGTGATAACCACAACGACAACGATCTTGTCTTGCACGAGCGCAACTCCAGCCTCGCACATGCGTCACATCGGATTTGGGACGATCATTCCGCGTGAGTGTTGGCATGGTGATTCATGTCCAGCGGGAATGGTCGAACTCAAAATATCATGACATGGCAATTTTGATTGCTTCGACTTGTGGTTTGAAGCGAAGGTGAATTCGAGGATTGTTAGGACTTGCGATTGAAGAAATGAGAAAACTTGAGGATTGAGTAGACCCAATCCGCGTATCGAAAATGAGCAAGTCTAGACGCAACGCAAGAAGTTACGTCCCGATGAGGAAGATTATTCTGCAGGAATGTTGACATGGTGATTCGTGTCCGCCGTGGATAATCAGACTTGCGTGAGATCGGGGCACGACATATTGCAAGGCTTGACAACCTTGTGATCGACTACGTAAATTGGATAGGTGGATTGTATCAAACATACTTGAAGAGATAGACTACGATAATTGTTATTACGGACGCACGATTTGATTGAGGACAACCTATCGTAGAATGACTTTCCTAAACAAGCTCGAACTTGGAACGGAGAATATGTTGATGCGAATGGGGTGAACGCTGCTTGATGTTTAGAAATTTGAGCGAAACGAACTTGGATAGAAACTCCCGTACAAACGAACAAATGGTTTGACCATAGGATTTGGGGGCGAGCGTCGTGCAACGACCTTACACGATGAGCCACGGACTTGACTTGTACCTATGACCTTGTGAGCTGACCTAGCGGATAGGCGGACGACACTATGCCGAGTGATTGAACCTGTGTTGTTTACGTTATAGTCTGGACGGACGATAGACTTGGGACAACAAGACTTAGAGTAGGACGTGGAACTGGGGATGTGCGTGAACGACGGCAAGATTTGCCCCAAATGAAGTGAATGATAGAAATGGATGATGCGCATGTAAAGTTGGGATAACGAACTGAATCATTGATTGGAAGACGTACTCGGTGATAGTGCGATGCTTGATCTTGAATCGGACGGGAATTACTTAGACTTGGCCGACCCCGCTAAGAGGAAGTCGTATTGATTCATAGACAAGAACGCTTGAGAAGCGAATCGAATCATCTCGAGGACCGAGATAAACGATAGTGAGATGCATGCGAGTTCGGTTTTAAATCGAAGTTAGTAAAACGATCGGCAAATCAAAACTATCACGAGTAGCTTGTCCAACTTCGCTAATCGCTAACCTTGGTTGAAATGTACGTATTCGGGGGACACCTTGGATACGTGCACGATCCAAACTCAGCGATATGATAAACTCGAATGCAGCAGCAAGTGGGTGTTGCGATGCACATGAACGAATGAGTGAGTTTGCCTCAGCCTACGACCCTCGCGTTTGATAAATTACAACGCACCTCATGCGACCATTTCAGTCCCATGACACGTCGAAATAGCAACCAAGTTGAAGAAACACAGCAATTGAATAAGTACCATCAACTCTGAAATGAATGAAAAGCCATTCAATGAAATCGACCAAATGTATGTAACACGGAACTTGGAAAAATATCGAGTATAGTTCGATGCCATCGAGCAATAAAGCCAGTCGATAGGAATTGTCTACGATACGCACACGACACGAGTTAAGAAACGATAGGATGACCTGCACTCAGGAAGTCTCGAGGACGAGACTTGTTTTGAGTGGTATATTATGTAATGACCCGCTCCGCCCTAGCAGAACATCGATTCAAACGGCAAGTGCAACGACTCAAACGAGCCGTCGACCGAAGAGTTGGCATCGACCTGATGAAGAATCGATGCAAAGACTTACATTGGCCCGTCAAAAGATGAATCCAGACATAGACTTTCAAAGGCGCGCTCGGAGTATCGCTCGGCCGATACGAACATCGCTAAGGTGGGTGGCTCCGATGAACCCGTCTTTGCTTAGCCTAGACATATAACAATACGGACACTATTGCTAGAATCGCTAGGTGATAACACCACGCATGCTAATAAATGACTCAACGCACCTAGATAAGGGAATAATCCCATCTTGTATGCTTGTATAGAATATGGAAAAGAACATGGAAAATGTGAAAACTCTCGCACCGCGCTCCACGCTCGTGCTAAGGCACAAGCTTACGTACAAGTCCCTTATGCGTTCAACAATAAAACAATGAATGGTTTACAACAATAAAATGGAAGACTATCATATAGTCGTTCCGAATAGAGTATAGCAACATTTAAAGATTATGGGACCGATGGGTCGCCAAGGCGAATCTCGCACGGGGAGTTGCATAATGTGAATGAATGAACCAACGAATGAAAGATTGAATACGTGAATAAATCAATGAATGAACGGACAAGTGATAGAAAGAAAAGAAATAATGAATGAAAGATAAGAAGGAAAGAATGGTTAACGACAGGTGTCACGGGCACGTGCAACGGGGCTCGCTACCCGTGCTGCACGGACGCCAACCTGGTCGATAACGCATTAAGGCTAAGGGTTAGCCTACGACGCAGAGACAGCCGTTAAGTTAAAATAAAAAATAAAACGAAATGGTCGTGGACACCTCCATCGTATACGGGAGAGAGGCGAAATAAGGGTATTTCCAGCGGCACAGTCAAAGTGTGAAGGACGTGCCGGTCCGGACGGAAATCAAAATTTGGCTTACGTACAGGCCTGAGTGCGGGCTTGGCCACCAGGGGACGTAAGTCCGGGTATTTCAAAAGACTATCAGGGTGTACCAAGCCACACGCCATGATAAGTGAGAAATTACCAAGGGGAAGACATGTCCAAATTGGCTTGTGATACCAGCGACCGATGCATATAGATTAAGTGGGCTTTGCTGGTGGCAATCCACGTGCAAGTCCTTGCATTGAAATCAAAGTAGTCTAAGTTAACTAAATGAAGTACCTTCTGAACATGCTTGAATATAACACACCAGATAATCGAGAGTACTTCGGCAAAGGAGTTAGAAAATACGCCTACGACGTGCCAGGACCCGAGACAGGGACACACGCCCTTGACATTGAAAGTTCAAATGAATCACGTTAAGTTATTTCCTATGAATTATTGACTAACTTGGTTTACTTTGGACAGGGAAGGCCGGCCGGTAAGTATGGGTAAGTTGTACATGTATTTCCATGCGACACTTGAATTTGGCAACACGAGATAGGCTATGAAATATGCCATAAAATTGATCCTAAGGCAAAATTAGAAAGACAATAAATGATAGACGGTGCACAAAAGTAAATAGAACGTGTTTGGTAATGATAGCATTGTGGGCGAGCCAGCCTCTCCACCAGTGCATAACAATGTACTGATAGCCCCACAGTCTGCATGCAGGATGCAGGAGAAGCCGGCGGGTGCGGAGCTTCCATCGAACGTGCTAAGACGCGGAGCCAACTCTGGGGCCTTGGAACGTTGCAAGAAGCTGAAGCACCCTATACAGGACATACTGTATCGGAACATCGCCATGAATTATTCCATCTTGTAAGCCACTTGGCACGCCTTTTATGTTTCAGAGAGAGAGAGCTTGAGCGATTTGTAATATCGGCCTGGCGCCGCTTGTAAACTTCTTAAAAATCAATAAAGAGTTTGAATTTGCTTCAATTTATGTTCATTTACTTTCCGCTGTAAATGGGGACACTCTGTGCGACTCTGTGGCCTAGCTCAAATCGGCTGTTTCTGGGATTAGCCTTGCACGGGCACAACTAGGCCCGTACGGCATCACGCCATAGCGAGGACGATCGCTCGGGCGGGGGGCGTGACAAGTAGGAGGTACCTTCCTTCAAATATTTAATTATATCGTTTCCGCCATATGTGCCAATGACGGCAAGGAGTCGAATACGCACACGCCGATACTGTTGCCCTTGATCTCGCATACCCCGGATCTCGTCCACCACGTCCATCAGTACAGCCTTCCTTCTGGTTGGTAAACCCAGTCCTCTTCTGTAAGTATGCCATAACTCATCCGAGAATGGGCATTCGAAAAACTGCTGGTTTCGCGTTTCATTGCTCCTTCCGCACAACACACATTTGGGATCAGGAATAGGTACTCCAAATCGCAGTAATCTCTCCCTGGTTAGCAATCTATCCCTTATAGCTTTGTACATGCACAATTTCCATTTGTCAGCCGCCCCCCTGACCCATAACACCTCCGCCCAATTAACTTTCGAGGAGACCATCCGAAGTTTCTCGTATGCCTGTCCATGAGTAAATCTGCCCTCTTCAGATCCATCCCAACCCCATTGATCTTCTCCTTCCTCAGCTAGAATAGGAACTATGCCAATCTCATCACCAAACCATTGTTGGATGTGTCGATTCGCCACTTTCCATACTCCTCTTTCTATAATACAGCTCAGCTGAACATCCTGCCCGACCATCTCGTAGGTAGGCCACCCCATGCGATCAATGAAACTCTGTTTCCAAGCCACGGATCCTTCCACAAGTTTGTCGAAGACCCGTTCCGAATGACTCGGGTAATGCAGGATTTCAGCATTTCCGCTGGACTAATATATGTTTGAATGGAATAGAGAAATTATTGCTATAAGCCATAACCCAGAAGTTCTCGTTGGTAGTGTACTTTGATCTCATCCAGTTCGTCCACGTGGACGTACCCGTCAGGAATTTCCATGCCATTTTCAGCTTGGCCACCTCTCTCAATGTCTTGAGCGACTGAAGCCGATACCTCCTTCCTCCTTCGTCTGACAGAGTTCCTCCCAGGCTATTGTGTGCAAACCCCCTTTCCAGACAAAATTTGCACACAAGCGTTCTATCTCTTTAATGTACCCGTCGGGATGATGACGGCTTGGAACCAATAACCGGTGATTGCCCAAATCACCGAGCGCACCAACTCTATACGTCCACCGAATGAGAGGAGTTGAGACTGCCAACCTTCCAGCCGACTTTGTACATAGCTAACCAACCCCATACATTCCATATTAGACACATGGTTAATAGACAAGGGGATACCGAAATAACGCACCGGAAGTAGTCCCTGCTCGATCTCAAGACGTTCCGACCAGTGGTTTTGCTGCGGGCAATCTTTACTAAAGAATATCTGGGACTTATCTTTGTTGAGTGCCAGACCCGCCCTCTTCCTGAACACCACAAGTAGCTGTAGAAGTGCAGTAACTTCCTTCTCTGTAGGCTCCATAAACACGAGCAGGTCATCAGTGTAGATAAGATGGGAGACGACTAGACTGACCCGACAGAATAACAGCGTGATGTTTCTCATGTGAACCTCCACATCGATCAAACAAGTAAAATATTCTATGACAATAGTAAAGAGATAAGGGGATAAGGGTTCTCCCTGACGCAATCTGCGGCTGCTACTAAAATACCCATGTGACTGGCCATTTATAATCACTGAGAATGATGGTGTGGTTATACACTCTTCTACTCTATCAATCCACCATTGATCGAATCCCATGCCGTTGAGGATC
The DNA here is from genome assembly GCA_029216955.1 of Iris pallida. Lineage (NCBI taxonomy): Eukaryota > Viridiplantae > Streptophyta > Magnoliopsida > Asparagales > Iridaceae > Iris > Iris pallida. The sequence goes on from JANAVB010040820.1 coordinate 2,331,838, forward strand.
TTGCATAAGAACCTTTTGTTCACTGTGTCATAGGCCTTTCTCAAATCCAGTTTGATGCACCCTTTCCGCCCTCCATTTTTATTGAAGTCGCGAATCAATTCGTGTGCGAGAAGACAATTCTCCGCAATAGCCCGCCCCTTAATGAACGCTGCCTGATTCGCCGAGATGAGCTCTTGCATTATATCCTGCATCCTGTTACAATATAAGTTATAATTTTATAAATAAAATTACAACAGGCTATAGGAAAATCTCCCAGTTTTGTAGCTCCTTCTCTATTATGGATAAGTACAAGGAAGGTATGATTAAGTTCTCGGATGAGTCGACCGGTTGCGAAGAAGTCATCTACCACTTCAAGTACGAGCTCCTTCAAATGGATCCAATGGTGCTTGAAGAAAGCCGCATTGAACCCGTCCGGGCCAGGGGACTTGTCCGGGTCTGCACGCTTGATAATGCTTTCGATCTCCTCCATCTGCACTTTCCTCCGAAGCCTTGCATTGCCTGCCTTTGTGACCAGTCGTTTACAAACAACTTCGGACATGTCCTCTTCACAATCACTTGGGTTGTATAGTTCCGTATAGTAGGCTACTGCCTACTGCGCTTAACTGCTCAGTCTGGGCCATAACTGAGCCATCGGTTTTGAGTAGTGGAGCCATCGAGTTCCGGTATTGCCTCGCTTTAACCGACGCGTGGAAGAATCTAGAACATCGATCCCCGTCCTTAAGCCATGCACATTTAGCTCTGCTTCAAGAGAATTTCCTCCTGAAACCGAAGCCTACAAACTTCCTCTTGTAGGCTCACCTCCTGTCGCGCCAGACCTTGATCGAACGGGGTCGCGAGTAGCTTGTCTTGTACTTCCTGCAGATGTTTAACTTTCTCCTCCAACGACTGTGGTGGTCTCCGCCTATTCCATTCCCTGATTTCCTGCTTCACTCGTTTAAGCTTTCGGATGAGGCAAAATTGGGGTGCCCGTAATCTCCAGCTGTAAGCCTCTGTGCACGACATCTTCATATCCTTCTATTAACGTCCATGCATTGGAGAACCTGAATGGTCGCCTCTCGACTTTGTGGATAAGCACCAATCGGACCAATATGGGAGCATGGTCACTGGTACCCCTCTGAAGACCCTCCGCCCTGACATTGGGGAACGTCTCGATCCATTCAGGTTGCCAAGTGCTCTATCCAATTGGCATGCTACTTGATTAGTAATCGAGCTATTATTCCATGTCCACACCTGTCCCATTCGCTCCGGACATACTAAGCTCGATCATGTGATGCAGTTCTGAAAGTCTGCCAGTTATTGGGTGGGACCGGTCTTCCTCCATCTTTTTTATTAGCTGCTAGAAGAGCATTAAAGTATGCAGTAAAACATTTTCTAAATCTTTTGCTATTAAGGACATTATATAATTATTAGATAAAACCATATGATCATTATTTTGTAAAAGTTTAGCTAGTAGGTATTTTCTAAAAATGAGAATTTTGGTAAATCTAGTTTAAAGTTTTTTTTCACTAATATTTATTTAGATAAAGTTATACTATATATTGATAGTTAGTTTTGCCTATATTTAGTATTAGAAATAGTTAAATTATTTAGCAGTAGTGAGCTAATAAGTTATTAATTAGAATCCTAACCGGCTTGTATCTAAAAATAGGTGGACAGAGAGATTACGATCTCCCTACTCTCGATCTTCCAGAGCAAGGCAAGTACACCGACTCGAACCCTTTACTCTGTATTTCTGTCTTGCTTCATGTTCTCATATTGAACGTTGTACACACGATTGTTCATTGTTCATCGTTCATCGTTCATTGTTCATAGTTCATTGTTCTTTACTTGTACATTGGGTGGGAAAATACTACAGATATGTGACCATTCCTATTTTAGCCAGGCATTGACTAATAGCTTAGGTCTCACATCGTGCACGTGGGACTCTAAGCCGTACCATTATGTATGTGCTCTTGTTCATTGTTTACCCAGCCGGTCACATACTCTGATAGTTATTTCAAATGCATATTACACTGATAGTCTAGTTCATTATTCTGGATCTGGTACTATAGTTTTATCGTTATTCATGTACCACAGATTCATATTCCTGTCTTGTACCATAGTTCATATTGTGATTCTTTTTCATGCATTTCAGTTTACAATGTTTAGTGCTTCTTGTCGGAGTTGTACTTTGCTCTTTTCCTAACAGGATACGTTGCAGGTATGCTTGAGGATGTTGTTCCATCTTTATGGGCCAGAGCCCGTGTAAACCCCATAAATTTCTACTTTAAATTTTTTTATAAATTGAGTATTTAAAATTTTTACTTGGTATTTGTACGTCGCATAGTCGTATTATACGTCGTGTACGAATTGGTCGTACGGAACGTCGCGTATGAGTTCGCATTTTCGTATGTCTCGTCGAGTACGAATATGTGCGAGGTACATATTTTGTAAAAATATTTTATTTTAAAAAGAATTGGTTTTTCAAATAATAAATAATAAATATTTTGATTACTTAAAGTTGTAAAATGCGTCGCATTTGGAATTTCCAAAACCTATTTTACATCATAAAAAGGTTATATAAATAGTAATTTGAAAACCATGTTTTATGCAAATATTTATTACATATGAGGAGCATAATTTTTTTTATTATTCATATATAATGCTATTTTTGAAATTAATTAATATTAATAATTATTATTCGAAAAAGTATTTAAAATAGTGTTTTGATTTACATTTGAAAAGATTTTATTTTTTTTATTTTAAATAGGTTTTAAAATAGTATGTAGCTATATCGGATTGGATTTGATCCAATTATTTTTATTTATTTGAACCAATTATGATAATATCTACATGTGACTTAATAAATTTGAATTAAAATTTATATTATCTATTGGGGATTTAATCAAATCCCAATTCTTATCCTAATGGGAATTTTCACCTCCTATATAAGGAGAGGTACGTACTCTTTCATAGTTTTCTACCATCCACAAAATGTGCACCGTGTCCGTGCCCGTGCCCCCTTCCCCATCCACTAAGTGTTTCTTGTACATGTACAATCGTTCTCTGTGTCCGACAGCCCCGGACACTGAATCATCCCGTGTCTCGCAGGACACAACCCTGCCCTTCCACCGTCGTAATCCCCACCATCACCGACTCCTCGTGCGGTCACCCGACAACCGACCTCCCTGTCCGGCGACACCGCCACCATCAGCCACTCCGCCTACACCACGAGGCCAACTCCCTGCCTCCCCATACTACGGCACCACCACCAGCATCCATCTCTTCACCAACTCACCCCACCATCACCGCTCGATCCTGACTCTGGCATCACCACCACCACAACCACCTACGTCGCCACCTCCTCCGTACTCCGACCTCACCCATCACCAACTTCATCATCCGACACACCCACGAAAAGGAGAAAACACAGCAGCAATAACCAAACTCACCTCCGCTTAAGCGCCGAAACAGCGCCCGCAGGACGCACCACCACGATCCTCCAATCGAGCCACCAACACAGGCGACCACTGCCGGCGGTGCGATTACCTCCTTCTGGCCGACGACGAAGTGCAGCGTCGTCGCCTCTGTCGCGTCCCGGCGAGTGGCGCACTCGCGCGCCACCGTGCTGTACTGTCCCACCAGACCCCGCACCAGACCCCGCCACCGGATCCACATCGCTACGGTAACCTCCGTCCCTTTTTTCGCCCTCGATTCCCAGCAGCGCCGCCGATCTTCTCACCTAGCCCGTGTCGGCGACCGTGGGCCGCGCGAGCTGTAACGACCCGCTCCGCCCTAGCGGAACGCCGATTCAAACGGCAAGTGTAACGACTCAAATGAGTCGTCGACCCGAAGAGTTGGCATCGACCTGATGAAGAATCGATGCAAGGCTACATTGGCCGTCAAGATGAATCTAGACTTAGACTTTCAAAGGCACGTTCGGAGTATCGCTCGGCCGATGCGAACATCGCTAAGGTGGGTGGCTCCGATGAACCGTTTTGCTTAACCTAGACACATAACAATACGGATACTATCACGAGAATCGCTAGGCGATAACACCGCGCATGCTAATAAATGAATGACTCAACGCACCTAGCTAAGGGAATAATCCCATCTTGTATGCTTGTATAGAATATGGAAAGGAACTTGGAAAATGTGAACTCTCGTACCGCGCTCCATGCTCGTGCTAAGGCACAAGCTTATGTTCATATCCCTTACGCGTTCAACAATGAAACAATGAATGGGTTACAACAATAAAACGAAAGACTATCGAAATAGTCGTTTCGAGTAGAGTATAGCGACATTGAAAGACTTCGGGACCGATGGGTCGCCAAGACGACTCCCGTACGGGGAGTTGCATAATGTATGAATGAATGAATCAATCAATCAACGAATGAATGAATGAATACGTGAAAAATGAATGAATGAACGAACAAGTGAAAGAAAGAAATGAAAGAGTGAATAAAAGATAAGACATGAAGATGTTAGCGACAGGTATGACGGGCACGTGCAACGGGACTCGCTACCCGCGCTGTACGGACGCCAACCTGGTCGATAACGCATTATGGCTCAAAGACAGCCGTTAAGTTACATGACAAGTAAAATACGGAATGGTCGTGGACAACGGCATGGACGATGGGGGGAAATACTGTGGCCATCATGAGGAAGGATTCTGCAGCACGGGTGATGGGGGGAATACCGTGGCCGGCCTAGGCGGAATCAGACATGGGACTTACGGGCTGCTTTGAGTGGGGGCTCGGCCGATCAAAGAGACGTAAGGCCAGACATTTCAAGGGACTATCAAGGTATACAGCCATCACGCTTCGATAGGTGAGAATGCCCACGTGATATGTCCAAAATGGCTTGTAAAGCCAGCGACCCATGCATGTAGATTAAGTGGACTATGCTGGTGGCAATCCACGTGCAAGTCCTTGCATTGAAACAAGTAATCCAAGTTAACATGCTTGTAATGTAACGTCCTGAACATGCTTGAAATGTAACATCCTGAACATGCTTGAATGCAACGCCCTGAACATGCTCGAAATGTAACATCTTGAACATGCTTGAAATATAACATGCTCGAACATGCTCGAAACGTAACACACCAAAGTAATAAAGAGTAATTCATGCAAGTGAGTTAGATAAGGTGCCCACGACGTGCTAGAACCCGAGGCAGGGACACGCCCTTGATATTAAAGTTTACATGAGACACGTTAAGTTATTCCTTTTGAATTGTTGTCTAATTTGATTTACTTTGGACAGGGAAGGCCGGACGGTAAGTATGGGTAAGTCGTGCATATATTTCCATGCGACACTTGTATTTGGCAACACGAGATAGGCTATGAGATATGCCATAAAAAATGATCCTAAGGCAAGATTAGAAAGACAATGAATGATAGACGGTGCACAAAAGTAAATATAACGTGTTTGGTAATGATAGCATTGTGGGCGAGCTAGCCTCCCCACCAGTGCATAACAATGTACTGATAACCCTACAGTCTGCTTGCAGGATGCAGGAGACGCCGGCGGGTGCGGAGCTTCCATCGAACATGCTAAGGCGCGGAGCCAACTCTGGGGCCTTGGAACGTTGTAAGAAGCTGAAGCACCCTATACAGGACATAATGTATCGGAACATCGCCATAAATTATTCCATCTTGTAAGCCACTTGGCACGTTTTATGTTTAGAGAGAGAGAGAGAGAGAGAGAGAGCTGAGAGACTTGTAAACTCGGCCTAGCGCCGCTTGTTAACTTCCTGAATATCAATAAAGAGTTTAAATTCGCTTCAACTTGTATTCGTTTATTTTCCGCTGCAAATGGGGACACTCTGTGCGACTCTGTGGCCTAGCTCAAATCGGCCGTTTCTGGACTTGGCCTTGCACGGGCACAACCTAGGCCCGTGCGGCATCACGCCTTAACGAGGACGATCGCTCCTACGGGAGCGGGGCATGACAGATTGGTATCAGAGCCCGGCTTTACGTCCTTGGACTTCACATCGATTTCTCAATTTTGAAAGCTCGTCGTTGGAAAAAGAAGTGTACGCTCTCTCTTATTGTGCCTTGGGATGTTCCATACAATAAGTCTAATATTTTCAAAAGCTCGTACGAGTACTCGGTTAGACGGGATTGATAGGCGAAGGCCTTTGTGCCACCACGACGGACTTGAGTTGGAAGGAACCGATGCTAAGAGTTAGCAAACGCAGTGCGTGCTTGAATGAGCTTACGCTGACAGCAAACGAGTACACGAGACCAAAGTATAGTTCGAACGGGATATGGTTATGCACGCAGCCTTTTGGCTATGTTGTGCAGAGTATCGCGTACCTAGACCTTCTGGTGCAAACGAGTTGCGAGTAAGATCGATTATCGCTCGAACGAGAATAAGTGAGCATGCAAACTCGAATATAGTCCGCATGGGATAGCTATGCACACGGCCTTTGGCTAAGTTGTACGGCGTGTCGCGCACCTCGACTTCTGGTGCAATCGAGTTACGAGCGATATCAAGTACCGCTCGGTCGGGAACGGAGATACACTTAGAGTGTATATCGATAGGAACGCTATCAAACTAACGCTTAGGTGTTCACGGAAGATTTATTGGATTTTGAGGATTAGTGCGAACGACTTAGTACGTTGAGGCGACGTGAGCGATTACGCTAGAGATTCGTCGAACGAATCTGAAGGATGTCTTAGCGCGTGATGCGAATGTGATTAAGGATTTATAGAATGACTTGAACCCGAGTGGTGTATGTGATAGCTTAGAGGAAGAACAAGAATGAGTGTCGACGACTAGTCCAGTGGCTCGAACCCTGAGTGGTGTATGTGTTGGCCCAATGATTGTATCATGTTTTTGAATATGGTTAATCTGCTAAGTTTAGCATTTCATTATCACTAATCTTATACTATCACTATAGCATTTTTACTTATACTTATACCTTTAGTGATTGTGCCTATTGGTTTACATATTAGTGATATGAGCTTATCCATCTTAAATTTAATTGGGTTGCCAATCAAAACTATGTTTTTGGTTGTGGTCATTCAATTAAGTTTAATCATTATGATATCACTAACATTTATGCCATCACCTTAGCACTTATACTTAAACTTTGCATAGTCCTAATGTGCTTTAACTTATCATACTCGCTACTATGTATATTACTTTGTTCGTCTAACATGTACATGCAGAAAAGCAATAAACAAGATCAATGGGGACATATGTAATGAAGAAATTATGGTGGGCCAAAGACGACGGATCCCACAAGATCAATGTGGCAGCACCCCTCGTCGGTGGTTCGGGGGCGAAGCCCCCGAAAGGTATTCAGTTTTCACAAACTGGATATCTTTGGACAGCTGCCGCCAAGGGAAAAAGCCAGCACATATCAAGGAAGAAGCCAAGCCATGCCATCATCATTTCAAGACTCTGAAGAAGCCTGCACCTGCTACAGTATATCTGGAGTCTGTAATGAGTCTTAGGAATAATTGTAAACACAAGAAATGGATGGCAAAATCGAAAGATATGACAGAAATAAGCCCAGGATCATTTTTGGGTGGAAAACGGCATACCGACGGTATACCGGCGTATACCGACGGTATACCGGTTTTTGTTCACAGAAAGTTTCTGTTTACAAAACCGGCATACCGACGGCATACCGGTCCATACCGACGGTATACCGCTTCCGAAACGTTGAAATTCCAACGGTCGGATTTCCAGCCATTAATGATCCCAACGGCTATATTTCTAGCCGTTGCAATCCCAGACCGGTATACCGCCGGTATGCCGGATCATACCGACGGTATGCCGGTTCGTGACTGAAAAGTTGCCTTTGGCTTCTTTTCAAGCTTTGGTTATAAATAGCCTTGAACCCCTTCATTCAAGGTTGATGCTTTGAGCCTAAAAATTTCTAAACCACCAAAGCCTATCCACAAACAACTCTACAAAGCTTTCATTTGCCATCCACAAATTGTGTTAGAGTTATTGAGTTGAAAAGTGAGATCTTCATCTTATTGTATAAGGAGATCAAAACCTATTGTAAAAGGTTGAAGTTGGAGAGTCTTCGTATCCAAACTTTCGGTTGAAGTTGGAGAGTCTTCGTATCCAAACTCTCGGTTGAAGTTGGGGAGTCTTCGTATCCAAACTCTCGGTTGAAGTCGGAGAGGCCTTCGGATTAAAGCTCTCGTGTAAGAAGTTGACGAGTTCTTCGGATCCAAACTCGTGTGTAACTATTTTCTCAAATAGTGGATTAAAGCCGGAGAGAGTTCCGGGACTGGACTACCTCTTAGGAGGATACCAGGATATATCGGGTGTCGGTATTGTGTTTGCTTCTTCTCTTGTACCTATATTTTTTAAATTGCCAATTAGCTCGTGCTAAGTGCTTGATTAGTTAGCTTGACCCTATTCACCCCCCCTCTAGGGTTCCTACAGTATGGACGTCATAGAAATTGTTCGAGCGAGACTAAAGGATTTACGGATCGTACGAGTATGTCGGCAAGTGACGAGATTGCGCAAAGCCTTAGAACGCGTCACGCTTAGTTGGTCGTGACCTCGAATGTCCCGAACGAGATGTCGTTCGGACAACTTGTCAATGGACAACGCAAGTTAGAAAATGACTCAGAACGATGAATAAAGATGTATGTCTCGAATCGAGGAAGCTAGAGGATAGCACTTGCGACTTCGGATTGGGTCAAATGAAATGTGACTTGAGTTTTGGAGAACGATATTGAAACTAGCTTGAGGAATAGCAATCGAACTTGATCTTGGATTAAATCGAAAGAAATTGTGGTATATCCAGTTCGGACAATAACATCAGTCGCACGACTCAAAATTGGTTGCAAAGGAAGATCGTCAGGTTACACATATCATCGATGGTATTGAGACGTATCAAAGATCGATATGCGATAACTCGGGGGTACTCTGACTCGGCGAATGACGATCGTGCAAATGTTATTGTTCTGACAGATGCTATACTCGAGATATTGAAACATGTCGAAGAAAATATAAACGTGACTCGAGGATTTCCTGGTTGAATGAATGACGGTCGGACTATCGAATAGAGATCTCAGCTTGGATGAAAATGACACGTTTGGATTGCTTCGACGATAACCCCAATGTCGACATTCTTGTCTTATGCGAGCGCAACTCCAGCCTCGCACATGCGTCGTGCCGATTAGGGCGATCACTCTGCGTGAGCGCTGATATGGTGATTCATACAGCGGGGGTGATTGAACTAGCATGGCGTGGCAATTTGTATACTTCGACTTGTGTTTGACGCGAAGGTGAACTTGAGAATGACTTGGTGTGCTTGATGATTAAGCTTGAGGATTGTGTAGGTCCAATCCGCATATCGAGAATGAATAAAGTCTAGACTCAAGCAAGAGTTACGCCCCGATGAGAATAATCATTCCGCGGGAGCGTTGCATGGTGATTCATGAACCACCGTGGATGATCGGACTCGCGTGAGATTGGGGCGCAACATATTGTCGAGCTGGATGACCTCGTGATCGAATACGTGAATTGGTTAGAATGGATATGTGAAGTATGTCGATTTGGTGATTTGAATGGATTCGGATTCGTTGTGCTGCACGACGAATGCCTTGATTCGAATTAGGCGATCATGCTCGATGTTTAGAAATCTGAGTGACGCGAGATCGGGTAGAAAACCCCGTACTACCGACTTTGGTTTGACCCTAGGATTGGGGTCAGTGTTGGCATTATTGTTGGGGAACTATGATTCCAATTCTGATATTGACTTAGCCTTGAGAAATGGCCTAGCGGTTAGACGAGATGCCCTGTTTCAAGTGTTTGCAATCAAAAGATTGATCTTGAGGATTGACATGGATGGATTGAATGATGCAAGAATAGGAAACCCTGCTCACGATATTCGGCTGACATGCATATATTTCAGGTACGCCTGAGTATGTGCACGATGCGACTCGAGTGAGAATGACAAATTCTCTATCATGCGGCTTGGCTGAATGCATGTATTTTGGGGATGCCTGGAATGCGTGCACGATTCAGCCAAGTGATACGCGAGTTCAAACATGACTTGAGGAATGGAAAGTATCAGGGATTGAGATCGCGTTAAAAGAAGAGCACGATACTAGTACGAGCGTGGCTCGGAATCAAGGAAATATGTGAGCGGAGCGTGCGTGAACGACAACGTGATTGGCCCTAAACGAGTGAATGATATGGAATCGATATCGTGCAAGTAAAAGTCGGTATAACGAATTGAGCCATTGATAGGAAGATGTACTCGACGATAGTGCAATATTTAGTCTTGAATCGGACGAAAATTACTTAGACTTGGTCGACCCCGCTAAGAAGAAATCATACTGATTTCGTAGACACGAACGCTTGAGAAGCGAATCGGGTCATCTCGACGATCGAGATAAACGACAGTGAGCTGCCTCAGCCTACGACCCTCGCATTTGACGAATTACAACGTGCCTCGTGCGACCATTTTAGTCCCATGACACGAAGAAATAGCAACCGAGTCGAAGAAACACGATAATTGAATAAGTATTATCAACTCTAAAATGAATGGACAGTCATCCAATAAAATTTACCAAACACATGCGACATAAAACTTGGAAGGATAACCGAGCATGGTTCGATGCCTTAGAGCGGTAACGCCATTCGATAGAAATTGTCTAAGAAACACGCCGACACGAGATAAGAAATGGTAGGATGACCTGCACTCAGGAAGTCTCGAGGACGAGACTTGTTTTGAGCGGTGTATTATGTAACGACCCGCTCCGCCCTAGCGGAATGCCGATTCAAACAGCAAGTGTAACGACTCAAACGAGCCGTCGACCCGAAGAGTTGGCATCGACCTGATGAAGAATCGATGCAAGGCTTACATTGGCCGTCAAGATGAATCCAGACTTAGACTTTCAAAGGCGCGCTCGGAGTATCGCTCGGCCGATGCGAACATCGCTAAGGTGTGTGGCTCCGATGAACCCGTCTTTGCTTAGCCTAGACATATAACAGTACGGATACTATCACGAGAATCGCTAGACGATAACACCGCGCATGCTAATAAATGAATGACTCAACGCACCTAGCGAAGGGAATAATCCCATCTTGTATGCTTGTATAGAATATGGAAAGGAACTTGGAAAATGTGAACTCTCGTACCGCGCTCCACGCTCGTGCTAAGGCACAAGCTTACGTTCATGCCCCTTACGCGTTCAAGCACGGGCGATGGGGGAGAATACCGTGGCCGTCAGGAGGAAGGATTCTGCGGCACGGGCGATGGGGGAGAATACCGTGGCCGGCCTAGGCGGAATCAGACATGGGACTTACGGGCTGCTTTGAGTGGGGGCTCGGCCGCTCAAAGAGACGTAAGGCCAGGCATTTCAAGAGACTATCACGGTGTACCAGCCATCACGCTTCGATAGGTGAGAATGCCCACGTGATATGTCCAAAATGGCTTGTAAAGCCAGCGACCCATGCATGTAGATTAAGTGGACTATGCTGGTGGCAATCCACGTGCAAGTCCTTGCATTGAAACAAGTAATCCAAGTTAACATGCTTGTAATGTAACGTCCTGAACATGCTTGAAATGTAACGTCCTGAACATGCTTGAATGTAACGCCCTGAACATGCTTGAATGTAACGCCCTGAACATGCTCGAAATGTAACATCTTGAACATGCTTGAAATATAACATGCTCGAACATGCTCGAAACGTAACACACCAAAGTGATAAAGAGTAATTCATGCAAGTGAGTTAGATAACGTGCCCACGACGTGCTAGAACCCGAGGCAGGGACACGCCCTTGATATTAAAAGTTTACATGAGACACGTTAAGTTATTCCTTATGAATTGTTGTCTAATTTGATTTACTTTGGACAGGGAAGGCCGGACGGTAAGTATGGGTAAGTCGTGCATGTATTTCCATGCGACACTTGTATTCGGCAACACGAGATAGGCTATGAGATATGCCATGAAAAATGATCCTAAGGCAAGATTAGAAAGACAATGAATGATAGACGGTGCACAAAAGTAAATATAACGTGTTTGGTAATGATAGCATTGTGGGCGAGCTAGCCTCCCCACCAGTGCATAACAATTTACTGATAACCCTACAGTCTGCTTGCAGGATGCAGGAGACGCCGGCGGGTGCGGAGCTTCCATCGAACGTGCTAAGGCGCAGAGCCAACTCTAAGGCCTTGGAACATTGTAAGAAGCTGAAGCACCCTATACAGGACATAATGTATCGGAACATCGCCATGAATTATTCCATCTTGTAAGCCACTTGGCACGCCTTTTATGTTTCAGAGAGAGAAAGAGCTTGAGAGACTTGTAAACTCGGCCTAGCGCCGCCTGTTAACTTCTTGAATATCAATAAAGAGGAATTCGCTTCAACTTGTGTTCGTTTATTTTTTGCTGCAAATGGGGACACTCTGTGCGACTCTGTGGCCTAGCTCAAATCGGCCGTTTCTGGACTTGGCCTTGCACGGGCACAACCTAGGCCCGTGCGGCATCACGCCTTAGCGAGGACGATCGCTCCTACGGGAGCGGGGCGTGACACGAGCGCCCTCCGGTGAATTCGCTCCCGTCCCCGAGCCATTTTCGCCAGTATCGTCGGTGGCCGTCCGCCAGGCAGCCGCAGCGCCGCGTGCCATCGTCTTCGCATGGTCGTCCTTCTGCCGCGCTCGGCGCCGAAGACCCGCGAGCAGCCCCTCCGACCGCCTCTGGTAATCCCCTCCATCTTCTCTCCGCTCTTCCTCTCATGTTCTCTAATTTGGGAAGAAAGCAATTTGGTTTCTTTTAGGGGTTTTTATAGGAGTATTGAAATATTTTTTTATGTCAACATTATATTTATAAAGTATACTATTAGTATTGTTATTATTAAATTAGTATAAAATATTTCTAAAATTTATTGATAACAAATCTATTATTGAGTTGGGTTATAACTGTACCAATAATATTGGTTAAGGCATTATTTTGGGCTACTATTAAATATTCTCAAAACTGATATATACATGTATGTATGAATTTAAAATTTGGTTTTATATAAATTAAACAATGGGGTTTAGATTCTTAAAATATTACCATCATTTCATGGTTTTTTTTAAATATAATTTTACCTAGAAATATTATAGTAGTACTTTCTAAATTAAATTATAGTTTTACGAAATAGGGTTTTAGCCTTAAATAAGTTTCTACAAATTATTTTTCGAGTATCATAAATATTTTTCTAAAATTAGTATGAATATTCTCTCCGCTAATCAAAGTTGATCGCGACTAATTCCAAAATCCTATTTCCTCGCAACTTCTGACCACTGTCCATCGATCATGGCTATTGGACACCTCAGACTTGTCAGAACATTGTACCACACCAGGCAACATAACAGGCAAGACACCTTGCCTTTACTGTTTAATTTTTTGCTCAAAATCATGCATGTTTTTTCTTATTTTTAGCAAAGATAGAGTTGTTCTTTCCAAACTATATGTAGATACAAATTACTATATTTTATGCAATTGGCTTAGAGTTAAGAGACTACCGTCAAATTTAATGTGTCTCATTGACTTGTTACGATTGTACACGAGTTGTGTGTGAGAGTTGTGAGTAACATATAGAGGTCACTTGCGTGTAGGCTGATCCCCCGTGCGCATGCGTAGGAATAACTGTCAATAGATGCATGTTAGAAGACTTGACAGTTATCTATTATAAAACAGTGTGGTGGAAACAATACGTGTTTGTGTGTCGTGGTTACGACACATGTATATTATCTTTGGGAGGAGGGGACAGCTACTAGCGTAGGGGCTACATTTATTTTTACACACATTTGGGAGATAATGTCTCGGATGAGCGCTACGTGTTACCCGGCTGATAGTGTCTCGGATGAGCGTTACTTGTTGGCCACTCTTTATTACTTGCTTGCGTGAATCTATTACAGTCCCTACGTAGAACGTTATCCTCTAAAGTGTATTCCACATAGAGTGGTTAGGAACCTTTACTCATGCATACTTTTCTGTTGAGTTTTTATTAATCAGTTTATTGGCATGATATTATGTGTCTTGTTACGTCCCTCTGAGGACCTGGTGATTCCTACAGGTGTGTGTTTCGTGGTTTCTTGCAGGTGCTCCAGCTAAGGTCATTCCTTCCTTCGTGATGATTGCTCTTGGACTCGTCATTTGCTTCGCTCGACCAAATCATTTATTTGTACATTTCTTCTTATTTAAATTTGTTGGTAGCGGATATGTCTCCGTCAAACGTTTGTACAAATGACTATTTGATCATATCATTAAACCTTAGTAATTATGGATGAGATTTATTTAGTTTGTCATGGCTTTCTACATTTCACAACTTATGTATAATACGAACATCTCTTATACTCGTATGTATACAGCTGGCATGATACGTATGTGGTCCCATGTATTTTGGGACTGGGGCGTTACAGCCCGAAGCCAGGATAGAGTTGTGCCTTAGGATAGACTTAGAATTTGAGAGTTATAGTTAGATCTTTTCTTAGATTTGTTTTAGAGAATTTTATCATGTATTGTATTGATGATTTCAGGATTGTATAATTTTATTCATTTTACCGGATTTGTCTCCAGATGATATTGTACCAATAACTTGTGGATTGTGGTGATTCTGGGAATGTGTATAGTAGCTGTGTTGTTATATATATATATCCTTTTATCTTGGAGTTTTTCTTAGAATTGTACAGCTTACTTCGTCGTGTCCATCGACGAAGGCTGGACGTGTCCGACTCGTGTCCGATTATTCGGGAGCGGGTCGTGACATGTTTTTAGTGGTGTCCCATGCAGGTCCCACCCAATATATATATATATATATATATATATATATATATATATATATATATATATATATATATATATATATATATATATATATACACACACACACACACACACACACGTCCCTAAGGCACTAGCCTAGTGGTAGTACGGGGGGTCGTCCGAGCACAAGTCTCGGGTTCGAATCCCCCCTTGGGCGGCTGGGTGGCTTTGAGCCACGGCCCAACTTGAAAACAGGACACCTTAAAAAAAATTAATAAAATAAAATTATATATATATATATATATATATATATATATATATATATATATATATATATATATATATATACACAAAAAAAAACACTAAAAAATTTTATCCGGTTCTCGGTTTTGGACCGAAAACCGAAACCGAATAAGAATAAAAAAAATTATTATTTTTAAAACCGAAACCGAACCGATTTTTTTCTAAACCGAACTGAATATCTTATTCGGCTGGGATCGGTTCGATTTTCGGTCCAAAATCGAATAAGCTCACCCCTACACTTACTTGGAGCCTTGAGGCCCACTACCATAGTTAGGCCCAAGCTGGTCTTGGGGAAGTGTCGGCCCTGCATGTAGACAACATGAGATTGAGGCATACTTTCCTACACCAATCCATATTTTGGTAATAAGCCTCAATCTCATGGTAGTTATTGCGTTAAAGTATAACAAGAGAAACCAGAGTTAAACATAAGCTTTTCTCAACAACAAAAAAAAAAACATAAGCTAATATTTAAAAGTGCATATTGTGTTGGAACGCGGGTGACATACCACCCATAATTGATCCATGAGTTATGACAATATTAGGCTTGATCGGATTCATGTGAGTTAGAGGAAACCCATCTTTTAAGTTTAAGACCAACCTTTTATATATATATATATATATATATATATATATATATATATATATATATATATATATATATATATATATATATATATATATATATATATAGAGGGAGCGGATCAAAAGTCCCCCTAAAAAAATCCCATAAAAACCTCCTGAAAATTTTTAGGGGGTTTTCTAAGGAAAACTTTTGATCTGCTTATATATATATATATATATATATATATATATATATATATATATATATATATATATATATATATATATATATATATATATATATATATATATATATATATATATAGGCTTGGGACCGTGGCCGTTCCGCGACCACCCAGCCATCCCATACCCACGGGGGGGGCTCGAACTTGGAACCTCCTCCAAGTGAGCCCCCCTCCCTAACCACTTGGGCTAGGAAGCTTGGACAAGACCAACCTTATATATATATATATATATATATATATATATATATATATATATATATATATATATATATATATATATATATATATATATATATATATATATGGTATCGATCCTCCTAATGGAACGTATCATACTAAGGTGGAGCCTTCGTAGGCCGGGAGAGGCTCGTAGAATGGCTGCGGCTATCATATGGGTACTTTGGAAGAACAGAAATAAATTCAGATACGAGGGTTATTCATTCTCAGAGTTGCAGATTAACATGAAGTGCAGCGTCAACTTGACAGAGCGGGTAGGGGCGCGGTTTAGGCCTCATATATATATATATATATATATATATATATATATATATATATATATATATATGGCAGCAATCCCCCTAATGGAACGTATCATACTATGGTGGAGCCTTCCTAGGCCGGGAGAGGCTCGTAGAATGGCTGCGGCTATCATATGGGTACTTTGGAAGAACAGAAATAAATTCAGATATGAGGGTTATTCATTCTCAGAGTTGCAGATTAACATGAAGTGCAGCGTCAACTTGACAGAGCGGGTAGGGGCACGGTTTAGGCCTCGTTTTGGGTTTGGGCGCATTTTTGTATGCGGGGTATACTTGTACATCATTTTGGGGTATACGGGTTCTTCTTGTTATTGTTCCTTCTTCTCTCTCCTTCTGCCCCCTCGTGGTCCTCTCCTTGTGGAGACTTTTGGCCTATGGGCTCTGTAGGTCTTTGGGTTTTGCACGGACGGTTGGTCCGTATCTATAAAATATTTTTCATATATATATATATATATATATATATATATATATATATATATATATATATATATATATATATATATATAAGTGGTCGGGAGTTCGAGCTTTAGTCAGGGCCGGCCCTGAGCAATTGGGAGTCCGAGGCAAAATTTTCTAAATGGGCCTCATACATAATGTAAAAAATATAAAACAAAAAATTTGTTATAGTCAAGAATTGAACCAAGAACCTCTTAGATACAAGTCTAGCATTGTAACCACTACATCACAATACTTTTTGTTTAAAATAGGCACGTGATACATACTAGTTCTATTATAGACAATTCCATGTTGGTGCCCACTTTCGACAGGGGCCCCTGGACCGTCGTCCGGCCTGCCCTGGGCCAGGGTCGCCCCTGGCTCCAGTGGAGGCGGGTTCGCACAATTACCCATTGCTTCTAAGGCAGTAGCCTAGTGTTAGTGTAGGGGGGCGTCCAAGCACAGTTCTTGGATTCGAATGGCTGGGTGGATTATATAGATCTGACTTGAAGGTGGCTTATATAGATCCGACTTGAAGGAAGGACACGGAAATGATATTTGTGTCGAATGCACCCACTGAGAATCGATCTCCTTACCACTCAGGTCGCATGTCTCACAACTACACTAGGCTAGGGGTCTTTGGCTAATGGCTACATACATCTAACACATATGGCTAGATACATCTAACACATTGTAATCTCGTGCCATTCGAACACAAAACTAAACCTACACTTTCACCAAACTGCATTGCTACTTGACGGAAATCACACCTCTTACCCAACACCTTGGGCCCAGAAGATAGACTCACCTTTGAATCAAATCTGTATAATCTCTCCAACTCAGAACTAACCATGTAATCCTTCCACCTTAGGTAACCAAACTGCACCACTACTAATACGAACAAGATGACTCACGCTCCACCTTGGACCAAGAGGTCGAGTACAAGTTAATCGTGTAATCATTCCAACATTATAGGCCTAGTCCTCACCACCTTATGGAGGTAACTCAACTCATAAACCAACTTTATTCTGAGCACCGGCGGAACCATGTTGTTGGCTAGGGTGAGGTGCAGCTCACCCAATTTTTTTTCTATATATTTTTTTTTTTCCGTATAAATTAGTCCACATCCAGTCTACCCTAGCTAGCTAACCACCACCGTCCATCCCGGTTTGAATTTATGGTTCCGCCTTTAATTCTGATAAACGTAGGTGAGGTCAAACATTCTTCCATGAATATGACGAACTTGGTTAAGGACAAGGAGCTAAGACCTTCCCAACTTCTTGGTTACGTACCATGGACCATGAAGGAAAAATTTATGAAATGTCCAAAAAAGGAAAAAAATTTATGAAAAATCCACCGCACAATAAAATTTTATCGCGTGTCCAGAATTAGAAAAAAATATATAAAGGGGGTTCCGGATGACCTTTTTGTCCTTCCTTCTAATTTATTGAAAACATCCACGAAACTAAACCTAAAAAAACGTTTCGATACTTCCTCTTCTTTCATACGCTGCTCAATTTCGAATCTAGGTTTTCTCCTCAAAAATCTTCAAATCTTACTTCAAAAACTCGTCGAATTTTTTTGAAAAGATCGACAAACGGTAAAACTGTTAAAACGGAGGTCAAAACATCATTTTTTTTGCGATTCTAAAATTTTATAAGGCCGACTAACGAAGAAGCTGTTAATCTCCGGCTCCTCGAAAATACGCTCCTTTTTCGACAAACCGGACCTCGTTTCGACCTCCCAGTCAAAAGTTATGGTCCTTCAAAGTTTCAACTGGCCATAAAATGCAGAAGAATGATCATTCTTCGTGGTAATATCACAGAGAATGGCCATTCTCCGTGCTAAAACCACGAAGAATGGTCATTCTCCTTGTTAAATTGACAAAGAATAGTCATTCTTCGTGTTAGAATGACGGAGAATGGCACTACAAGGATAAGTACTTTAGGCCACAAATTTTGGGACGGCAAAAAAAATTTAGTTGCTCAAATTGATCTTTAGCGACTAAAAAATGTAGTCACATAAAGTTCTCCAGATTGACCAAAATAATTACGAATTCTCTAGCGACTTTTGATTAGTTTGCTTATTGGTCGCAAAAAAAAATCTAAGACACTATGTAAAATATTTCTCGCCTAAATTAGAGTAGGAATACCAAAAATTTACAAAATATTTTGCAAGGATTAATATTCTTAGACGACAACTATTTTTGTGGCAACATGTTTGATGGAAAAAACCCTCGCAAAATAAATAAGCTTTACCCAGAAAAAGTAATTTGGTGGCAAAAGATAGTAGAAAAATATTATTCCAAAAACAAGGTCTATTCCCAGCTACAACAAAAAATGTGTTTTATCCCGCGCACGGCCAACCAAAACTAGGTTTCATTCTGGCGGCCAAGAGAAAAAATTAGGTTATTATCCCGCGCGGCCAGATCTCAAAAAATTGCCGTTGTGGACGATGCTTTCTCTGGCTTTGGGGAGGTGTCCGATTGCTCTTCCTCGCTTCCCTAGACACTCTCTCCGATTTATCCAGTGAACCAATGTTCGTAGTGTCTGGCACAAGCGAACGCTCTTCGCCACTACAATTCCGAAACGTTCGACAGAAGCATCTAGTTTCGTGTTCGAAGCTCCAAGTCGAAAGCTGTGCCGGAGAGGGAAGGAGATGTCGAGGCAGAGCATATGTATGAGGTTTGGATTTAATCGCTCGCTCCGTGCTTCCTTTAATATTCTACACATGTTTTTTTTTTTGCTCTCCAGGTGTTTGGTGGTTTGCCTCAATAGAAAATTTTGGTACAAACTAACTAACCACAAATTCTAAGACTCGAATATACTTCAACACCTGATTCCTTACTAAGACCCCTTTCGTGGTCTTCCATTAAATCATGAAAACTTACCTTGTTGGTCATTTATTGCTCTGTCATCTATTATTTCTATTTTTTGGATGGGATTGCATGTGGCAAACTTCAAAAGTATTTATTTGCAGTGTTCAGGATGACCGAGAGATGGAGACTTGTATAAATAGTCATAATCGAAAGATGCATCCCGTCTTCCCCATAAACCCTTTGATAATTGTTTTAACATTATTAGTGACGCGACACTGGATATCCAGTCTTAGAAAGTTCATGATGTGTTTTCAGTTTCTCAAATTAGCTGATTGATGGCATTTGTTTATAGGTGGCAGATGTGGCATATTCACTACAGCAGCCTGCTGGAGAAAATGTAAAAATTGGTGTGATTGTATCATTAATAGTTATTATAAAATTTACTTTGATCAATCAATCATTAGTGCATTGTTAAATATATATGTTGCTTTCTTCATCATCCATATATACCTTGTTGATTAGATTATATATCCATATATATGTTTTGCTTCCTTCCTCTTCCAAAATTGAGATGATTATATATTTGATTCATTTTTATCTAGATTTTCCAACTGGATCTGTTTTTTCATTTATTTAAGGGAGATAACTTTGTAAAAAAATAATAAGATTAGCTGGACAAGCTAAACATCTCATTAGAATATTTAATTCAAACATAATTAAGATAGTTCTATATGTAAACTGAATATTAGACGGCATTGAACATTTAATTCACACATTTTATTGGGGATGACGAGAATATTGGCACATATTCAGTCTATTATATTTATGTCATGACAAATGATATATTCTCCTTATATAGAGTAATATGTTGGTAGCACAGTTAGATACATCTTTGTTCCCCCTAAGAAAATTATGGATAGTATATATACCCTAAGACTGAGTGTTCAATTGCTCTAATTTCCATCCCAAGTTATTAAGATCATACCAAAGAAGTAATTAGAAGAACAAGCGAGATTTGCGATTCTAGAAAGACAAGCCTCTATGTTAAGTATAAAATCCATATTATTAATACATTAGTTGGTAATGCTTGATAGGTGTCGCTTTTTGTACCATAGCCCTGTTTCATGTTTGGAGCATAGAACTTTCTCCTTTGTATGCATCCATTTTTTAAGGAGAGGTCTTTTATTGTCTGTTTACTGAACCACCCTTTAATTGATTTAAGTCTGTGTCCCATGTATCTACTTGGGTAGTACTAGTCCTGTTAGAGTTGCAAGCTAGCATTTTTTTTTTGTTCTTGCTTGAAGCATGTTATTTGTGTCTGATAACAAGTTAATCAAAAGCCTGTGATATATGGCTTTACTTTGGAAAACTTCATTTAGTTACA
Organism: Iris pallida; assembly: GCA_029216955.1. Classification (NCBI taxonomy): domain Eukaryota; kingdom Viridiplantae; phylum Streptophyta; class Magnoliopsida; order Asparagales; family Iridaceae; genus Iris; species Iris pallida. The sequence continues at coordinate 2,352,844 of JANAVB010040820.1, forward strand.
TGTTCAGATATATCAAACTGAACTTTTATATTATATTCTTGAATTTGATGCTAGACACAATATTATTTCAAAATCTCTTCACATTTACAAAGTGAAAATATGTTGATGCCAAAAAAAAAAGTTTTAGGGTCTTTTTCAACATCAACTTATGTTGGGATCCCATCTTTTTTTGTTCATTAATCCTTCATATGCCTATCAGGCTATCATCCCCAGCTATAGTGATCTTATCTCTGTCATGCCATACTTATATTCTTAAAATCAATGCTATGTTGCATTGCCAACTAGATCTGGGAGTTCAGTAGCATCTAGTATTAATTATCAGAATGATGATATCTCACATATTGTGTTCATTATTGGATCAAATTCTAGATATTTTACCTATCATGCGCAGTCAGCAGCTTTGAACAGTAATGCAGGTACATCTCTCATTTAATATTTTGCCCTCCCAATCTTTTATTGCTTAATCTACATTTTTTGTGATGTTATACTTTAGCAAGTTTGGGACACTAAAATGCTGCAAAATGACATCATCTCAATAGAGTTGCACACCCTGTAGGATCTGGTTTCCAAGTGCCAAATGTTGATCCACTATATATGCAGTGTATACAAGACACTTTTGATACATTACAGACTAATAAAAGCCTAGATCCTTCGTCTTTAGTAAGAAACTATAGTGGCACATCGCATATGGATCTTTCTGGGTATCCAAAAGCATATTTTCAAGCATTACTTGCACAGCAGAAGTTGCCGTATGGCATGCCCTTCGTAAAATAAATCTCGAAGTTTAAATAATTCCTATTATGATAGTCCTCTTGGTCAGAGAATGCAATATCCAGTAAATATGATGTCCAACTCTTATATCCCATTTTTTGGTGCCAGTGATCCTTAAGGTAATATGAACGCCTATCACGCTTCCCTTCTATGACATGGGGGGACAACTGGGGGATCAATTAGATAATGGAACCCAAAAAATGGTCTTATGGGGGAAGGTTGTGCATCATTGTTGTTGGAAGAGTTTAAGAACAACAAAACCAAATCCTCATCTATTTTATATTGAGGCAATAGTCTTAGTAACCTTATCTCTGTTATGCCATACTTTTTTGTGTCATTTTTAAAAGGCTGATTGAAAGGCTCATAATTAGAATATAATTGATATGTAGTAAATTGTTTCTTTAAATTCTGACAGGGTTTGACAGGATATGTCGGTTCTGGTCATGGTTAACATGCTTGTCTATTTCTAAGTGGAAGTCTATCTGATGCTGTGACTTTCGCTTCTTGCTAGTTTTTGTCTTGAGTTTTCTGAGTATATATGCTTTATACTAGGAAGCACCAAAACTATAGAAATCTGATGTTGTGTCAGGAGGGTTTATGATTCTGTATGTTAGATCATTAGCAACCAGCAACCCAAATGATTTTGTATATACATTGTTGTTTGATTCGTTCTAATTCTTCCTCTTCCAGTGGATCGGTTAAGCGATACCCACAACATGATACTTGGTAATTGTGAAGTTTTAGATGGAAAGGTATTGCTTATAATTATCTCCCAGTGGTATCTTCGTTCAAGGGGACACCTTCATTGTTTCTTATAAGTTAATTTTGTAGGTTGGTTCATATAAATGGAGGACATATGAGGAAGTTTATGATCAAGCAATCAAGATCGGCTCTGGGATGCGAGGGCTTGGTGTTAAACCAGTAGAAAAACCTCAACAGCTGTGAACTTCCAAATTTTAGATTCAATCGATTAGACCAAACAAATAATGAGGTGGGATTTTTGCCGTATTAAAACATTTAAGGAATACCTTACAAATGTGGGAAAAAAATATTCATGGGGAGATTGTTGTGGCACATATGGATCAAATTGTCCTGAATGGGTGATTGCAATGGAGGTACTGATCTTTTTTCCTTTTGTAGCTATACAAATAGCTCATATATATTACGAAAATGAAAGGAAAAAAAGGTTTTTTGGGGTTCTTCTTTCTCAGGCATGCAACAGGGAATCTGATGTACCCTTGTACGACACTCCGGTGGGTAGTTACTTTCTTATTAGTACAAGATTAATTAATACACTATTTGGTAGAGTGACAACATAAACTCTTATCTTGCAGGCTGAGAATGCAATTGATGCTCTCAAGGGTAATAGTGCAATCGTGGGATCTTTGCCACATATAACGCACTTGCAATTACACCTCTCAAAGGGTAGAGAAACACTTGGATACATCATCACACTAACAAATACGAGCTAAAAGGAGAGTTGAGATGGATAGCAGAATAGACTGACAAGTACCGCATCACAAGTACCCCTACTTTATTTTGGAGAGTCCGAGTTGTGTTCGAGGTGTCACGACCCGATCCCAACTAATTGGGTCAAACCGGATCATGCCCAGCCTGTACCGTTGTTGAGACGGCGGCAGTAAGCTGTTCCATTAGCAGGTAACCATAACAACAACATCTATATTTGTCACAACTCAAATTCGGGAAATGAAACTTTATTAAACTTTGAAATCAAATACAACTGGAATTTAAATATACTGAAATAAATAACTGAATTCAAATAACAGAGTTTCAAATAGACAACAAAGTTGGAAAAGAAAAAGCTAGCTAATCAGTCGGCTCATCGGCCTCAGTCCCAACGTCCTCCAATAGGGACTCTGGCAGCACTACAGGGTACAGAACAGGGTCGTAGTAACTGCTGTATAACAGCTCAGCATCCTCAATGTCCTCTAAAAATGTATCTCCAGTCAGGAGGGAGCAAAGTACAATTCATGCTAATTTAAACAGTTAAAATAAATAATAGAATCATGCACTTTTAAACAGTTTAAAAATGAACAGTTTTCTAGCAGTAAAACAGTGTGATTTGAATAGGCAATGAATATGACCGGCTTGGGTTGTACAGTTGTATCCTATTGATACGATTCGGCTTATCCCCGTGTGTATGAGGGGTAAGCAAATACAGTTCTAAGTTACAGTGGATGTGGTCATAAACATTACTCTATTCCCCCAGTACCCAACAGTCAATCAGTCAGTGATCTCATAGAGAGTTTCGTGTTTGCATCGTGGTTTAAACTTGCAGTAAAACGATTATTAAAATAACTGTAAACTAACACAAACTGTACTTGCCTCAAAATAGACTGGACTGAAGAGGATGAAGACTTCGAGATGGGAATTTAGGATTGTCCTCGAATTTCTACATTTGAGAAATTGGCTCAGAATCCAGGGTTACCAATCTAACTATGCTAGTTGAAATCTCTAATTGTGTCCTAATCTATTTTAATTCTTTATTAACAAAACACAAACAAAACACGATTATTGGTGCGTTGAATTTATAACGAGGGAAAGATCGTTTAAACTTTGTATTTTGGAAAACTCGTCGATACCAATTTAATTTGATTAAAACTTGTATTTTCATAATTATACATATAAAACTAAATTTCTTATTTTAATGAGAAATACATGATCGTTGTTAAACATTAAACTTGTAGATTTTATGTGAGAAAATTTTATTACTTTTTTATATGAAAATAACTATTATTAGATTTACGCGTATGCTACAAAAACTCGCAAAATCAGCAAATAACAAAAATTCTACACTACCAATTTACAAGCCACAGAACCAACAACCAGCTGGGCTTATGCCCATTATAATTTATTTACATAAATTAAAATAAGACAAAATGGTCGTTAGTTCTAAACTTTCCTATAATTAATTATGAATAAATTAAATAATAGAAATAAATTAAATAATAACGAGTCTCAGATATGGTCCAATCGTCAACTAGGCTAATGCCTCAACGTCCGGGCGTAGCAGGTTTCGTTTGCACTTAGCCGGGGCCCACTGACCGATACGCTCGTCGCCCAAAACCAAAATATTTAATATATTTTCGAAATCCATTTTAAAATCATTTTTAAAATATAATTAAATTTACGGAAAAATCCGGCAGCATCTCCTCTGTTTTTGGTCAACCCAAAAACTGGGAAATATGCCAATAATTTTTCCTACAAATCCCAAACCAGGGAATCCCAAAATATATATATGAAAATAACCACAAACATTCCAAATATTAATTCGGAATGACCCGAAATGAATTCGGGAGTCCGAATCCAACCAAAATATCACAGCACGCTACCGGAAAAATTCGAAAACCCAAAATATTAGAAATCTATTTTTCTGAAAAGTTTCGGAAAAGCAAAACAACCAACAGAACTTTTCCGAAGGTTCCGAAACTACGATGTCGCTAAAAACTGAATTCCCGGGAGGAAATCGGGGACCAATCTCATCACAGACCAAAAGAAAATGGGACGGGACAGGGATTATACCTTGGGTTGCTCGGCTAGAGCTCTCAGATGCAAGTTTATAGAAATAAAGGGATCCGAATTGCAACGGAAAACCCGAAACTCTGCCGGACAGAAGCTGAAAACCTCGGGACAGCGCTGGATTCAGATCTGCGGGACTACGGGTCACCGGAAAGCGGGACAGACTTAAAGTCCGGCTAGGGCACGCCTGGACTCGGAAAAGCCAGGGAGAAAGCGGAGTTCGCTGGCTCGACGAAGCTCGACGCTGACCGGGGCGGCCACAGGCGGAGGTGGCTCGCCGGAGAACGCGCGCACGGGGCGCTGCCGGGCGGCTCGGGACAGCGTCGACGGCAGAAAGGGGGCACCGGGGGCCGGCGAAGGGGCCGGGCGCTGGAGGCACCGCGGGGAACCGGGGGTCGGCTGCGCGGCGTCGGGTGCGAGGCGCTGCTGGGGACTCGGGGACGGCGCGGCTGAAGGAGGCCGGCTGGAGGAGGCCGTCGGTCGGGGGTCCGGGGGCGCGGAGCGTCGGAAGGGGCGGCCGGAAGTCGGAGCTCGCGCGGGGAGGCGCGGAGCTAGGGGCGGAGGTTCTGGCCGAGAGGAGTCGGGGGAAAGGGTTGCTCTGGAGTTGGGTTGAGTAGAGTGGAAGAGGGGGTGAAGGGAAGTTGTTCTCTTTGGAAGAGTAGAGAGAGAGAGAGATGAGATGGTTCTGTGAGGGAATTGTTTGAGAATGTGAGTTATAAGGAAGTGGGGTTGCTGTTGGGTGAACGTGAGGGATTTTAGGGGGAGAGAGTTAAGGAGAAAGAACGTGGGAAAAGGGATGGGATTTGGTCCAATTTGGACCAGATCTAAAACACATATACATTTTTTTTTTAAACAAATCAGAATTAATTGAAAGGAGAAAGGGTTCAGGTTGGGTCTGAGTTCGGGAATTCGGGTCCGGGCCCGGGTCTGGGTTAGCACTCAAAAATCCATGTTTTAATTTTCGAAATTGATTTTAACACTCAAAATGATACTAATAATTATAAAATAATAATAATAATATAATACTAATATTTTACATTAAAAACTGGGTTTCACAATCTTTCCTCCTTAGAAAATTTTGTCCTCGAAATTAAAGTCAGGGTTAGGGGTTTCCTCAAGTCTCAAACAGGTACGGGTACTGCTCCCGCATCTGGTCTTCTCGCTCCCAGGTCGACTCGCCTGGTGAGTTGTGCCGCCACATAACTCTGACTATCGGCGTCACAGAGTTCCTGGTTCTCTTCTCGCCTCTGTCCAAAATTGCCACTGGCTTCTCCGGCACTGTAAGGCTGGGTCTAATCTCCAGCTCTGAGTGGTCCAAGATGTGGCTCGGGTCCGGAATGTAGCGTCTCAGCTGCAAAACGTGGATGACGTTGTGGACGCCTTCGAGACTTGGGGGTAGAGCCACCCGATAAGCCACTTCTCCAATCCTGTTAAGTACTTCAAATGGACCAATATACCTGGGGCTCAGCTTTCCTGCTCTGCCGAAACGGATGGTTCCTCTGGTAGGAGAGATCTTCACAAACACACTGTCGCCTTCTTCAAACTCCAAAGGCCGTCGGCTGTAATCGGCCCAATGCTTCTGTCTGTCCTGGGCAATCCTGAGCTTGTCCCTGATCATCGTTACCTTCTCTGCTGCTTCAGTCACCATCTCTGGTCCAAGCAACACTCGTTCTCCGACGTCATCCCAAGCAAGTGGAGTACGACAACGACGTCCATAGAGTGCCTCGAACGGTGTCATACCGATGCTAGCTTGGTAGCTGTTGTTGTAAGAGAACTCCACCAAGTGCAAATGGTCTTCCCAAGACCCTCCAAATTCCAGGATGCAGGATCTCAGCATGTCTTCTAGCGTCTGGATTGTTCTTTCTGATTGCCCGTCAGTCTGGGGGTGGTAGGCGGTGCTGAATTTTAGTTGGGTTCTCAAGCTGTCATGCAAACTCTTCCAAAAGTGAGAGGTAAATCTAGTATCTCTGTCAGACACGATACTTACCGGAACTCCATGAATCCGGTAGATGTGCCGCATGTTCAGTGCTACCAACTTCTCGGTGGATTGACCAACCTTGAAGGGGATAAAGTGAGCTGACTTCGTCAGTCGGTCCACAATAACCCAAATGACATCCTTCCCTCCTTGGGATCGAGGCAGTCCCGACACAAAATCCATCGTTATGTGCTCCCATTTCCACTCCGGAATGTCAAGCGGCTGCAATAATCCTGCTGGTCTCTGTCTGCTAGCTTTATTTGTTGACAAATTAAACATCTAGCCACATACCTGGATACGTCCTTCTTCATTCCGTACCACCACACTATTGTACGCATATCCCGGTACATTTTGTTGGCTCCAGGATGTATGGAATACTGCGGCTGGTGCGCTTCTTGCATCAGCTCGTTCCTCAGTTCGCCAGTTGGTACACAAAGCCTCGTACCATTCTTCAGTGCTCCATCGCTGGCGATTGAGAATCCTTCAAGTGTTCCTGCCAGCACCTGATCTCTGAGTTTGCAAAGTGTTTCGTCTTGGAATTGTGCCTCCTTGACTCTGTCCATAAGACTTGAATACACTTGCAATTGCATCAATGATGATTCAGCTCCTGGTACGATGGCTTCTCTTCCCAGTTTCTTCATTTCCTCTTCAGGCAGTACAATTTCCAATCCAAGCTTCTCCATGTCCTCCAGCAAATGACGCTCCTTGGTCAAGAACATTGCCATCGGGTATCAACTAAGTGCATCTGCAACAACATTAGCATTACTCGGATGATATTACAGGTTGATGTCAAAATCCTTCATCAGCTCCAGCCATCGTCTCTGTCTCATGTTCAGCTCCTTCTGAGTGAAAACATATTTCAGACTTTTGTGGTCTGTAAATATTTTCACTCTCTCTCCATACAGGTAGTGCTTCCATAGCTTCAAAGCAAATATCACCGTTGCAAGCTCCAAATCATGTGTGGGATAGTTCTTCTCATGAGTCCGTAATTGCCTAGATGTATAAGCAATTACTTTCCCGTGTTGTTGAAGAACGCAACCCAATCCCTTACCGGAAACATCACTATAAATTGAGAAACCACCGGTACCTGCGGGTAGCGCAAGTATCGGCGCCGTTGTAAGCCTCTTATTCAGTTCCTCAAAAGCGACTGGCAAGCTTCAGACCATATGAATTTCTCGTTCTTCCTGGTAAGCTTCGTCATTGGTTCAGCAATCTTGGAGAAATCTTTCACGAACTTCCGGTAATATCCAGCCAAACCCAAAAAGCTTCTGATTTCTGCAACCGAGCTTGGTGCAGTCCACTTCTCAATAGCAGCTATCTTCTTTGGATCCACCGAAATTCCTTTTCCTGTGACAACATGGCCCAAAAATTCCACTTTGTCTAAAAAGAATTCGCATTTGGATAGCTTACCAAAGAGCTTCTCCTTCCTCAAGGTACTCAGCACTTTCCTCAGGTGCTCTTCATGCTCTTCCTCAGTCTTCGAGTAGATCAGTATGTCATCGATAAAGACAACAACAAACTGATCTAGGTATTCATGGAAAACCTTGTTCATGAGGTTCATGAATACCGCGGGAGCATTTGTCAGTCCAAACGGCATGACTAAGAATTCAAATTGCCCATACTTGGTATTGAACGCCGTCTTGGAAATATCCTCCTTCCTGACCTTGATTTGATGGTAGCCTGATCTAAGATCTATCTTTGAAAATACCTTGGCTCCACTCAGTTGATCAAACAGGTCGTCGATCCGGGGCAGAGGGTACTTGTTCTTGATGGTGATGTTGTTCAGCGCCCGGTAGTCAATGCACATCCGCACAGTTCCATCCTTCTTGGACACGAACAATACTGGTGCTCCCCAGGGTGAAGCCCCGTCTCTGATAAATTCTTGCGCCTTCAGCTCGTCGATCTGATCCTTCATCTCCTTTGCCTCCTTGGGGTTGACTCTGTAGCATCCCCGAGAAATAGGGAAAGAGCCGGGTACTAAATCGATGGTGAATTCCATACCTCGATCCGGCGGCAATCCTGGAAGACTATCTGGAAAGACGTCCATGAATTCCGCGATGATAGGGTGAGGAGGCCCGGGTTCTTCGGTGATTGAGGAGTAGGTAACACTCTTCATGTCTTCCAGAGCTCGAGAGATTTCAAACTTCGGTTCTCCTGGTGGGCTGAAGATGACACATCGTCGGTGACAATCTATCAGCACATGCTGTTCACTTAACCAGTCCATCCCTAGGACTACATTATAGTTGGGCAGGGGCATCACTAGTAAGGGTGTTAAGAATTGATGGCCTGAGATAGTGATGGGACAGTTATAAGCCTCGATGATGGGTATAGGCCCACCACCAGTCATAACTCTACTAATCACCTTGCTAAGTCCCGTATCTAGGTGGTGTGTAGAAATAAACTCTGATGATATGAAACTATGTGATGCACCCGAATCAAATAATGCTAGAGCAGGATGTAAAAACACATAAATGGAACCTGTGATGATATCAGCGGTGGGTTCCTGCTCTGGTTCCTGCTCCTCAGCTGCTAGGGCAAAAGCTCGCCCGGTCTTCTGCTGGTGTTGTCCGAACCGTTGCTGCTAAGTGGGTAGGGGAGCTCTTTATTGAGTTGCTCCGGTTCGGTGGACTGACGAGGGACAGTCCCTCACTTGGTGGGTGGCAGACCCACAGACTAGGCAATATCCTAGCTTCTTCCTGCATATGTTCGACTGATGTCCTGGCCTCTTGCAAAAATCACAGACATGGATCTGCTTCTGAGGCATTCTGTCATTTGTCCTTGCCTGATGGTGCTGCTGGTGGTGGTGCGAAGGCCTGTTGTTGTTGTTGTTGGGTCTCTTCTGGTTACCCTGGAAGTTGCTGGTTCCAGGATATTCCCTCTTGGATCGAGAAGGCTGGCTCTTCTCCATGTCCTGAGCTCGTATCAGGATCCTCTCATAAGTCTTGGCGCCACCTGCGATCACAGGGGTGCGAATCTCTTCTCTTAATCCATACCTGAATCGTTCAGCACGATCCTTGGGGTCAGCAACCAGGTTCTGGGCAAAGCGGCTAAGTCGGCCGAACTCTGCCGCATATTCGCTGACCGTCATGTTCCCTTGCTTCAGTTCCTGGAATTGCCTTTCCATCTCCCGTATCTCCGATGTTGGGAAGAACTTCCTGCAGAACAGCCTCTTGAAGGTGTCCCAGTTGAGCTGCTTGTCCTGGAGTCGGGGTTCATTCCGATACCAGATGCTCGCCACATCCTGTAGCTGGATTCCTACCGCTTCGGTCTTGAGGTCCTCTGGGAGTCGAGCGACGCTCAAGAGACGCTCCATGCTGTCTAGCCATTCATCGGCGTAGATGATACCCTCGGTTCCTTTGAAAGGTTGAGGGCCTTGCTTCTTAAAGCTCTCTACATCTCCGACCTTCATGTAATGATACGCCTCTAATCAAAAGAATGGCCTAAATGATATAAAACTTAACTCCTGAATCATGCTTACCTTGGCAGGTCGTGGCTTCGATGAAGTGGTTCCTCCTCTTTCGAGGGCAGCCATAGCCACATTGTGGACATTCTCCATGCCTTCTCTCATGATCGCGGTCTGCTCGCGATGGGCTGCAGTTTGGGCTGCAGTCTGTTCTCTATGAGCTTCTGCTTGGGCTCTCTGAGCTTCGAGCACTCCACGTAGCATGTCCACTAGATCAGTGGGATCCACGGGCACTGGTGGGGCAGCTGGTACGGACACTACCGCAGGGATCTGCGACTCAGCCCGGGGAAGTGTAGGGTTCGCCGCTTGAGAAGTAGTGGCGTAAGCGCCGCGGAGTGCTGGAAATTGATGGGGACGGTCGGTCAGCTGCAACGGTGAAGGGTCTGGACGTGCTGGGGGAGATGGGTTGTGCTCAGATGATGACACCTCATCGCCAGCAGGGGTGGTCTTTTTCTTGGTCATAATCTGGAAGGTTTAGGGTACAAACATAAGCAAGGTATCCTACCAGTCTATAATCAAACAAAAATATTTATTTATATATAATTCGGACCTATGTTGTGACAAATCAATGTTCTAGTGTTCTAATTGTTTCTAGGTATGTTTTCCTAAGTTGTTGTATGGACCTGCATGGGCCACCACTAAAAACATGTCACGACCCGATCCCAACTAATTGGGTCAAACCGGATCATGTCCAGCCAGCACCGTTGTTGAGACGGCGGCAGTAAGCTGTTCCATTAGCAGGTAACCATAACAACAACATCTATATTTGTCACAACTCAAATTCAGAAAATAAAATTTTATCAAATTTTGAAATCAAATACAACTGGAATTTAAATGTACTGAAATAAATAACTGAATTCAAATAACAGAGTTTCAAATAGACAACAAAGCTGGAAAAGGAAAAGCTAGCTAATCAGTCGGCTCATCGGCCTCAGTCCCAACGTCCTCCAATGGGGACTCTGGCAGCACTACAGGGTACAGAACAGGGTCGTAGTAACTGCTGTATAACAGCTCAGCATCCTCAATATCCCCTAAAAATGTATCTCCAGTCAGGAGGGAGCAAAGTACAATTCATGCTAATTTAAACAGTTAAAATAAATAATAGAATCATGCACTTTTAAACAGTTTAGAAATGAACAGTTTTCTAGCAGTAAAACAGTGTGATTTGAATAGGCAATGAATATGACTGGCTTGGGTTGTACAGTTGTATCCTATTGATACGATTCGGCTTATCCCCGTGTGTATGAGGGGTAATCTAATACAGTTCTAAGTTACAATGGATGTGGTCATAAACATTACTCTATTCCCCCAGTACCCAACAGTCAATCAGTCAGTGCTCTCATAGAGAGTTTCGTGTTTGTATCGTGGTTTAAACTTGCAGTAAAACGATTATTAAAATAACTGTAAACTAACACAAACTGTACTTGCCTCAAAATAGACTGGACTGGAGAGGATGAAGACTTCGAGATAGGAATTTAGGATCGTCCTCGAATTTACATTCGAGAAATTGGCTCAGAATCCAGGGTTACCAATCTAACTACGCTAGTTGAAATCTCTAATTGTGTCCTAATCTATTTTAATTCTTTATTAACAAAACACAAACAAAATACGATTATTGGTGCGTTGAATTTATAACGAGGGAAAGATCGTTTAAACTTTGTATTTTGGAAAACTCGTCGATACCAATTTAATTTGATTAAAACTTGTATTTTCATAATTATACATATAAAACTAAATTTCTTATTTTAATGAGAAATACATGATCGTTGTTAAATATTAAACTTGTAGATTTTATGTGAGAAAACTTTATTACTTTTTTTTATATGAAAATAACTATTATTAGATTTACGCGTATGCTACAAAACTCGCAAAATCAGCAAATAACAAAAATCCTACACTACCAATTTACAAGCCACAGAACCAACAACCAGCTGGGCTTATGTCCATTATAATTTATTTACATAAATTGAAATAAGACAAAATGGTCGTTAGTTCTAAAACTTCCTATAATTAATTATGAATAAATTAAATAATAGAAATAAATTAAATAATAACGAGTCTCAGATATGGTCCAATCGTCAACTAGGCTAACGCCTCAACGTCCGGGCGTAGCAGATTTCGTTTACACTTAGCTGGGCCCACTGACCGATACGGTCGTCGCCCAAAACCAAAATATTTTATATATTTCCGAAATCCATTTTTAAATCATTTTTAAAATATAATTAAATTTACGGAAAAATCCGGCAGCATCTCCTCTGTTTTTGGTCAACCCAAAAACTGGGAAATATGCCAATAATTTTTTCTGCAAATCCCAAACCAGGGAATCCCAAAAAATATATATAAAAATAACCACAAACATTCCAAATATTAATTCGGAACGACCCGAAATGAATTCGGGAGTCCGAATCCAACCAAAACATCACAGCACGCTACCAGAAAAATCCGAAAACCCAAAATATTAGAAATCCATTTTTTCGAAAAGTTTCGGAAAAGCAAAACAACCAACAGAACTTTTCCGAAGGTTTCGAAACTACGACGTCGCTAAAAACCGAATTCCCGGGAGGGAATCGGGGACCAATCTCATCACAGACCAAAAGAAAATGGGACGGGACAGGGGTTATACCTTGGGTTGCTCGGCTAGAGCTCTCAGATGCAAGTTTATAGAAATAAAGGGATCCGAATTGCAACGAAAAATCTGAAACTCTGCCAGACAGAAGCTGGGAACCTCGGGACAGCGCTGGATTCAGATCCGCGGGACTGCGGGTCACCGGAAAGCGGGACAGACTTGAAGTCCGGCTAGGGCACGCCTGGACTCGAAAAAGCCAGGAATAAAGCGGGGTTCGTTGGCTCGGCGAAGCTCGACGCCGACCGAGGCGGCCACGGGCGGAGGTGGCCCGCCGGAGAACGCGCGCACGGGGCGCAGCCTTGCGGCTCGGGACAGCGCCGATGGCAGAAAGGGGGCGCTGGAGGCGCCGCGGGGAGCCGAGGGTCGGCCGCGCGGCGTCGGACGCGGGGCGCCGCTGGGGACTCGGGGACGGCGCGGCTGAAGGAGGCCGGCTGGAGGAGGCCGGCGGTCGGGGGTCCGGGGGCGCGGAGCGTCGAGAGGGGCGGCCTGAAGTCGGAGCTCACGCGGGGAGGCGCGGAGCTAGGGGCGGAGGTTCTGGCCGAGAGGAGTCGGGGGAAAGGGTTGCTCTGGAGTTGGATTGAGTAGAGTGGGAGAGGGGGTGAAGGAAAGTTGTTCTCTTTGGAAGAGTAGAGAGAGAGAGATGAGATGGTTCTGTGAGGGAATTGTTTGAGAATGGGAGTTATAAGGAAGTGGGGTTGCTGTTGGGTGAACGTGAGGGATTTTAGGGGGAGAGAGTTAAGGAGAAAGAACGTGGGAAAGGGGATGGGATTTGGTCCAATTTGGACCAGATCCAAAACACATATACATTTTTCTTTTAAAAACAAATTAGAATTAATTGAAAGGAGAAAGGGTTCAGGTTGGGTCTGAGTTCGGGAATTCGGGTCCGGGCTCGGGTCTGGGTCAGCACTCAAAAATCCATGTTTTAATTTTCGAAATTGATTTTAACACTCAAAATGATACTAATAATTATAATAAAAAATAATAATAATATAATAATAATATTTTACATTAAAAACTGGGTTTCACACGAGGCGTCTCTGATACATGTTCGACACGACTATTTTGTAGGACTTTTTTAAAGATGACATTTTAAATTTTATGTTATTTAATATTGTAAATTTTTATACTTTGTATAATTGTAATAATTTATATATGTAGTGTTTGTGAATAAAATATTCGAACATTTGTTATTTAAGTGTGCAATGTTTTATAATTCAAATTTCTCTTTTCTGTTTGATTATGGCAAATTTATGTTCGATTTAACCGAACAATCGAATGTTGACCGCTACATTTATAAATAGCTAATGAAATATTTATGAAATATTTATACATATTGTGACTAATTATAGTCGCCAGAAAGTCTTAGGCGACCAATGATAGTCGCCTGACGACAATAGTAGTCTGCACCCACTGCCTATTGTGACCAATCAAAATTGCCACAAAGTATCTTAAGTGACCATTGATAGTCACTACAAAATACTTGTGGCGGTCAATAGTAGTCTCCACACGCTAAGTATTGTGACGAAGCATAGTTGCCAGAAAGTGTCTTAGACGACAAATGATAGTTGTCACATCACTACCAAAATACATGGATTTACCGACGGCCTTATCCGTCGGTAGTCCGTCGCCAAAAATAAATACCGACGGATTACCGACGAATATTTTGGTAAAACAGCCGTCGGGAATAACCTCGTCGCTAAAACATATCCGTCGCTACTCCGTCGCTCAGCGACGACTTAGCGACGGAATACCGTCGGCGCATTTAAATATATATAGCGACGGATTACCGACTAGCTTTCGTCAAAACATGTATCAGGATATAGGGTTAGCGACGGAAAAATCCGTCGCTAAAGAGTCGGCAAAACCGTATCAGTGATATTCTGATACGCAATATCCGTCGCTAATCCGTCGTAAATTTGTCGGTAAAAGCGTATCAGAGATTTTCCCATACGGCAGGTCGTCGTTATGCCGTCGCTAATCCGTCGAGGTGTACGACGGATTAGCGTCGTATTAGCGACAAAACATCCGTCGCTAACTGCAAAATTTATGGACATCAAACAGAACCAGGTCGACGGACATTCCGTCGCTAAACCGTCGCTCAATGTAAAATACTCCAGGCAGCGACGGATATTACGTCGCCAATCCGTCGATACATTAAATTCCTACAGTTAGCGACGGATAGTCCGTCGCCAATCCGTCGCTTTATTGAAATGCTCCAGGTAGCGACGGTTTTTACGTCGCCACTCCGTCGCTAAACTCAGTTTCTCCAGTTAGCGACGGACTATCCGTCGCTGAGTGGTCGCCAGTCCGTCGCTAACTTCTAATTTTTGAAAAAAAAATACTGCAAACAGACTCTTTCCTGTTTATACAACACATCCAACACAATATCAAACATGCAAAATATCCATATACAACACCATATATCCATATCCAACACGAATATCCAACGTATCCAATATCCAACACCATATATCCATATGCAAAATATCCATATCCGACACCAATATCCAACAAAATATTACCAACACAATATATCAAATATCCAACATTAAATTATCCAAACATAAAAAAAATATCCGAACATACAATGTATCCAAATGTCTACAAAAATTTCGACAGCACCTCCTTTGTATATCAGATCATCGCTTATAACCCAGCGTAGGTATATATCCAAAAATCACATAGACGAAATATGCACATACGAATTTAATGCACACTAATTATCCAAGAATAGACATCAATTATACTGAAGAGTAACCTAATATCCGTCGTTATACTGAAAATTTATCTTCAAGTGTGAGAACGGATGGCTCAGAATACACAACCCAAAATTCATTCTAGCATACATTAGTGTGAATCATCTATGTTCTGTACATATGGTGTAGTATATGATCTTATCGTATCTAGTATCTGAAGAACGTAACAGAATCAAGATGAACTCACATAATGTAATACTAAGACATCATCTACTACTATATAAGATATAGTGATAGGTTGTCGTATCATCATTGCCGAGGGATGAGGGTCGGAGGACAATCAACTTATCTACGGCTACATAGTTTCTGCCTCGCCAGTCGAATGGCTGCAGGAACTATATATGTCCTGATCACTATGTCGTACCGTAGATTAATGCAAATGGAGCTGGAAACAAAATACAGAAACCAAAAAACAAAATACAGAATCCAATCCCTGGGTTCGCCGAAAATACGAAACACAGAATCCAATCCCTGTATTTTAAGTGTGAGAACGGATGGCTCAGAAGACAACCAAACCGGAGAGGATACTCCAAGAGATACATCTGAGTAGGACGTATACTCTGAGAGATCACCCTTACAGAAATGATATCAGTAGTGGGATCGAATGTTGGAGAAGATATTATCACAGTATACGTCCTCTCCTCCACGATGGCTCTAGACCCATCTGCTCGTCCCTGCTTCCATTCTTCTTATTTGACTCTCTCAGCCACACATGATATCCAGCTCAAGTGTAGAGTAGGCGAAAAAAAAGGGGGCAGGAATAGGAGGGGGAAGCAGCACAGCCGGCGGCATGACCCGGAGAAAGTACAGAGGTTTTCTTCAACATACGTAGGAGAACTATAAGGATATATGTAAACACAACATATCATCTTGTCAAAGACCCTAAATGTGACAACCATGTTACCGCGGTGTCGAAAGACTAACATGTCATAATTTTATAAGCCGTGTGTTTTGACATAATCCTCCCAACCGGATTTCAGTTCTATGTAATAATGCGAGATTACGACACAGGAGGAAAGAGTTGGGATGATTATGTCAAAACACACGGCTTAGAAAATTATAACATGTTAATATTCCGACACCGCGGTAACATGGTTGTCACATTAAGGGTCTTTGACAAGATGACATATTGTGAAAAGATAAATCCTTATAGTTCTCCTACGTATGTTGAAGAAAACCTCTGTACTTCCTCCGGGTCATGCCGCCGGCTGTGCTGCTTCCCCCTCCTATTCCTGTCCCCTTCTTTTCTGCCTACTCTACACTAGAGCTGGATATCATGTGTGGCTGAGAGAGTCAAATAAGAAGAATGGAAGCAGGGACGAGCAGATGGGTCTAGAGCCATCGTGGAGGAGAGGACGTATACTGTGATAATATATTCTCCAACATTCGATCCCACTACTGATATCATTTCTGTAAGGGTGATCTCTCAGAGTATACGTCCTACCCAGATGGATCTCTCGGAGTATCCTCTCCGGTTGGTTGTCGTATCATCATTGCCGAGGGATGAGGGTCGGAGGACAGTCCACTTTATCTACGGATACATAGTTTCTGCCTCGCCAGTCGAATGGCTGCAGGGACTATGTCCTGGTCACCCATCATGGGTGTTATCTGGTAAGTATATGTAACAGAATGTATATGTTCTTATCGTATCTAGTATCTGAAGAATGTAACAAAATACAGAAACCAAAATACAAAATATAGAATCCAAAAAAGGACCCTCTGTGAGAACGGATGGCTCAGAACACAAACCAACCGGAGAGGATACTCCGAGAGATCCATCTGGGAGGGACGTATAATCTGAGAGATCACCTTTACAAGAATTATATCAGTAGTAGGATTGAGTGCTGGAGGGGATATTATCAGAGTATACGTCCTACTCAGATGGGTCTCTCACCGTTACTATTTTTTTTCTGACAGCATGGTGGATGTGCTCCGTCCACAGATTCTGGCTTCGAGCCAAAACTTTGTTCCGGAGCTCAAGTGGACATCTTTGGTGTATAGCTCGAGGGAAAGGTTCCTGACAGCATGGTGGTCTCCTCTGTCAAAGTATCCGTGCTCATCCCATATGGGTTGTGGGAAAGGTTCCTGACAGCATGGTGGTCTCCTCTGTCAAAGTATCCGTGCTCATCCCACATGGGTTGTGGGACGAGCACGGATACTTTGACAAACGAGACTACCATGCTGTCAGGAACCTTTCGCTCGAGCTATACACCAAAGATGTCCACTTGAGCTCCGGAACAAAGTTTTGGCTCGGAGCCAGAATCTGTGGACGGAGCACATCCACCATGCTGTCAAAAAAAAAATAGTAACGATGAGAGACCCATCTGAGTAGGACGTATACTCTGATAACATCTCCTCCAGCACTCAATCCTACTACTGATATAATTCTTGTAAAGGTGATTTCTCAGATTATACGTCCCTCCCAGATAGATCTCTCGGAGTATCCTCTCCGGTTGGTTGTCGTATCATCATTGCCGAGGGATGAGGGTCGGAGGACAGTCCACTTTATCTACGGATACATAGTTTCTGCCTCGCCAGTCGAATGGCTGCAGGAACTATGTTACCGCGGTGTCGTAGTCCAATATAATCCAGAGATTGACACAGTTCTAATTCATATATGTAGTCCAATACAAATAGTCTAAAACAAAAACAACCCAATAAAAATAGTCCAATACAAATAAGTACTAATAGCTAATGCTTGCCACGCTGCTCACGCAAACGCTCAGTGATACTTTCACGCAACCACCTCCGAAAAGCGAGATTTTTGGTGCGAGGAGAGGCGTCGTCCCTTGCCAGGACTGCATCAAAAGCACTCTCGGCATTACTAGCTACCGGTGCTGGATGACTAGAACTCCCGGTCTCACTAGCAACCGGTGCCACTTCCTCCTCAACTGTAGGAGGAGCCACCTCAGCATTCACTGTTTTCTTCAAACGACGTGCCGCTCCTCGGGTCATGGGTGCCATCTGGTAAGTATATGTAACAGAATGTAAAAGAATGTAACAGCTCAAATTCAAAAACCAAAATTCCTATGCCAACATGAATCATAACATATAACTTAAACCCAGACATGACATAGGATTAAACCTAATGATTTAATCATCCTTAAATCAGTAAACACAAACAGTGTACTAATTCTCAGTTTTTAGTCCAATGTAATTCAAAAGCCATCATCCCATGCCAACAAAACACTCCATACACAGAAAACAACAGATTTTTGATAAGTACTTATTTGTGTAGACAATTCATTTAAAAAGGAAAAGATGAAGTCTAAGGTCTATCACATACCCAAGTGATATAGGACCAATATTGGACTGATACTCAAACGAATGGGTCTGCTACTGCTATGGAAAGAACACTAGTTATAAACTGTGACTGAACATATAACTATAGTATGCAGGACAAAATAGTAGTAGGGTATCATCTGACTGCACACAAGGGATGATGAGCTGGGCAGGTGCAATATGGATGCAGTAAGCCACCCCAACAATGCCCGGCCCCCTCCCCCCCTGCTGCATTTAACTGCTGCTGCTGCTGCATTTAACTGCTGCTGCTGCTGCATGCTTCTGCTGCAGCTGCTGCATTGCTGCTGCTGCAATGGTATATATATATAGGCAATATGATACCATGAGATACTCTCAAGAACACATCTAAAATCTGAGAATAAATATACAAAATATTCATTCCAACAATAAATCAAACACTTGATGTGTCCAAATAGGAAGTTTCCCATATGGCGACGTGATTTAATAATACGTCGCTATTCGTCGCTCATCAGCGACGAATATTTATGCCTGTCGCAGAACGTCGCTAGCCAGCGACGTTTTGCAACGTTATTTTTATGACGTCGCTATTTTCAATAAATAGCGACGTTATTGGTCGCCGTCGCTAAATGACGTCGCTAGCCAGGAGAGAGGCAGTGACGGAGGCAGCTGCCCGCCCCCTCCCACCGCCACCTCCACACCCCCCGCCCCCTCCCATCGCCGCCCCTCCACACCCTCCGCCCCCCGCGGCCAGCCCCCCTCCACACATACCCCCCCCGCACCCCGCGGCCAGCCCCCGCCCCCATCGTCCCCCCCCCCAACGCTGCCCGCCCCCTCGATCCCACCGTCCCCTCCATACCCCCCGCCCCCCGCGCACGGCCAGCCCCCTCCGCAACCCCCCGCACCCCGCGGCCAGCCCCCGCGCGCCCCCATCCCTCCAACGCTTCCCGCCCCCTCCCACCGCCCCCTCCACACCCCCCGCCACCGCCGCCACCGCCGCCCCCCGCAGTCGACGCCGCCCCCGCAGCCCCCGACGCCCCCGGCCCGCTGTACCCACGACCACCGCGCGCACGCGCGAGAGAGAGAGAGAGAGAGAAAGAGAGAGAGAGAGAGAGAGAGAGAGGAAGAGGGAGAGGGGATTACCTTTGGGAGAGAGAGAGGAGAGGGGGTCGCCGATCACCGCCGCGGGAGAGAGAGGAGAGGGGGTCGCCGATCGATCACCGCGGGAGAGAGAGAGAGAGAGAGGAGAGAGAGTGAAATTTGGGGGGAATGAAAAAGTTCCCCCCGTCGTTTCAATTTAAGTCTGGAACGTAAATTTAGCGACGGAGTAGCGACGGATTATTCCGTCGCTAAGTAGTCAGTAAATCTCGTGCCAGAGTAGCGACGGATTATTTCGTCGCTAAGTCGTCAGTCAAATCTCGTGCCAATATTTTAGGCTTTTGCCGCCAAAATATGCGACGTTCTAGCGACGGATATAAAACCGTCGCTACTTGGCCGACGACCTATCGACGGCGTAGCGACGGATATGGACATAAAAAAATAAAAAAATTGTCCACTACTTTCCGTCTGTAGTCCGTCACAAATCCGTCGGTGATCCGACGGTAATAGCGACGGAAAATTTCCGTCGCTAAATGGCCGTCGCTAAAGTACTGTAATTTGGTAGTGATACTACCTATTATGACCAATCATAGTCAGCAGAGACAACCTTAGGGACCAATGATAGTCGCCACAGATTACTTATTGCAACCAAATGTAGTCATCATAGACTACCTATGCCAACTATTTTAGTCGACAAAGGTATTAGCACATCCCTTCCTCTAAAAAATCATACAACCTAAGGCGACAAAGTCTTCTTGGCCAAAACTTTGGAACGACAAAGACATTTTCTTGCAACAATGTAGTAGCAAAAGGTCTTTTGTGACTAAAATGCTTAATTAGTCATCCCAGACTTTGGGTCAGGAGCCTGAGGCGACGATCCTTGCGACTAAAGAATTTGGTGGCCTTAGGCAACTAATTTTACATTTAGGTGACAAAAAATTACTAGTTGCCTAAAGCCCTTTTCCTAGTAGTGGCCATTCTCCATCAATTTAACAAAGAGAATGACCATTCTCCATGCTAAAACCACGGAGAATGGCCATTCTCCTTGTTAAATTGACTAAGAATAGCCATTCTCTGTGTTAAAATGACCGAGAATGGCAATTCTCCGTCAATTTAACAAGGAGAATGACTATTCTCCATCATTTTAACACGGAGAATGACCATTTTTCATGTTAACATGACGGAGAATGGCCATTCTCCATCAATTTAACAAGGAGAATGGCTATTCTCCATCATTTTAATACGGATAATGACCATTCTCCGTGTTAACATGACAGGAATGGCCATTCTCAGTTATTTTATCACGGATCCATTCACCGTCATTTTAACACGGAGAATGGCCATTCTCCGTGCTCCGTCATTTTAACACGGAGAATGACCATTCTCCATCATTTTGACACGAAGAATAGCCATTATCCATGTTAAAATGACGGAGAATGGCAATTCTCCGTCAATTTAACAAGGAGAATGGCCATTCTCTGTCATTTTATCACGGAGCCATTCTCCGTCATTTTAACACGGAGAATGGCCATTCTCCGTGGTTTTAACACGGAGAATGACTATTCTCCGTCATTTTAATACGGAGAATGGCCATTCTCTGTCATTTTGACAGGAAGAATGGTCATTCTCCATCATTTTGACTTGGATAATGCCATTCTCCGTGGTTTTAGCACGGAGAATGGTCATTCTCCGTGATTTTAACACGGAGAATGATGGAGAACTGTTGACAGAAATCTAAAACCTAATTTCTTTTTTTTTTTTGTGAAAAAAATTGTCAGGAACAAAAATTCAAGAGTTTTTGTTCTTTCAAAACGATGCTAACTCTTATGGAAAAAAAGAAGAAGATCTTCTCTCCACAGTTGACCTAATCGTCGAAAAACTTTAAATCTCTCCACGATGCTGATGATGATGATGATGATGATGAACGATGATCGGAGTTCGACTGAAGAAAAGCACAGTGAACTACGAACGATCTTTGTGATCTCTGCTGAAGATGAGAGCAATGAAATTCAGATATCTCGTGAAGAAGAAGAAGACGAAAATCGCAATCCAAATATGAGTTTGTGCGAAGGGTAGTTATGATATTATAAATATGACAATTTTGTAAATACAGAGCATCTAAAGGGAATCTTAGAATATTTAACTTGAAAATATATAATTCTGGGCATTTCATAAAACCATCATGCGGGTGTATTTTTCATACAAACCAACCCCGAAATTGGGTTTCTCAACAATTTCCATATATATATATATATATATATATATATATATATATATATATATATATATATATATATATATATATATATATATATATTCTTTTTTTCTTTTCTTTTTTAAACCAAGGCCCGTGGACAACGCCACCTTATATATATATATATATATATATATATATATATATATATATATATATATATATATATATAAAACCAGATCGGGATCCCTGTTTTCGGAGCCCTACCGAGGCCACGCGCCTTGGCCGTTGGATCGTGCGGCATCGTGTGGGCTCCGCTTGATCCGATGGTGTAGGAGGAGGGGAGAACTTTCGCAGGACTCCGCGGGGTACATATATATATATATATTATTTTTATATAATATCGTGATCTCGTTCCATTTGAACACAAAACTAAACCTACACTTTCACCAAATTGCATTGCTACTTGATGGAATCACACATCTTACCCTCCATCTTGGGCCCAGAAGATAGACTCAGCTTTGAATTCAATCCGTATAATCTCTCTAACTCAGAGGTAACCGTGTAATCCCTCCAACTTGGGTAACCAAACCACACTCTTCTGGTACAAACAACATGAATCGCACTCCACCTTGGACCATGAGGTCGAGTACTCAAAGTTAACTGTGTAATCCTTCCAACATTATGGGCCTAGTCCTGACCACCTTATGAAGATAACTCAACCCATAAACCAACTTTATTCTGATCACTGGCAGAACCACGTTGTGGACTAGGGTGAGCTAGCTGCAGTCCACCCAATTTTTTTTCTATTTTTTTATTTGAGTTAGTCCACGTACAGTCTACTATGTCCATTCCAGTTTAAATTTATGGTTCCGCCTTTAATTCTGATAAACATATGTGAGGTCAAACACTCTTCTATGAATATAGAGAACTTGGTTAAGGACAAGGAGGTAAGGCCTTCCCAACTTCTCGGTTACCATGGACCATGAACATGGATGACTTTCTTGGTTGGTTACTGGAAGTTGAATACATTTTGATATTTCATGAAATTCCAACAACAAAGCCTGTTACTGTAGTTGCTTACATGACGGAGCATACGTTTGGTGAAAAAAATCTATATAGTAACGTTAAAGAGACTTTAAAATCAAGATTCATAGGATTTCTTCCTACCCCAGAACAACGCTATCTATCCCCAATCTCTCCGTTACTTTGTCAATATTGTTTAAATGGGAATCACTTGATATTTATGTATAGAGCCATTTAACCCAATATTATTTTTTGCTATATTGTGCATATAAACAATTTGACTCACATATGCGAACCCTAGTGGTCAATGAGGAGAGGCATAAGGCTGAGGGATGGTTGGGTGGCTGGTTGTCTCATAATCGAGTCACGGTTCATATGTTGTAAAAAATAAAAAATGCAAACCTGTCAAAGTGAAAGAGTTGTCCTTAAATTCAGAAAAAAAGAAGAAGAAGGCGTCCATATATCATTCTGGAAGACATACACGTTCAGCCTAATTCCTTTGCTTTTTATGCAAAGAATTTAGGTTTTTTGTGTGGTTCGATTAGGATTCTAGCTAGGAACAGTATATATGATCAGGAGTCCTGAGAAAAGTACAATGCCCATGGATTCGAACTGGCGGCTGCCGGCGATGAGTTTAGATGGTAGTGTTGGCTGAGATTGTGGCCATGCAACAGCTGCAACGGCGACAACGACGACGACGACAGGTTGCTGTTACAGTTAGCAGCGGGAATGTAGGAGACTTTGTTCACTGCTCTTAGCTCCATAACCTCCTTCTGGAGCCTCTTGTTCTCTTCGGCCAGGTTCTGGCACCACCTCTTCAAGTACTCGCACTCGACCTCCGTCTGCTTTAGCTTTGTTCTGTAAATGCAAGCAAGGAAAATAAATAAATTAAAGTCTTCATCAATTCACTTGAGAATAAGAAAATCATCATCATTGTTTCAGTACTGTTATAGCAAAATTTCTCGATTCATACCTAGCTCTTCGGTTCTGGAACCAGACCTCGACTTGTCTAGGCCGCAGATTCAGCTGCTTCGCCAGCGCCTGCTTCTGTTTCTGCACATCAATCCGTCGCCGAGATCAGTATACGAAGCAATGCAAGATCCGCGGTCGCAAATATACTCAAAGAACAATGAAAAAATATATACATACAGGATTGAGAGTGCTGTTCTCCTTGAAGCTTTCTTCCAGTACGAAAGTCTGGTCCTTGGACAGCCGGAGCTTCTTCGAGGAGCTGTATCCGTCCTCCTCGCCCTCGTTCTCCTCCCTGTCGCTCCTTTTCCCGCTCGGACCCGACAGCGTGCTGACAGGTGACCACGCGCCGGCCTCCTCCTCGTCGCTGTAGACGCATTGGGCCTTCGAGGTGGAAGGGGCGCCCAGGGAGGGGAAGAGCGTCAGCTTCAATGGGAAGCGGCTCACGGAGGTGCTAAGGCTGAGGCTGAGGCCGAGATCTTCGTTCTCCGCTGGCATCATGATCTTTAGAGTTTTCTGTGTTTGGTTTGTGAGTGAAGAATCAGGAATCAGAAGAAGATGTGAGAATGAATCAGGAACGATGTGGGTTTAAATAGAAGTTTGATGTTAGGGACTCTCTGTCTATAATTAGGTAATTGATCACATGGGAGAGGGATGCTTCTGGAATTTGTGTGATGATGAAAATTGCATTAAGAAGCTAATTACATTGCCAAATGGACAAGTGAAAGAGATGGGCAGGGCCGGCCCATGGGGTTGGGTTGTCTTAGTCGGAGCTAATTTTGGTTGTTCCTTGTCTCTTGACTCTAGAAAAAATATTAAAAAATTACAACAAGCTGAAAGCTATAAATGTTGTAGCCAAAGAAAATAAGACCAATAATTTCTGTCAAATGCTAATAAGCCAGTCGTCTCCGGTTCTAAAAAAAAAAAAATTGTAGCATGTTTACTTTATCTTATTAGTAAATAAATAATCTTTCATGTAATTTTTTTTTTCATAACATTTTAAGTTTACTCCGAAATAAACTAAAATTCAGACTCTGTTCTTGTTTCCAAAGACATCATTTGGTTCATTGAAAGTGTTTTTGGTAAGCCTTAATCCAGCAAAGTGTAAACCCTTAGGGGGCGTTTGGTACGCGGTATTTTTTTTTTATTCCCGAAAAAATTTAAGATGGGAATCTATTACCACGTTTGTTTGGCTTATAAAAAATTTATTTTCGGGAATTATAAATACCCAGGTAAATAGTTTACCCACAAAACATGGGAATTCTATCCCTTGAGAATAGGTGGGTATTTTTTTTTTTTGCCCGGACAAAAAAAAAAAATTGTCTAAATTTTTTTTCTTTTTTTTGATCAATTTTGATTAGTTTTGAACATTTTTTTCTTTTTTTGTCGTTTTTATCGCTTTTTTGTCATTTTTGTCGTTTTTACCAATTTTTTGTCATTTTAAGCGATTTTTGTCGTTTTTACCCATTTTTTTCTTTTTGTCACTTTTTGATTATTTTTTGTCGTTTTTATCGCTTTTTTGTCATTTTTACCAATTTTTTGTCGTTTTAAGCAATTTTTTGTCGTTTTTATCCATTTTTTGTCTTTTTTGTCACTTTTGATTATTTTGTCCTTTTTACCCAATTTTTGTCCTTTTTGTCGCTTTTTTGTCAATTTTTGTCGTTTTAAAGCGATTTTTTATCCTTTTTTTAGCTTTTTTTTTTGTTATTTTTACCGATTTTAGTCGTTTTTTGTCGTTTTTGTCGCTTTTTGGTCATTTTTACTGATTTTATGGCATTTTTTGTCATTTTTTGTCGCTTTTTTGTCGCTTTTACCGATTTTTTTGTCGTTTTTTTGTCGCTTCTTGGTTATTTTTTGTCGTTTTAACCGATTTTTTGTTGTTTTTAACCTTTTTTGTCGTTTTAACCGATTTTGTCTTTTTGTCGTTTTTATCGATTATTTTTCGTTTTTTGTCATTTTTTTGGTTATTTTTTGTCGTTTTAACCGATTTTTTTGTTGTTTTTAAACTTTTTTTGTCGTTTTTAACCAATTATTTGTCGTTTTAACCGATTTTTTTTGTTATTTTTTGTCGTTTTTGTCGTATTTTGATTTTTTTTGTCGTTTTAACCGATTTTATGTCGTGTTTTCGTTATTTTTGTCGTTTTTACCCTTTTTTTTTGTTATTTTTTGTCGTTTTTACCCTTATTTTGTTATTTTTTGTCGTTTATACATTTTTTGTCGCTTTTTGGTCATTTTTGTCGTTTTAAACGATTTTTTGTCGTTTTTCATCGTTTTTGTCGTTTTTTGTTATTTTGTCGTTTTTACCATTTTTTCGTTTTTTACCGATTTTTTGTCGTTTTTACCGGTTTTTTTATATTTGTTCATTTTTTTTTCGTTACTATTTTTTTTTATTTTTTTTCGGAAATATTTATATTGTCACCAAACATGGGAATGTAATTTTTCAGGAAATTTAATTCGTTGAAATTTGATTTCCGGAAATATAGAATTTTCGGCTATATAGTATTCCGCATACCAAACGCCCCCTTAAAAGTGTACTTTGAAACTTTAAGGTCCTCTTTCAAAATCCAATTTCAATATAAACTCTCATTCCTAAACCAAACAATATCTCAATCCACGTTTCAAGATCTGGGTACTACTACTAATTAATCTAGGATAAATTTCATTTAGGTCCCTGCATAGTTAAATGGCAATTGGTCGAGGTACACTTTGCAGTAGGTTAAACTATGTTATACTTTAGTTGTGGTACATGTGTATATATTGTAAAGAGGATCCATGCCAAAATACTAACTTGGTTGACTACGCATAAAGACCTGACCAATTTGCAAAAGGAAGGTTGCAGGAACCTGGACCAAATTGTCCCTTAAAGATCTTGGTGCATGCAAGCAAGGCTAAGTAGGTAGTTGTTGATTTTGCTTCAACAGCCATGTCGATTTGCCGAAACTTAGGGGTTATGATCCATCCATACTCAGGGCCGGCCCAGGAGTTGGATTGTCCTAGTCGGAGTCAGGGCCGGCTTGGAGGGTTAGATTGTCCTATTATGAAGCTAATTTTGGTTGTCTCGTGACCTTTATTATCAGCTGGTCCTGACGGTCATCTGTGACCATGACCTTTGGTGGGATCATGTTGAACCTGGAAGGTTGACCTAGTAGAGGGGGTTTGTCCAAGTCCCAAGTCTTGTCTGACTTATCCTAGGGCCAGCCCTGGTCGGAGTTAATTTTGGTTGCTCTTTGTCCTTGACCCCAGAAGAGAGGGTACCATATTCGGTACCGCGAAGGCTCTATTGACGAAGAACTGGAGACTTAGGAACCTGGTGGTTATCCTAACCGGAGGGTTGTCCAAATCCGATGACTTGTCTAATTTATCACAGGGCCGGCCCTGGTGAGACTTAGACAATGCAATGGGACGTCCCACTCCAATACATAAAAATTAAGGATCATCCCACATGGAAGGAAGCTAACTACTTTCAGATGTTGGCTAATAAATTAATTAACATGTCAATCATGATTAAGTGATCCGCACGAGCACTGCATACAAGGGCGGAGCCAGAAAAAAATTTTAGGGAGGGCTAAGCAATCGATAAAAAAAAAAAAAAAAAAAAAAACCTATACAGCTACTACAATGGGATTCGAACCAGAAACAAAAGTTATCAAATCACATTCACTCAACCACCTGAGCTACAACTTTCATGTGATATATACTACTAGCTTCTACTACTTATTTAAGCCCGGGCTACAGCCCGGAACAGCCCGCCTTACGCTCCGCCCCTGACTGCATAGTTGTCCCACATGCCCATATTAATCATAACCCTCCTCTTCTCTGCAACTTGATCACAATCATTATGAACCCACTTGATTATTACTCCATCATCAGTCAAGATTAGCGAGCTCCCCAAAGTCTCGAGTACTGGCTACTGCTCCTGCATGTGATTGCTACCTGTATCCAACCTGAGTGTCGCGACCGTACCCGACACGTGCATCTTTCCTTGCCTCGATGTCCCCGGGTTTCGCTGGGTTTGTCGAGCCTAAGTAGCACTTAAATTAGTTTGAATAATATCAACGTATGGTATTGGTGTATGAAATGATTAGAAGCTTAATTTACTCGAGTGGTGCAATATTCCTTGAAGGAGCTACGTGCATGTGCATGTGGAGCCTTCGTGGATTGGCGAGGAAGACAGCGGTGCGCACGGACGGTCCACACGTGGGTTGGTGCTCATCATGTCGACCCGATCGAGGAATGCATGTGATGCTGCGTTCGAAAATAAATGAGGTCGGATTAATCATTGGGAATTCCAGGGATCGATCTTAGGTTTTTTTTTTTTTTTTTCCTTGCACCTTCTTGTTTCAGGAGGGCATCTCCAACCCAATTTTGGTATAAATAAACGAAGTTTTTATTGAAAAAAGTCCTCTCAAATGCAAATATTAGATAAGTTATGAAGTTGACATAGCACGACATGACAAAGGCATTGTAAAGTTGGTTGTATAGTTCTTGGCAATGTACTTGACAATGACTTTAACCCCACACATCAATTATGAATAAAAATATTTAGAAAGAAACAAATAAGGGAAGAAATTGTCTTGAAACTTGAAAAAAAAGAGAGTAGATTTTATTGTCTTCTCAATACTTTTGCATTTGAGAAGATTTTTCTACTTCATTGACTTGTGTGAATATAATCTTGTCATCTAGGAAAGACATTATCTTGTACCTCATATCACACATGATAGGAATCACATTACATTACACGACATTAGGCTTGGGGATACTCTTAGGATGGTTGGTGCACGTCTGGTCTGGAGAGTGCACTCTGGAGTATAACGAAGAGCATCTCCAATTAATGCTAATGTAAGTTTGGTAAAAAGTTATTGCCACAGAGGAATGACAAATTTTTACTGAAAACGTCATTCTCCAATGCAAATGCCAAATAAGTTATGAAGTTGACATAACAAAGACATGGTGAAGTTAGTTGTCTAGTTCTAGACAAGGGTAAATTGCAAAAAAAAAACCCTCGTTAAATATACGCCTTTTGCGTAGAAAGACCTTTTAGAATTTTTTGGCAGTTTACCCCTCCTTAGATTATAAATCCGCTCGATTAGGTCCCTCCAGCCAAATTTTAAAAAATTTATACCTAAAATATCCTTGTCCCCTTCTAACTCCTGCCCCCGCCCCCCTCCCCCCCCGGCGGCGGCGAGCCCCCAGCCCCCCCGACCCCCCCCCCCCCCTCGCCGGCGATCCCCCAACCCCCCCGATCCCCCCCCCTCGCCGGCGAGCCCCCAGCCCCACCCTCCTCGCCGGCGAGCGCCCCCCCCCCCCCCCCGACTCACCCCCTCCTCCTCCCTCGCCGGCCTCGACCCCCCTTCTCCTCCTTCGCCGGCCCCGACCCCCCTGCTCCTCCTCGCCGACGAGCGACCCCCCGACCCCGCCCCCCCCCCCCCCCCCCGCCCGACCCCCCACCACCCCTCCGCCTCCCTCGCCGGCGAGCGCACCCCCCTCCTCCTCCTCGCCGGCGAACACAACCCAAACAGCCGAAGAAGGAGGAGGAGGGGTAAAATTATCATTTGGGAACAAAATGAGCATATTTCATACTTTTGAAAATTTTAAGAGCATGGAGTCTTTTAGTGCAAAAAGCGAAAATCTAACGAGGTTTTTTTTTTGCAATTTACCCTCTAGGCAATACACTTCACAATGTCTCTACCTCCACATCATCAATTATGAATAAGAAATATTTAAAAATAAACAAAAATTTGTCTTAGAAGTTAAAAATGGTATATTTTATTGTTTTTTTAATACTTTTGCATTAGAGAAGATTTTTCTATTTTACTGTCTTATATAATATTGCCACATAAGAAATATGTTGTCTTATGCCTCATGGCACATAGAAATCATATCACATCACAAGACAATAAGGTTGGAGATGCTTGAAATGAGCAAATGTGGGCATCATGATTCATGACATGAAAGAGGAGTGTATCTTTTCACGTGAATCCTCTCACTTTCTATTGTTGTTGATAATTTCGTACAAGTATATACCCAAATTGAATCACAAGTGGTTTTCAAAGAAAAAGTCTTGGCTGTTAAGAGAGTGACATTGATAAAATCTGCTAAGCAGAATCATCTCTATTGTAAAAGAAGAAAGCAGTGAAGACTATTGTAATGATTTGCTAAAGAAGTTGGTAGAATAGCATACTGGGATGGTCAAAACCACCATTTTCTCAAAGCAAGATCCAATTATATTTCTCTTGGATTCGCTTCAGAAACCAGCAAGTGCTAATTGCAAAGATAATCGAACATTTGGAACGCTCTAGTATCACCTCCCTTCAAGGAGAAAGCGTTGGTGGATCAGTCGAACTAGCAGTGCTTGAGCCATGTTGCAAAATATATTGGTTGCCGCTAGATAATGATATATCATTTTTTAGAAAATTATTCTCTTTCTGATTCTTAGCACCAAGTGCTAGTAGTCTCCTTATTTTTCATATAGCCGGGATCCGACGTTGATTTTCGATTGAAATATCCAGGTTTTGGACAGCTGGTTAGTTTAGCTATCACTGCTGCGGTTGTTTGGCTGCGTACTCCCCGTCCGCGTATCTCAAACTAACCCTATTTCATAGGAGAGCCACCTGTGGATCAGTTATAAAACTGAACAATCCACTAACAACTTGAAGCTAAAATTTAATAGTAACTCCCTAAAATATGGTAGTTACGAACTGAAGAACTAGTTAGTTGGCTACAACAGAGCTACAACAACGGAGATATTTACGTTGCTCTTGTGCCCGCATGTTCGAAATACGTCATCAAAGCGTCACTTTGCGTCCTTCGCTCGCTCCCGAGGGCATGGCTCTGAAAGAATCTATATATCTAAGAAATGGTGACAAAAACAATTGTTGATTGTGAAAATTTGAACATTGTCCACTATAAAAAATCTCACCATACTAATGGCTTAAACTAACACACCACCACATGTATACAAGTTAATAATTGAATGATCAAATATTGAAAAATGCGATTTATTCCAAAATAAAATGTGGTTGGCCCGGATCACAAATGAACAAATCCAACAAATCCCCAACAACTATGGGGGTTCTGAAAGGGGAAGATTTGATTGAGGTTTCTATTTTGATAGTGAGCATTCCCTCTTTTCTAATTGCACATTGGCCTTGTGTTGCACGGATATGGATAGAGCACAACACATATTTGATAAAATACATATTTTGATGTATCTTAATATAGTTTGGAGGATGGAGGTGCTCAATTTTTTAGGTCTTGGACAAAATTCCAAAAGATACCCTCTTGTACACAGATAAGTTATTTTACTATATCAAAAAGATTTATTAATTTTATTTCAATGATAAGAATTTACATCCCACCAAAAACATATTACGATGAAAATTGAAGTGTTTACATGCTTCATCTCAATGGTAAGAGTTTACATGACCCACCAAAAATATTACAATAAAAAATTCAAGTTATTAAATGCTTCATCTTCATTTTCATAGACATTTCATCTTCCAAAAGGCTTTTAGATGTTCCAAAGCGACAAAACGTGCTAAAGACACCTATAAACTAAAGTAGTAATGAAATTTCAACCAAAATAATATCTTAAAATGACTTCTTCTTAGCATTTTAGAAGCAAATCATCCATTATATCTCCATAGTCAGATGTTACAACATATCATTTTCAATGCATAAAATTGCTATCACATTCAACCTATCTTGATTCACAGCAGATAAGATCCTAATTATTTTAATTTGGAAAAACTTTTTTATGAGGATGCCATATTCACAGATAAATTCAATAATATTCAGTTCATAAAATAGCTTGTTTGTTTGAAAATTTTGGTGCCCCCTTAGCTTGTTTGCCCTAAGTTGTCGTCCTAGTTGTCCTGGGCTAGGGCCGTCCATAGTGTGTCCAACACGACACGTCTCAGATTTTTGGAGTGATTATACTTCAGAGCAGATACAATTATGACCCTCAATTTATTTTTTTAAATTTTTTTAGAATAATGCCTTACTCCAGTTGTATTAAATTTCCTATAATCAATATCTAGTATCATCGGACTGGTAAATTCCTCTACAATCAACATCGAACAGTAGAGTATTCAAATTAGACCTGATTCGCCTTAAACTCTAAAGTTCAAAGAAGATAGGTTTGCAAAATAAATATATATATATATATATTTGAAACATGGTAAATTGTTTCTGGAATCGTTCCCACTGGGATTCGAACTCCTGACCACTTGGGCCGCATGCATCTTTCTTAACCACTAGGCTAGAGGTCATTTTATATATATATATATATATATATATATATATATATATATATATATATATATATATATATATATATATTGTTTTTAATTGATTTGAAATCAAAAAAAAAAAAATATATATATATATATATATATATATATATATATATATATATATATATATATATATATTGTTTTTAATTGATTTGAAATCATATATTGATTAAAAGTAAAGAAGGTTCCTGTGATTAATTACATAGGTTGCAGTTTTCTCAAAAGTCAAAACCCAAACCAGGTAGTTCAGCTTGGAAACTTTCTGTTTAGGTTCAGATATCTTTCTAAGTCAAATATTAAAATTCTGCTTAAATAAATAGCTTCATGATAACTGAGTCATTTCTCAAATCTCAATCATTAACAAGCTCAATCAACATACTGAGAGAAAAAAAAAAATCACACATCTTGCTGTCCACAGTAAATGATGACTCTTATATATATGTACTAAACATCATATATAGATTATATATAGATATGAATCATATGATACATAATATCATCATAGTGCTTAATATATAATTTGATAATTTACATGACATTTTGTTATGATTATCATGGAAGTATTATTAACAGTGGCACACGAGTGTGGCATAGTTGTCCCACATGCTCGCTATTAATCATGAACCGCTTCTATACCAAGTACCGACCAACAAGATATGTAAGCGAGAAACAAGGATATAATATACTTAGTCTAAGAAATCTAATATTGAGCTGTAATTTTCGATCGATCTGGTCAACACAAGCTTGAACTAATAATATGCGACGTTGAATAAATAAATCCGAACCTTACAAGCCGGCTTGTTGTATTATATAAGAACAATATCTTACTACATTAATATCTATACTATTATATAATAAGTAAAAGTTAGAGACTTTAATTTACAGTGGAATTTATATATTCCAAAAGTGTTCTTAAATATATATTCTAATTAAAATTGTTCATTAAATTTTAACATATATAGTTAGATAATTATGGATATAAAAAAAATTGGACTGTTGTTTGCTCTTTCCATGTAGAAGAATATTAAAGAACTGTTGTTTATCTGTCAAGTAGTAAAAAAATGAAGGTACTATTTATGAAATATCGTGTATTACACGTGGATATATACTAGTACATGTTAAATTTGGTATCAAAGTTCACAAACACTTTCAAACTAATTTGGTATAGCTCACCGAGTACACTTTCATTTTGGTCCAACG
Source organism: Iris pallida (assembly GCA_029216955.1). NCBI lineage: Eukaryota > Viridiplantae > Streptophyta > Magnoliopsida > Asparagales > Iridaceae > Iris > Iris pallida. The sequence goes on from JANAVB010040820.1 coordinate 2,386,017, forward strand.
TTCATGAGCTAATAAGCATGTTACTTTTTCTATAGAGAAGTAAGCTCGAACTTTATTTTCCTTCGAGAGCACAAAATAAGCAAAGGAAAAAAAAAAACAGGGGACACTGAGTAGCTGCAGTAAAACAATTGTGAATTGAACATAGGGCTCCTTTTGGGATTGCTAGTTTTTCTTTATTTAATTAGGATGTCTTAAATTTAAAAAAAAAAAAAAGAAGAGATGAAGGATTGTACTTGAGATTTCTCGATTTATTTACCACTTAAACTAGCTACTACATAATAATGTTTTTATTTTAAAACACCAAGCATATTATATATATATATATATATATATATATATATATATATATATATATATATATATATATGTCCTAAGAAAACATAATAATATATATATATATATATATATATATATATATATATATATATATATATATATATATATATATATATATATGCCCGAAGAAAACATAATAATACATCGATAAATGTACATATTACATAAATATTTTCACAAACATATTAATAAATGCACATTTTAAGTAAAATCTTGTTTTATTTAATATGCTACATAACCCTATATATATAGAGAGAGGTGAGATCGAAATTTTTGCAATGAAGTATTTCTAAATATTTTCGGACTAGCGTATTTTTGGGACCGTACACTTAGTTTCTTAACTATCTAAATTCTTGCAAAATTTTGAACAAATATATAGAGTCCAAACAAACAAACAAACTCAATAATTATTATTTTGAGAACATTCGGAATGGTTAAAGTTGGTCCGTCCCTTGTTGAACGTACACTAAAAAGTTTGATAAGAAGGAACATGAGTTTGCAATATGCCATATTCTCTTATTTCCAACAATTCCAGCAAAGTACATGTGAGTTCTGACCTGTAGCTGAGATTAGCTTATAACTGCTTTATACTACCTATAGATGATGACTATATAAAAGTAAAGATTAAAGTTTAAGTAGCTTAGAGTTGGTGTTTTCTTTGCTGGATTTGCAGGTCGGTTGATTGCATGTGGATCGCCGGGAATACAACAATGCATACGTACGGTCCTACGTAGTGGAAGGTTGGTGCATGTCTGGTCTTGTGGTCAAAGGTTCCAACTTCCAAACGAATTCTTCATTCAACGGTCCAAATATTCCAACCAATTTGGATTTTTTTTGTTTTTTTGAAACCTTAGGCTTTGCATGATTGTGTTTGTTCAATGCTTCCAAAGCATTGATGGATTGTGAGGGGCTGTCCCAGGATATATTTTCTAATTTTTATTAATGTCATAATTCTGAGTGGTGCGAAGAATCAAGTTTGGGTAAAATGAGGTGTAGACTGATTCATATGAAAAGAAAAGAAAAAAGTTGTGCTCTGCTTAATGTTGGTAAAGGTTCGGACAATGAAGGGAGTAACTAAAAGTCTTCGGAAGCGCGGAACCAGAAATTCAAATTGGATGGACTGGGTTAGACTGAGATTGGATGGGATATGAATTGACTCATATGTGAAAAAAAAATTAAAAAACTAATTTGGTGGTGTGTGTGTGTGGTTGGGGGGGGGGGCGGGGGGGGGGGGGGGGGGGGGGGGGGGGGGGTGGGGGTTGGGACGGCCTGGATCTTATCGTAGCCGTAGTTCCATCCTTGATTCATATAATTTTGGCTTGGGAATAAGGATTGCATGCCGAGCGGAGCAGAAAAAAAAAGAAAAAGATGTACATATTTTTCAAACAATTTAGTTGTATTTCAAAATTTTGAAGTGTTACACCTAATAAATTCAAAGAATACAGAAGTTAGAGAGCAAAAAATTCAATGAAAATGAATGCAATTTGAAATTATTGCCTAGGAAAGAATAGAGTAGTTACAAATGAATTATGGAGATTCTTCCGATTCCTCTCATTTTGAATTGCAGTATCTACTGTCAACTACAGCTGGCTATGGCTGCAGAACAAGAAGTCCTTAGTGTGAATGCTGAAGCTATGGTTCTCCAATGGTTAATTAATTCACTGTTCACCTCTACTTATGTACGTGGACTTGCTAAGCATGACATTATTATTTATTGATGTTATTTTCACGGTTACAATAATCGTACAAAGTACGCAGAAAATCCAAAAATACTTGTACAAAGACACTTATAATAAGGGAAATGAAGATTACAATGACTAGAATTATAAAGCTCTCAAACTTGCAACATATATGTCAATACAACACTTTGAAACCAGAAACATAATATGAAAAGAACTCTTGAGAAGGAAACTCGTTGGGTGATGACGATCACCGTTGCTCAAAGCAAGATTAGATTTTCTTTCGTCGATCTACTCCTATGAACCGGCAAGTTCTGAAACACAAACTTCTAGAAAACTCACTTGTCACTCCTTCACGGACAGAACTTGGACTCCTCGAATTGATAGTACTTCGTTGTTTCGAATGGTTGTTGCTAACTTTACTCTCGTAGCATATAGTCACATGTTCTCACTTACAAAAGAAACACATGATTATATAGGGGAGCCAACCCTCCCAGCAGTCTACTACCCATTATGAGTAACAAAACTGGAGAATAACTTCCCTTTAAATGTACGGTTACAAACAGTAACCTCCACCAAATGACAGTTACACTCCAGGAGCAACGAACATCCAATTCCGCGCAACAGTGCAACACAACAGCATTTTTGTGTGGAAACACAGTTCCGTGCAGCTCCGTGCTCAATTCACGTGCCCACGTGCAGCTTAGCGTCTCCATGCGTCCGCACAACTCTGTGCGCCTACGCCCCCACACAAATACTCTCTGTAACAACTCCACTTCACCGTCTTCGACTTTTTTCTACTCCCGACAAATGGATGACGTTCGTTGCACTATGGGGGTCTTCTTCACATATATAGGTTGAGAATCCTGCCCAACACCAATAATAAGGAAAGCTAATCTTCTTATAAATCACATAAATCTTGAGTTACCGCTATGTTTTAATATCTTGTTTGGAGTCTGGCCCAAGGAAAGGAGGCCAAGCCTGTCTTCCAATAGACAAGAACATGGCAGAAATCCTAAACTTTCAAACAAAGTCCTCCGTTGGTTGCCTGCCGGTGGTGCTTTTCACCTGCCGACTTAGTGGCTCTTAAATTTTGAGAGACATAACTAGTATTTTCTATAAATTCCACTTCGGCAACCCATTCCTAATGAGATCTCAATGTGTCGACACTGTGTCCGACTTGGGTGATCCTTCATCATCTAATCCTTCTTCCTCTGCTTCCAGGAATAAGACACTCACCTCTTGGTCATCCTCATTATCTTCCCAATCAAGATAGGGTGCTGCATGTTGTTATGTCATTTTTATTCATCTTCAAAGTTTCGCAAGGATGAACAGAAGTTAGCATTGGGTTTATACAAAAGAATATAAACACTTCTGTTTCAAAAAAATTATATTTATATCACAAAGAGATGATTGCTCTGTAAAATATTTCAATTAAACACAAACTTCAAGTCAATTAGTTCACGATATCATGTTTCTTTGTTTGGATTTCTCTGATGCACATAACTTAAACTAGGGATCATCGTTTGGCCTTTGACCGGGCTCGGGCGGACGTCCAAGCTTGTATCTAGCAGCTTCTGGCCGGACTCGGACGGACGGATGCATAGTCCAAGTCCGACCCTATACTAATATGGACCGGATCGGACTATCCTAATGACCGGACTCTATCAGACTTTGGCCCATCGGGCCGGACGGACTTTTCGGACGCCCAAAGATTTCGGACCAAATGATGATCCCTAACTTAAAGGAGAACGACAAAGACTGCCCAAGCTTTGCTTCTAATCATTTTATCAAATTGAGCCTTCAATTAAGCCTGACGATCCGAAACAAGCCGAACTCAAGCTTCAGATCTTGTTATCTAAAGATGTCTCTAGAAATGTGGCAGAGCATGAACCTGAAGTACTGTCACACGAATGTTCAATATCACTACCTACATGCATTATTTTACCTATATATATCACTAATGCGTTAAATTTTCCTAAGATCATCTGTTTATGTGCTCGCGCAAAATGTACTAAAATCATTTTGACATGTTGTCTAAGTTATTTTGCACGCTTAACTTATTCAACAGCAATATTAACTGCAAATCAAAATCCTTTTTCCTATGAGCGACTAATACCTAAATTTGTGTGCTTTATAGGATCATCCAGGTTGTGTGCTTAGTAAGTTGGAACTTGGAAGCGAACTATGGAAGTTGTCTAACCTTCTGAAGCTTATTATTATGAAGTTTGTTGGCTCTTTTGTGTTATTGCTTGTGGACAACTTGAAGAAGACTATTATGATTAGTAAGCTTCCGATGAATGGTGCATTTATGCTGCTTGGGAAACTAGTTGATTGAATAGTATAGCTAGGAAAGTATTACGCAGAAATGTAAAGAACTCAGGTCTCGTTTGGTACACTGTAACGCAGAATTTTTTTTTTTTCTTCCTTTGATTACATTGTGATTACGATTACATTACAGTGAACCAAACGGGTTCTCGGTGTCAGATATAGATAATACATCAGCAGTTGTTCTGATATTTACGATTCCTGTAAAATCTCAGTGGTAAATGTGGCCGTTACATGTATGATCAAGAATCAATTTGCTTAATTGCGGCCGCTTGATGATTGCCTGATATATCTTGATTCTACTGCTATGAAGATGATTGGTGATAATTGTTACAGACATACGATTTATAAGTTGCTGATATTTGTTTATAGTTCTGATGCATAATCAACTTCAACGTTTTTGAATATGCTGTATTTTTTGATGAATAAATACTGTCATGTACATATGTTTTCCTTGAACCATAACGCAATCTCTGCAAAGATTGAGGAATAGGCAATTATGCAGTCCCAGTAGTTTTGGTGGTCATGTTCAACTGCAGAACCTTCACTCCGATGAGCGCCAGCAGCGTACAGGACGGTACAAACACGACGTCAGGGACGAGGTGGAGACGGAACCTCTTGAGCTGTGGAACACTCTCCCCCGACTTCTTAAGCACCATGGCAGCCGTGGGAGCCACCATCCCTGTCATCACGATGACGCCGTCGTTCGACTTTGATTCGGAGACGTAACTCCTCATGAGATCAAGAAACAGACCCCTCCGCTCGTCCTTCTTGGACTCATCGTCCTTTATGAGTTGCCACTTCTCGTAACATTTCTGCAAATTGTCCAATGTCAAAACACACATAACGCACTAAAGTTAATCCTAATTATCAATCATAAGGATTTTGATGACAAATGAGAAGATTAGACAGACCTCTTCATAAGGGAAAAACATAAATATTAAGGGCACTAGAAAATTTACTAGGGACAATATTCAGGACTGTCAAATTCTTTTAAAATTTTGCTATTTTAGAACTATCAATTTTTTTACAAAATCAAGACTGTCAAAATTTTGACAGTCCTGAATATGTACAGGACTGCTTAGGACTATTTGATAGTGATGAATATGTACATAACTGCAACAACAACAACAAAAAAAAAAAAGAAAGAAAGAAGAAAGAAAGAAAAAGAAAAGAAAAAAAGAAAAGGAAAAAAAAAAGAGAGGAGAGAGCACACTTGCAAGTTGGAGGTAGAGCCTAACTCACCCTTATTTCCTGGACAGGGGGTGCTCTGAAATGTCTACCGGGCATGACCGCATTGAAATCACTGCAACAACAACAAAAAACCAAAATATATATATATATATATATATATATATATATATATATATATATATATATATATATATAGACAGTTCTATCATACGCACGCGAGATTGAATGTAACCAAACGATTAGATGTACTATGTAAGAGTTTCTTACTTGCAAACATTAAGAAAAGCGACGTGGAAACCCTCAAAATCCTGAATGTTATTGCCAAAGTATTTTGAGAAGACTTTATCTGTAGAAAAAGATTGCACGCTGGGCATCCCTGTGGCAGTAAAAGAAAAAGAAAAAAAAAGAAAGAAGAAAAGTTATTGAGATCTGAAAAAAAAAATTGGAAATTTTTTTTTTTAAAGAAATGAAGTTCTATCATTTCCAAAGGAATGGCGAGCCTAGTCAGAGGTTGATGCAGGAAGGAGCTTTACCGAACTTCTGCAATATGCTAATGGTGAGCCCCATACTGATAATAGTTTGGATCAAGGAAAGCTTGGTTTGTATGAAGAATGTGACAGTTTTGTGAATTTATATTGGAAGAAGAGCGAGGAGAGGAAGTTTGGAATGTGTGCCTTTCCCTCCTCAACTGTTACTACTAACATCACAAAGGCTACGTTCTTGTGAAAACGTAGGTTAGAGGTTAATTAAACCTCAGCTTCCAAGTCTTTTTCAGATTCCTACAAGGCAAGGCAACGGTCTGAGTCAGGTTTATGCCTCGCTTGACCCGAATCAAACCCGGGGATTACATGTCCTCGGCATTTGGTATTAGAGTTCCATGTCATTTTTCGAGACTTTCTGAATTTAGTTAGAACACGTTGGAATTTTCAGAGTTTTTTTTTTACATTTTTGAGTTTTTTTTGTTACGACAACCCTAAATAAGTAGAATATTATCTCAAACATCAAGTGGATATCTCTATTTTTATCTCATTTTCCACCGTCTCCGACCGTGTCCAATTAGTCATAAAATTTTAATTTCATCCAAATAATATTTCATTTGAGTCGTTGTCCCTGATCAATATTTTATCTATATACCGATTAATGTAACAATATTCACTTTTCGTGCAGTTGGAACCACACTCATGACATGTGAACTCGAGGTGTAAATCCGAGATTCGGGACTCGACAGATTTTACCTCGTACCTATTTTTGGAGGAATTTGGTCCTTTAGCCCATACAAGAATCGAGTTTCATAATCAACGTGTGCGTAGGAAGTACAAGATTCTAATATATATAGAAAAATAATGCAATATATTTTGGTGGAAATCTCGATGGATAACATATGACATATTCAAACTAGAAAAAAAATATCCAACCCAAAAAAATTAGCATCTACAAACAAATATTAAATAACTTTAAATTTTAGCCACGCTAGCTGTCACGTCATGGAAGAATGGGATACACCTGATGTTAAAAAAAGTAGAGTCAGTCTCTTTTTACCTTTTTTCCCCTCTTTTTACCTTTTTTCCCACTCTTCTCACAATACAAGACATCTACCACCGGACAGAGACGTAGAGTTCTCTATAGACTTAGTGCCCGGCGCAGAGCCGATATCCCAGCACGTCTATAGGGTGAACGACAGTGAGCTGGTAGAGTTGAAGAAGCAGGTGGATGAGTTGCAGGACAAGGGCTTCATCCGATCGAGTTCTTCACCATGGGGTGCACCGGTACTCTTCGTGTCAAAGATGGACGGGTCGGTACGGATGTGTATCCACTACAGGACACTCAACAACCTTACGATCAAGAACAAGTACCCACTGCCGCGGATCGATGATCTCTTTGATCAGTTGAGCGGAGCTAGGATATTCTCGAAGATTGATCTGAGGTGAGGCTACCATCAGGTGAAGGTGAAGAAGGAGGATATCCCGAAGACAGCAATCAGGACGCGGTATGGCCAATTTGAGTTCATGGTGATGTCGTTTGGGTTGACTAGCGCACAAGTCATTCAAAATGCTCTTTATTGATATTGAAACAAAGATTACATAGGTGGGCGTCCAAGATTACAATCACACAAGCTCACTCTTCTCACAATACAAGTCACTCTCTCTCTCTCATCTCTCAATACAGCAGACGAGCCAACGGATGCTTCAGATAGGCGATGTCCATACATTATGTCCCGTATAAGTCCAGACTCCATGCGGCCGCACGCCTCGAAACGCCAAGGAACTCTGTGTCTCGACGCATCCAAACGACCTCCGCGCCAACGAGCTTCTACCTGTGCCTGCATATAAACACTTTGTGGGTGTCAGTACTCAACTATACTGGTGGCGTGAGCTCCTCGCCCACCCACACAAAATCAACACGTTCATTTACTTTATGCAACATATCCTTTATGATTGTCTTTCTATTCTTTTCCTTAGGATCAGTTCTAGTACATACCCTTGGCCTATTTTGTGTCTCTAGACCATCACCGTGCCTTGCACCAACAAACACTACTAAAATCTGCTCAATTGGCGACGTAAATTTAGCGACGTTCGAATAACGTCGCTAAATTGTGCACATTAGCGACGTTTAATTAAAACGTCGCTAATAGTCGCTACTAGCGACAAAAATAGCGACGTGACAACGACGTATATTAGTTACATGAGCTAGTCGTCGCGGAACGTCGCTATGACGTCGCTAATAGCGACTAATTTAGCGACGTTTAGATGAACGTCGCTAAATTCTAATTAAAATTTCCCCCATTTTACTCTCTCACTCTCTCTCTCCTCCCCCCCTCCGGCGCTCTCACTCTCTCCGACGCTCTCACTCTCTCCGGCGACTCTCCTTCCTCTCTGGTACGTGACTCTCTCCCTCCCTCTCTCTCTCTCTATTTTGGTTGTTGGTGGTTGGGGGGTACGGGTGGCTCGGGGGGAGGGACTGTAGTGCCCCGTCCCGCAAAGTCAATCGGAGGAATCGAAATGCCGACGGCGTTCGGCCTTAGCCTTGCAACGGCTTGCTCGGAGACATCGCTCAGGTGGGGTAGTTTCGGTGAACTGTCCTCATCTTTGCCTTCACATAATAAATCGTGTTTTCAACTTGCACAAGTTAGGCTTGATAATAAAAGCTACGCATCCACATAGCTAAGGGAATAATCCCGACGGTTTGAATCGAGTTAGAACATGGAAAACGTCCCACTGTCGGCTTAGAGTTGGTGCACGGCGTGCTTTGAAAATGACACTCGGTCCTTCGTCCCGTGGCTTGGGAGAAGAAAAGTTGGTCTTCGGTGCAAAAGCTGAGAGTTAGCCTAAGTCATAGGCGTCGCCCGCACAAATGCTTGTTAAAGCATGCACGGTCCTGTCCCGCAAGGCTTGGCATAGCCTTTGCTCGTCCCTTGGGTTATGTTGTAGGCTTGAGTGAGTTAGGCATAGTTATGCCGGTCGACCTAAGTCATTCTAAGTGCTGTTCCGCTCATTCTGCGGTTGTCAAGTTAAATAGTCCCACGATCCCAAGGCCCGTCATATGAAGTATGACTGGGGCGACAGCGTTGCGTAGAACACGAGTCGGTTTGGAGGCACGAGCCACGGTTGGTTCAGTGGAAAGTTATCTATGGTCGGTCGATACTTAAGGAAATATGTTATGTTCAAATTAAGTTGGAAGGCTAGGCAGTTGCTGTTCCCTGAGTTCAAAGAACGTTAAGTCTAAGCGATGGTTAGTCGCCGAGAGGAAATATGTCGGGACTGTGGTTCAGTCGCCGAGGCAACCCTGGTTTGGGGCTCTGCAAAAGAAGTGTGAAAAGAGGAAAGAGTAAAGCAAAGGAACTAAGTGATGATGATGAGACCATGCATTATGTTAAGTCTAGAAGTTAGCGTAGGCGCGTGGTCATGGACAACTTGTCGACAAGGGCGATGGTTTCTTCGAGCGGCAACCCGGGGCCACGGGACCGACTCGCCCTAGAAAGAAACAGGGTATAGCCGAGCTGGGTATGAAGCAACCGGTAGGTCGGGGACTTGCATCGAGGATCGCAACCGGCGGTGCAAGGGTCCCGAATGCCAGGTTATGTCCACTATGGCTAGTCAATGCCAGTGACCTTTCATATAGATGTGTCGGCACGGGCGGCAATCCGCGTGCGTGCCTTTGGATTGAGTTGAATATGTATGAGTTAAAAAGACACAATGTTGGAGCCTAAGTTTTGGCTACAGCGAAGGCGGCGTGCTTCGACACTAGATGTGGCGTCGAGTGTTAAGTTGATGGCATAGAGTTGCATGAGTTAGGCTTGAGCTGTTGCGAGTTAAGTCAAAAAGGGCCGTAGGGCTAGTTGTGTGAAGTTACGTTGAGTTGCTGGGCACGACCTCGAAATATGAGGCACGGCCGCGTTGTCACAACACAAGTATAGGCAAGACTAAGCGAGGAGGCGTTGCCTCAGAGTTATCGATGCACGACTCGAGTTCATGGCACGACCGAGTCGTTACGTCCCAGAGTTTGGCACGAAAGATAAGTATAAGTCGGTGCGTCGACAATACAAGCACGAGAAAGGTCTAGAGGCAAGGAAATAGAGTCCTTCGTGTAGTTGCGTCTCTGATTATGGCCGTAAGGCAGACACGACTTGATAGGTTAACGTTGTTGGCACGAGGAGTGGTCTAGTGACAAGTATGAGTTAACGTTGACATTGCAAGCACGGGATGGTCCTGATATACAAGTTGCGCCAAGGCGCCGGTCCTAAAACTGATCCTAAGGCAAGACTAGAAAGACAATCGAAAAAGGGATTTAAGCTGCACAAAGTAAATGAACGTGTAGGTTTTGTATGGGTGGGCGAGGAGCTCACTCCACCAGTACAGTGGTACTGACACCCACACAGTGTTTCATGTGCAGGCACAGCTAGAAGCTCGTCGTGCGGAGCTCGCTTGGATGCGTCGAGGCACGGAGTTCCTTGGCGATTCGAAGCTTGCGGCCGCGGTGATTGAAGACTTATACAGGACATAATGTATGGACATCGCCTTCCGAAGCTTTCGCTGGATTCAAGTATTGTATCGAGAGATGAGAGAGAGCAGAGTGACTTGTAAATGAGAGAAAAGTGAGCACGAGAGACATTGTAATTTGGCCTTGCGCCCACAGATGTAATCTTGTATTCAATATCAATAAAAGGAGATTCTTTTGAATGACTTGTGTTCATGTGTTCTTCTTTAATTCCGCTGCTATAAATCAATGTCTCTGCACGGGACTTCTGTGCGACGACCCCGTCGCCGCCGCTGTAATCGGCCGTTATGGAACCCGCCTTGCACGAGCGCAATCTAGGCTCGTGCGGCATCACGCCTTAGCGAGGACGATCGCTCCTACGGGAGCGGGGCGTGACATAGTGGTATCAGAGCACGGCTTTACGTCCTTGGACCGTCGATAGAATTCTTTAACTTCGATGATTCCGTAAAACTCTGTTGCTTCTGCAAGTTGTTATCGTTGGTGTGCTCTCTCTCTCAAATGTCCCTCGACATGTCCATACAATAAGTCTAAATATTTTCGAAAGCTCGTACAAGCGTTCAATCTAACGCATCGGTAGGCCGTTGCCAAATGCGTCGATAGGGCCTTTGTGCCGAATGGCGTCAAACTTGACTCGATAGAAAATATGTGCTAATGTTAGCAAAGTCACACGTATGCCCGAATAGTCCAACGTCGACCTTAGCAAGTCGCATGTGTGCCTAATTAGTCCAACGTCGACCCTAGCAATTGAGCGTGCAAACTCAGAATATAGTCCGCACAGGAATGGCTATGCACACGGCCTTTTGGCTAAGTTGTGTTTCGCGTCGCGCACCTCGACCTTTGGTGCAAACGAATTGCGAGCGATAACAAGTATCGCTCGGTCGGGAACGGAGATATACTTAGAGTGTCTATCAATAGGAACGCTATCGGACTAACGCTTAGGCGTACACGGAAGATTGATTTGGATTTCGAAGAAATAGTGCGAACGACTTAGTGCGTCGATACGACGTGAGCGACTACGCTAGCGATTCGTCGAATGAATCTGAAGGATGTCTTAGCGAACGATGCGAACGTGATTGAGGACTAGATCGTATGGCTTGAATTCGAGTGGTGTATGTGATAGGTTCGGAGAAGAATAAGAATGAGTGTCGATGACTAGTCGAGTGGCTCGAATCCGAGTGGTGTATGGTTCGTCTTAGAAATTGTTCGAGTAAATATTGAGGATTACAAGTATGGCGGCGAGGCGATGCGATCGCGCAAAGCCTTAGAACGCGTCACGCTTAGTTGGTCGTGACTTCGAATGTCCCGAACGAGCATCTCGTTCGGACAACTTGTGAACGAGCAACGCGAGTTAGAAAATGTTTCGGAACGATGAATGAAATTGAATGGTCTTGATCGAGGAAACTTAGAGGATCGCGCGTGCGATATCGGATTGATGCAAAGGAAATGTGACTTGAGTTTTGAATAACGATTTTGAAACGAGCTTGAGGAATAGCGATCGAACTTGATCTTGAATATCGAGGAATGGTGGTATATCCAGTTCGGACAATAGCATCAAGTCGTACGACTCGAAATTGGTTGTGAAGGAAGATCGTCAGGTTACGCATGTCGTCGATGGTATTGAGGCGTATCAAAGATCGATATGCGATAACTCGGGGGTACTCTGGCTCGGCAAATAACGATCGTGCAAATGTCATTGTTTCGATGGATGCTATAATCGGGATATTAAAATGTGTCGAGAAAAGGATACGCTTGGCTCGAGGATTTCCTAAGTTGAACGAATGACGATCGAACTTGGCTTGTATGAAAACTGGAATGTTTGGATTTGCTTCGTCGACAACCACAATGTTGATGTTCTTACCTTATGCGAGTGCTACTCCAGCCTCGCACATGCGTCACGCCGATTAGGGCGATCACTCTGCGTGAGCGCTGGTATGGTGATTCATACAGCGGGAGTGGTCGAACTTGCACGGTGCGACAATTTGTGCTTCGATTTGTGGTTTGACGTGAAGGTGACTCGAGAATGGATTTGTGTGCTTGAAGAATCGAACTTGAGGATTGAGTAGGTCCAATCCGCGTATCGAAAATGAGTTTGTCTAAACTCAAACAAGAGTTACGCCCCGATGAGAATGATTATTCTGCGGGTGCGTTGCATGGTGATTCATGAACCACCGTGGATAATCGGACTCGCGTGAGATTGGGGCGCAACGTATTGTCGAGCGAGACGACCTCGTGATCGAATACATGAATTGGTTAGAATTGGTGAATTGAAGGGATTTGAATATACGCAACGCGTGCCGTAATGCGAATTAGGTGATCGTGCTCGATGTTTAGAAATCTGAGTGACGCGAGCTTGGGTAGAAAATCCCGTACTACCGACTTTGGTTTGACCCTAGGATTGGGGTCAGTGTTGGCATTATTGTTGGGGAACTATGATTCCAATCCTGACATTGACTTAGCCTCGAAAAGAAATAGCCCAGCGGTTAGGCGAGACGCCCTGTTGCAAGTGTTAGCTAATCGGAAGGATTGATCTTGAGGATTGGAATGGATAGATAGCGTGGATCACGAATATAGGAACCCTGCTCACGAGATTTGGCTGACATGCATATATTTCAGGGACGCCTGGGTATGTGCACGATGCGACTCGAGTGAGAATGACAAATTTTCTATCATGCGGCTTGGCTGAATGCATGTATTTTGGGGACGCTTGGAATGCATGCACGATCCAGCCAGGTGATACGACGAGTTCAAGCAAGGCTTGAAAGATGGGAGTGTGTCGAGATCTTGAAATCGTGTTAAAGGAAAGATTGATAATAGTGCGAGCGTGGCTCGGAATCGAAGGAACGCGTAGGCAAAATGTGTACGATTAAGTCTTGGCCATAGAAATGGTAGGATAGCTTGCCTTCAGGAAAGTCTCGAGGACGAGACTTGTTCTGAGTGGTGTATGATGTAGTGCCCCGTCCCGCAAAGTCAATCGGAGGAATCGAAATGCCGACGGCGTTCGGCCTTAGCCTTGCAACGGCTTGCTCGGAGACATCGCTCAGGTGGGGTAGTTTCGGTGAACTCTCCTCATTTTTGCCTTCACATAATAAATCGTGTTTTCAACTTGCACAAGTTAGGCTTGATAATAAAAGCTACGCATCCACATAGCTAAGGGAATAATCCCGACGGTTTGAATCGAGTTAGAACATGGAAAACGTCCCACTGTCGGCTTAGAGTTGGTGCACGGCGTGCTTTGAAAATGACACTCGGTCCTTCGTCCCGTGGCTTGGGAGAAGGAAAGTTGGTCTTCGGTGCAAAAGCTGAGAGTTAGCCTAAGTCATAGGCGTCGCCCGCACAAATGCTTGTTAAAGCATGCACGGTCCTGTCCCGCAAGGCTTGGCATAGCCTTTGCTCGTCCCTTGGGTTATGTTGTAGGCTTGAGTGAGTTAGGCATAGTTATGCCGGTCGACCTAAGTCATTCTAAGTGCTGTCCCGCTCATTCTGCGGTTGTCAAGTTAAATAGTCCCACGATCCCAAGGCCCGTCATATGAAGTATGACTGGGGCGACAGCGTTGCGTAGAACACGAGTCGGTTTGGAGGCACGAGCCACGGTTGGTTCAGTGGAAAGTTATCCATGGTCGGTCGATACTTAAGGAAACACGTTATGTTCAAATTAAGTTGGAAGGCTAGGCAGTTGCTGTTCCCTGAGTTCAAAGAACGTTAAGTCTAAGCGATGGTTAGTCGCCGAGAGAAAATATGTCGGGACTGTGGTTCAGTCGCCGAGGCAACCCTGGTTTGGGGCTCTGCAAAAGAAGTGTGAAAAGAGGAAAGAGTAAAGCAAAGGAACTAAGTGATGATGATGAGACCATGCATTACGTTAAGTCTAGAAGTTAGCGTAGGCACGTGGTCATGGACAACTTGTCGACAAGGGCGATGGTTTCTTCGAGCGGCAACCCGGGGCCACGGGACTGACTCGGCCTAGGAAGAAACAGGATATAGCCGAGCTGGATATGAAGCAACCGGTAGGTCGGGGACTTGCATCGAGGATCGCAACCGGCGGTGCAAGGGTCCCGAATGCCAGGCTATGTCCACTATGGCTAGTCAATGCCAGTGACCTTTCATATAGATGTGTCGGCACGGGCGGCAATCCGCGTGCGTGCCTTTGGATTGAGTTGAATATGTATGAGTTAAAAAGACACAATGTCGGAGCCTAAGTTTTGGCTACAGCGAAGGCGGCGTGCTTCGGCACTAGATGTGGCGTCGAGTGTTAAGTTGATGGCATAGAGTTGCATGAGTTAGGCTTGAGCTGTTGCGAGTTAAGTCAAAAAGGGCCGTAGGGCTAGTTGTGTGAAGTTACGTTGAGTTGCTGGGCACGACCTCGAAATATGAGGCACGGCCGCATTGTCACAACACAAGTATAGGCAAGACTAAGCGAGGAGGCGTTGCCTCAGAGTTATCGATGCACGACTCGAGTTCATGGCACGACCGAGTCGTTACGTCCCAGAGTTTGGCACGAAAGATAAGTATAAGTCGGTGCGTCGACAATACAAGCACGAAAAAGGTCTAGAGGCAAGGAAATGGAGTCCTTCGTGTAGTTGCGTCTCTGATTATGGCCGTAAGGCAGACACGACTTGATAGGTTAACGTTGTTGGCACGAGGAGTGGTCTAGTGACAAGTATGAGTTAACGTTGACATTGCAAGCACGGGATGGTCCTGATATACAAGTTGCGCCAAGGCGCCGGTCCTAAAACTGATCCTAAGGCAAGACTAGAAAGACAATCGAAAAAGGGATTTAAGCTGCACAAAGTAAATGAACGTGTAGGTTTTGTATGGGTGGGCGAGGAGCTCACTCCACCAGTACAGTGGTACTGACACCCACACAGTGTTTCATGTGCAGGCACAGGTAGAAGCTCGTCGTGCGGAGCTCGCTTGGATGCGTCGAGGTACGGAGTTCCTTGGCGATTCGAAGCTTGCGGCCGCGGTGATTGAAGACTTATACAGGACATAATGTATGGACATCGCCTTCCGAAGCTTCCGCTGGATTCAAGTAGTATCGAGAGATGAGAGAGAGCAGAGTGACTTGTAAATGAGAGAAAAGTGAGCACGAGAGACATTGTAATTTGGCCTTGCGCCCACAGATGTAATCTTGTATTCAATATCAATAAAAGGAGATTCTTTTGAATGACTTGTGTTCATGTGTTCTTCTTTAATTCCGCTGCTATAAATCAATGTCTCTGCACGGGACTTCTGTGCGACGACCCCGTCGCCGCCGCTGTAATCGGCCGTTATGGAACCCGCCTTGCACGAGCGCAATCTAGGCTCGTGCGGCATCACGCCTTAGCGAGGACGATCGCTCCTACGGGAGCGGGGCGTGACAGGGACAGGGGGATGCGGGTGGTTAGAGGGTGAGTGGGGGGTGGCTGGGGGGGTGGGGCAGGGGGGTGAGGGCGGCTGGGGGAGGGGAGCTAGGGTTAGGGTTCGGGTTAGGGGTAGGTATGTATGGGCGGGGGGGAGGGGGTAAGGGCGGCTGGGGGAGAGGAGCAGTGGGGGTGGGGTGTTACGCCCCGATCCCGCAGAGTCCTTTCGTCCTCGCTTCGGACTCTTCGAGACCGATCGTCCTCGCTAAGGCATGATGTCGTACAAGCCAAAGTTGCGCTTGCACATGGCTAAGACCTGAAGCAAGACAAGATTGAAAATACGCAACGAAACATATCGCAGATAATTGAAGCAGCAGCGGACATATTTCGGAATACATGCATTGAACACAATGGTAACAGGAAACAATTCTCTTTATTGATTTCATTTGAACAGATTACAAGCTCTCGATTCTCTCTGATACAATGTTACATTCTCTCAGAACTTTACGGATTACAATGATCCCATTTTCATACATTACATCCCTTTATATACAAAACCAAACTCTTGCAACAGATGTCATCTTTTTTGGCATCTCTTCTGATTTCTGGCTCTTGAGGATGAGGCTCGGGCTATCGCTTCAGACTATCCTTCTCGATGCATACACCTGCATGCAGACTGATGGTGGGTCAGTATATCAGCATACTGGTGATTGTGAACAAAGAGCTACATTTGTCTGAAACGATCACTGTTCATTTAGTGGAAAAATATTTTCTTGTGATGTGATTTTGCTACTTTTACCTATGTTCATTCCATGCATACAGAGTCAGTTTATATCTCTTTTGAAAACATCTTTGAAAAGCCACATATCATTTCTTTACATTTCATGTTAAGCATACAAGGGACTATTCATTTTCAAGCACTGACTATTCATTTCTGTGGAGTGCGCAGCGTGTTTCATGAGCATAATCATTTTTTTGTTCAAGCAACTCTTAGGGACAATTATAAGCACGATATCATATCTTTTCTGTAAAGGGGACATAGCGTCTCATTGTATCGATAAATTTCTGCAAGCAATTCATGTCAAAGACTTAAGAAGTACATATGTATCACTTTTAAGTGATTCTTACCATAGCCGACCGTCCATCCCTGCACAAGATAGTACCGATATTTGTAACAAGTAGTTTTATTGGTTGGTTAATTGGTAACATGGTGATCATGACATATAGTCCCTGCAGCCATTCGACTGGCGAGGCAGAAACTATGTAGCCGTAGATAAAGTTGACTGTCCTCCGACCCTCATCCCTCGACAATGATGATACGACAACCTATCACTATATCTTTTAGTAGTAGATGATGTCTTAGTATTACATTATGTGGGTTCATCTTGATTCTGTTATATCCTTCAGATACTAGATTCGATAAGAACATATAATACACCATATGTACAGAACATAGATGATTCACACTAATGTATGCTAGAATGAATTTTGGGTTGTGTTCTGAGCCATCCGTTCTCATACTTAAAACAGATGGCACCCATGACCCGAGGAGCGACACATCGTTTGAGGGAAACACTGAATGCTGAGTTGGCTCCTTTTACTGTTAAGGAGGAAGTGGCACCGGTAGCTAGTGAGACCGAGAGTTCTATTCATCCAGCACCTGCAATTGACTACTGCCACCGTCAATCCCACTTATTCGAGGTGGTTGCGTGATCGTATCATTGAGCATTTGCGTGAGCTGCGTGGTTCTCATTAGCTATTAGTACTTATTTGTATTGGACTATTTGTATTGGGTTATGTTTGTATTAGACTATTTATATTGGACTACATATATGAATTAGTATTATGTCAATCTCTGGATTGTATCTCCAGCTCCAGCTCCAGCTCCATTTGTATTCTGGATTCTGTATTTTGTATTTTAGATTCTGTATTTTGGCTCCAGCTCCAACTCCATTTGCATTTATCTACGGTACGACATGGTGATCAGGACATAGTCCCTACAGCCATTCGACTGGCGAGACAGAAACTATGTAGCCGTTGTCACGACCCGCACCCTAGAGTTAGGGTACGAGAACGTAACAACGCCCAACCTACGTCGCAGTGTCGGCGGTAGAACGTTGTCCTAGGTCTCAATGCATCTAACAGTATAAGACTAAAAAGTTTATACTTCCCGAATGGGGGTGACATAGCAGAATGTAAACTCAATCACATCTAAGGTAGAGCATAATGGAAGATAGATAAAACATGAAATCCAAAAGAGATACAGCATATAGAAGTCTAAGTGTCTAAGATATAAACTCAGAATACATCTCAAAACTCAAATACAGTAATCCATAAATACAACTCAAGACGACTGAGAATAAACTATAAGCAAAACCCTAGC
Organism: Iris pallida; assembly: GCA_029216955.1. NCBI lineage: Eukaryota > Viridiplantae > Streptophyta > Magnoliopsida > Asparagales > Iridaceae > Iris > Iris pallida. Next base: position 2,404,268 of record JANAVB010040820.1, read on the forward strand.
TATCTATACAACCTCTACTGTCTCCTCTAGGCTAGCAGGCAACCTCCAGGCTATCTGTAAAATTTATCAACAGGTCCAGTCAGGACTGGAGCGAGCACAGTACATCTCAACAGATCATAGCAGGTTAGAAAATATAATCATGCAGTAAAGTAAGATACAGGATCTGAAGGAAATACAGTATGTAAACAGAGAAAGAGAACTGTAATAGAAATATCTACTATAAGTAGAGAGCTAACAGTGGCTAGTGAGTCAGAGTAAAATATAAACATGTGAATGGCATAGGAGATTCATGACTACAGCTAAGAGAGTGATTCATGACTACAGCTACTTGGATAATATTCACATGCCTATTTCCACTCCCCCATCCCCAATCAATACACAAGGATCTGTTCAAGTTATGTTAAGATTCGTAAAACTTCGCATGGCTCATAAAATGAGTGATACGTGAAGGTGATTCATGATGGCTCTGTGAACATGAGAGTACATGTGTCACAAGCGATTCGTGAATCAGAGGAAGCATAGATATACGTGATGATTCGTGAAACGCACAAAACATGCAGTATCCGATGCTCCCGAGGGGGATAACATCTCATGAAAAGATCCATATAGTACCAATCCGTGTGACTAACGTGACAGTATCAAGTAAAGTAATTTAAAGCAGAAAAATAATTCTAAACAGGATATGAAATGATCAGAGAATGTACTCGCCTCGATAACCTGAACAGCTGATAAGTATAGGGGTCCAACTGAAGCCACAGAGTCCTATTTAAAGCAACACAGGTTACAAGGTGTTCAAGTTGTAATAAATAAAACTCTACAAATAATCTATTTTTATTCTAGGTTCTTCTAAGTCAAAACAACTCTAGGTCGAACTCCGGTCAATAATCTAGTCAAACTAGGTCAAGTGTTGACTTACAGTTGACTTTGGGTCAACTGGTCAACTCTGGTCAAATAGGGTCAATTCTAGTCTAATTATTAAAGATATAAAGTGTACTTCGTTATTCGTACGTCGAAACTTACGACACGCAAATCGAGATAAGAAGATCAATGGTAAGGTTGATAATCTTATTATAGTGATCCACGTGTTCGTCTTGTCAATTTCAGCGATGTGAGATCACTGGAATTGACTGATCTCAGTTTTGTTGTACTAATCCCGAAATACGAATATTATAAGAATTAATTATTGATAAATTATAAAAAGGTTAAACTCAGAGAAACTATCAACAAACATTGTCGGACGATGAAATAAACATCGCCAACGTGTCCAGAATGGTCAAATTAGCTACGATAGCCTACCCATCGGTCCAATTTGGACACAAGGGTAAAAAGGTAATTTCGGGTCAAAACGGTGTCCGTGTCGGAGCCGTTTTGCACCGAAAAATGTGCAAGAAAATAAGTCTACAAAATATAACAAATTATATGTCCATAAAACCAGAATGATGATACGAACCCAACGGTACCTCCAGAATTGGATTCCGTTGACCCGATCTCAATTTGGTCCGTTGACCAGAACTTAGAATTCCGGTTTGCACGAAAATGCGTGCCGGAGCCAAAGTTCTCAAAACTCAACAAATTACATGTCAACGAGTCCAGAATGATGATACGAACTCAACGGTATCTCCGGAATTGGATTCCGATGAGCCGATCTCAAAATGACCCGTTGACCCGGATATTGGTATCCGATTTGCACCGAAATGCGTGTCCGATCCAATGTCCACCAAAATCTAGCAAATTATATGTCAACGAGTCTAGAATGACGATACGAACTCAACGGTATCTCCGAAATTGGATTCCGATGAGCCGGCGTCAAAAAGTCCCGTTGACCCAGAATATGGGACCCATTTTACACCGAAAAACGTGCCAGGGCCCACGTTCTCCAAATCTAACAAATTTTATACGAAAATATGCCAGAACGACGCCACGAGTCTAATGGTGTCAGAAATGAAATCTGGAGCCCCGTGTTCAAAAATGAAATTTTACAAGTTAAAAATTACGAATTCAGACGGCCAACTTTGACGTCGAATTCAACCAATCAAACAAGCTCACAATGAAACAAAACTGGAGGGGGTAGTAAGAGGGTTATACCAGCTTCGCACAAGAACTGGTAGCACGCCAAACAGAGCTGCGGTGGAGGAGATACAAGCTGACGAAGTTGGCCCCGCAAAACTGTCCAAATTTAATACAATTTAAACGGTCAACTTGGTGGCCCGTTTTGATGTATCAAACGATAAAATTAACAGACGAAAATTGACAGGAGTGAAGGTAGATATACCGAGATTGTGACGGAGCAAAGAAATCACCGATCCAACGGTCGGATTTCTGGGAAAACGTGTACAAAGTTGCTGTGACGGAACGCAATTCCAGCCTCGTTTCCGAGCTCGTCACGATGGGACGTCGTGCAAAACGCACGAATCGCCTCAACGGCGCGTCCCGGAGGACAGTGGCCGTCAGGGGAAGGCTTGCTGGAGTTCGTCGAAGGGGGGGCGCACGACCAGGGGCCACGGCGGCGCTGCACGCGCGCGCGCGGCTGTGCTCGCTGCCGCAGCTGCTGTGCTGGCGTGCGCGACGGCACGCGGGGCGGCGCGTGGTGGCCAGCGACTGCAGCGACGGGGTGGCCACGGCCAGGTGGAGGAGGCTGGAGGAGGTTCGGCCAAGGAGAAGTGGTCGGGTTGGTTTAAGTGGTGGTGGAGGTGGTTGGATAGGTGGAGAAGAAGGAGGAGATGGAGGAGCGTGGAGTGGTGGAGGCTGTGGCCGACGGCCAGGGAGTGGCGACGGCGTCGGCCCGCCGGAGGGGGCTGGTGTTCGGGCTGCCAAGGAGGAGTGGGGAGGTCGGATTTGTGTTGGTGTGCTGTTATCGTGTTTTTGTTGTTGTTGGTTGAAGTGTGTAGGAAAAATATTAGGAGGAGAGAGAGAGAGAGAGATAATAATTGAGATGAGAGGAAGAGAGAGAAAAGCTTGGGAGTTAGGGCCGACCATGTGGCTGTGAGGGGGTTTTGTATGGGTGTTTGGGAAAATGTAGGGTGGGGATTAAATGAGGGAAATCAATGGCTAGGAATTTAATTAGAGGAAAATTGTCATTCCTATGGGAATTTAAACAAATAGGAATTCCAATAAATATTGAAATAGGTAGGTAGGGTATTAAATATTATTTTTGGACATGGAAAGATGATGGTGTCCCGATAGAGGGTAACACAAAGCTGGACTGGACTCGGTGGAGCCGGATTGGATCAAAACCGGACATTATGCAATAATTAAATTAAAAAATAGGTGTTGATGATCATGGGCAAATAAGTAGCACATGGGGATTCTAATAAATGGGACACAAGTGACAGGCGGGTAGTACGCTCAATGTGGGCCATGTCCATAGTTGGGGCTGACAGGTTTTGGTCGACAGGGTACCCACAAATCAAGTTGGAAAATGAATGTGACACCATGGGGTGAAATAAAATCGGGTCACGCGTCGGAAAAGTTGTGCGAAACAAATGGAGCACAAAATGGCGTGTTTGAGTGGGACACGAAGGTCATGGGTGACGAGCGTCTCGAGTAGATCATCAATGAGAAGTTGGTTTCAAGAAACTGACTGGTCTTGTGCTCCCAAATTAAAAGTCACGGTAACGTGCTAAAAATGATCAAGGAAAAGAGTGGGAAAATTAATTAATGATCAAATGGTCTAATTCGACCCGAAGTTCAGCGAAGCAAAAAGAGTACAAGGGAACAAGTTTGGATGGGATACTATATACCATCATGAAGGTAATCATGTCCACTCCAAAACTCATGAAGAAGATTTTTAGAGTTAAACATCCCTGACACTCCAAATATCAATGGCACGGAAAAGTACACTTAAGGATAAATAACAAAATAAATCATTTATTAAAACTAAATCAATCAGAAAAATTTAAAAAAAATCAACCCGAAATTCAGGGTGCTCACAGCCGTAGATAAAGTTGACTGTCCTTCGACCCTCATCCCTCGGCAATGATGATATGACAACCTATCACTATATCTTATATAGTAGTAGATGATGTCTTAGTATTACATTATGTGAGTTCATCTTGATTCTGTTACATTCTTCAGATACTAGATACGATAAGAACATATACTACACCATATGTACAAAACATAGACGATTCACACTAATGTATGCTAGAATAAATTTTGGGTTGTGTTCTGAGCCATTCGTCCCCATACTTGGCAATTAAGCATGTGAAATATATCGTTGAAGAACATATACTACATGTGGTTGCTACTGCAGAAAGTGCAGACTGACATGAACTGACGCACGAAAAGGAGGAGATCAAAGCTGTAACAAGTAAAGTTATGTTTTGGATGTTCTACTCTTGTAAGCTCTTTGTTTACAAAGCAAGATATAATGAAAATAGAACAAGTATCGAGTTTATAACTCTTGTAAGCTCTATACTTGAGTTACGAACTCGATACTTGTTCTGTATTCTTTAATTATAGCTTGCTTTGTGAACAAAGAGTTTACAAGAGTTCTTTTTCCAAAGCACAACTTTACTTGTTCCAGCTTAGAGCTCCTCATTTTCGTGCGTCAGTTCATGTCGGTCTTCACTTTCTGTAGTAACTTTCTCCAATTAACCTCCATCCCTTGGCAATGATGATACGACAACCTATCTTGATTATGTTATTATAGTAGATGATGTCTTAGTATTACATTATGTGGGTTCATCTTGATTCTGTTATATCCTTCAGATACTAGATTCGATAAGTACATATACTACACCATATGTACAGAACATAGATGATTCACACTAATGTATGCTAGAATAAATTTTGGGTTGTGTTCTGAGCCATCCGTTCTCACACTTAAAACAGATATGAATTAGTAATGTGTGTCAATCTTTATTTTTGTATTTTCGGCGAACCCAGGGATTGGATTCTGTATTTTGTATTTTGGATTCTGTATTTTGGCTCCAGCTCCAGCTCTATTTGTATTAATCTACGGTACGACATGGTGATCAGGACATAGTCCCTGCAGCCATTCGACTGGCGAGGCAGAAACTATGTAGCCATAGATGAAGTTGACTGTCCTCCGACCCTCATCCCTCGACAATAATGATACGACAACCTATCACTATATCTTTTAGTAGTAGATGATGTCTTAGTATTACATTATGTGGGTTCATCTTGATTCTGTTATATCCTTCAGATACTAGATTTGATAAGAACATATACTACATCATATGTACAGAACATAGATGATTCACACTAATGTATGCTAGAATGAATTTTGGATTGTGTTCTGAGCTATCCGTTCTCACACTTAAAACAGATATGAATTAGTACTGTGTATCAATCTTTGTTTTTGTATTTTCGGCGAACCCAGGGATTGGATTCTGTATTTTGTATTTTAGATTATGTATTTTGGCTCCAGCTCCATCTCTATTTGCATTAATCTAAGGTACGACATGGTGATCATGACATAGTCCCTGCAGCCATTCGACTGACGAGGCAGAAACTATGTAGCCGTAGATAAAGTTGACTGTCCTTCGACCCTCATCTCTCGGCAATGATGATATGACAACCTATCACTATATCTTATATAGTAGTAGATGATATCTTAGTATTATATTATGTGGGTTCATCTTGATTCTGTTATATCCTTCAGATACTAGATACGATAAGAACATATACTACACCATATGTATAGAACATAGATGATTCACACTAATGTATGCTAGAATAAATTTTGGGTTGTGTTCTGAGCCATCCGTTCTCACACTTGGCAAAAAATAGAATTTTTTATATTTTATCTGCTTTCGAAAATGTACTCAAACGAGATGGCATCCGTTCTCACAGATGGCACCTAAGACTCGAGGATCTCGCTTGAGGGAGGCACAGATGGTTGTGAAAGAGGAGGTGGCACCAGAGGGCAGTTCCACCGAGAGAGCTGCTCCAGAAGTAATTCCTAAAGCCGAGGGAGCTGTGAAAGAGGAGGTGGCACCAGAGGCCAGTTCCACCGGGAGTTCCAGTCATCCATCTCCTCTGGATATTGATCTGGCTGCTGCAGATCCTACTTATGCGCACTGGCTGAGGGAGTTCTATCTGCCCCAGCATAGACGATAGTAGATACATATATTGATTGGATTTATTTTGATGGATATATCTCCTCTGGATATTGTGATGGATATTTGTTTTGATGGATATATCTCCTTTGGATATTGTGATGGATATTTGTTTTTTGGTGTGTGAAGTATATTGGTTTGTGTGATGTGTGATGCATATTGTGATGTTCCGAGAGGCTTGAGAAGACGACCAATTATTTTTGGTCTATTCTGGATTGTATTGTGCGTGCCGGTGTTGAGTGTTCCACCGAAGGGGTCGGCGAACCCAGGGATTAGATTCTGTATTTTGGATTGGATTGGATTCTGTATTTTGGATTGTACATTTGCATTCTGGTTTCTTTTTTTAAATTTTTTTCAATTTAGCGACGTTATTAGCGACGTTTATATTCGTCGCTAACAGTTAGCGACAAATATAAATGTCGCTAATAACGTCGCTAAATTATTGACGTGGCAAACAATCTGATGCCACCACATCGTCGCAAAAACGTCGCTAATGTGTCGCTAATCGGCGACCACAAGGCAACGTCGCAAATAACGTTGCTATTTAGGGACGTTATTAGCGTCGCTAACTTACGTCGCCATAGTGACGTTTTGCGACGCTTTCTCGATTAGCGACATACTTTTTTTCGTTGTTTCCAAAACGTCGCTAATTTAGGTTAGCGACGTTTTGTCCGAGATTAGCGACGTTTTGGAACGTCGCTAATCTGACAAATTTTTGTAGTAAACTTACTCGTACTATGTCTCTAGACCTTCTTGTGCCACTAAGTCTATAGAGAACTCTACGTCTATTAAATAGGACGACCAAGTTTTTACGTACCAAATATGGGCTGAAAGGCAAGCACGAGTCGACCCATGAGGCAATGGCCTCAGGCCCAAAATTTTAGGGGGCACCAAAAATTTTCCTTTCAGTATATATAGCATGGTCCAATTGAGTTTTGTTCATTGCATATAAGTAAGCCCGCCAACTACAGAGCAGCCGGATCTGTCAAGTTCAGGGCTCTCTTGTGGCCGACTAGGAGTTCTATTTTTTTATTCTAACATAGTGCCGGCTCTTAGAGTTGAAACAAGAAATTAACCCTCCATTTCCTCATGTGAGTATTTGATTTTTTTTATATAATAATATAAATTGTTGTAAGCTTTATAATTTATTAATATATATTTTTGTATGAGTTATAATTTATTAATATGTTATTTGTAAAATTGATTTTCCAGGTGTACTATTCTAAATTTATAATTGTTATTTATTAATATATTTTCCTCCACATGTGTGTTCTAATTGTATTTTTTTTGTAAGTTTTTTAGAGAGAGAACTCATGTGGCATACTTCTGGAGTTCCTAAAAGAACTACTAGAATCAGTCCCTTTCCTATTAGATGAGTTTTATAATTTATTAATATATTTTTTGTATAAATTATTGTTGATTATCTTTATTTGTGTTTGAATAATTTATTGAATTTTTTTTGTCATTTGATTGCATAGTTATTCCTATAGAGATTGAAGTCAACTAATAGAAAATCCGAGAAAGAAATATTTTTATATTTATTGTTGTTTGTTTATTTGTCTTTAGTTACTATTATTTGTTGAAAAATATATGATAATGTCATTTAATTGTATAAATGTTCAAGATTATCCATTTGAAATGTCATGTGATTTATTGTTGTAATAAGTTTCATATTTTCCTATGCAATAGTAACAAATAAGAACAAAAAAAATCTCAAAATTAATGCCAAATAAAAAATAATATATAAAAATATGTCTAAATATATTGAATATGTTTTTCCATTTTTAATATTATTTAGTTTTCCAAAAGCAAGGTCTTGAAATTGTCAAAGCCGCTGACATGTGTACTTATGTACTTATTATTATAAGAAGTATGAAACCGTTTGATGGCCTAAGTTTATTATTATTATCATTATTATTATTATTATTATTATTATTATTATTATTATTATTATTATTATTATTATTATTATTATTATTATTATTATTATTACCATTATGAACTATTCCAATCATTGTTTAACTTTTATTTTTATTTATGTCTGGAACATCAGTTTTATCTTCAGTTTTATTAGTATTTCATTATATATATATATATATATATATATATATATATATATATATATATATATATATATATATATATATATATGAGAAAATCCCCTCTTTTTTATTCATTGAAGGTGCAAAATGCCGAAGCCTTTACAAGTAAGCGCAAAAAGCAGAAAACAACAAAAAAAGGGACCGCTAGACAGATCCCGAAAGTCGTAGGCCCAAAAGATCGACGCCTAGTCCATGGCCCAAATCGGATCTAGGAAAGAAGAGAGTTCCAAAAGTAAGATTGGCCGTGGGAGCAGTAGGATTTGATCTTGCGGCACTATCGAATCACCTCCCTAATAAGCTGGTTGGCAGTGTACTTGTGCCCTTCATACCTCGCCTTATTGCGATTCTTCCAGAGGACCCACGTAGCAGCCGTCGCGACGATCTGGTGACCGTGGGAGGTGGAGGCCCAACCTGCCAGGAGATCGTTGAAGCGCCCGCCCCCCTGACTCTGCCTGCAACGCTGAGAGATGGCTCTCCAGACCTGTGCAGGTAGATCCCCGTGATATAAGATATGGTCGATAGTTTCGGTTTGACGCTCCGAGCAGCAATTACACGCAGACGCAAGGCTGAACCCAATGGTGATGATATTGTCATCAGTAGGCAACTTTTTGCGAAATGCTCTCCAAATAAGGAAGGACCACTTCTTGGGGATGCAGGTCTGCCAGAATGTCGTGATGGTGGGGGATGGCGTCCCAATATCCCGAACAACTCTTCTCGCCGAGCTGACCGAGAAGGATCCAGAATTCTCTGTCGACCACCTCAGCACATCCTGCTCGGGACGAATCTTGAGATCGTTGTTGCGGATGCAGTGGACCGCCTCATCCCTGACCCAATCCCGAATTTGGTTCCAATTCCAGTCATTCCCTGGTTGGTCCCATAAATCCTTGATCTTGGAGTGACCCAGAGCCGTCGGGTGGCTAGGGAGCAAGGAGTCTCCCACCCATCGTTCCAGGAATGTCGAAGAATCGCCATTACCCAGTTGAAACCTAATCACCGGTTCCGCAATAGAATGCCCCATGAGAATACGCCACCAAGCGGCGGAGGATCTGTTGTTGGAGATAGCCAGCGATGGGTGAATATGTTTGAAGTATCTGGCCTTCATGAATCTAGCCCATATGTTATGACTAGTACGAAGCTTCCACCACAGCTTCATAGAGAAGGCATCAACAATATGGGAGAGTTTGGTGAATCCTAGTTTCACCCTCGTCGGTGGGCCTAGCCATGGAGTCCCAACTAGCCCAGTGATGTCTGGCGTGGCTATCACCGTGCCCCCAGAAGAAATTGGTGAAGATGCTTTCGAGCGAAGATAGAACTTTCTTGGGGGGGAGCACGCAGCCAGGGTGTAAATGGGGATGGAGGTGAGCACATGTTTGATGAGGATCATCTTTCCGTCCGGGGATAGAGTAGCATTGTGCCAACCCTCAATTTTTTTCTTCTGATTCTGTTAATCAGGTCCTCAAAAATGCCAGCGTTAGATCTGCCATATACGAGCGGCACCCAAGGTAGTGGAACAGAGGGTGATTGACGGCAAAAGAGGTGATGTTGGATAGGCTGGCCGCTTGCTCACTCTTTGTGTTGTGGTGGGTATAGATCACACTCTTGGCTGGGTTGACCTTCTGACCAGAACACATATTGTACTTCTTGAGTGTGTTGTGGACCACTTCTACCGACCCTACGTCCCCATAAGAGAAAATGAGGATGTCGTCGGCGTAGGCCAGATGAGTGATAATCGGACAACCACTAACAGTGTGGAAGTGCTGAAATTCGGGGCTCTACTCATGCAATTCAGCTGTCTACTCAGAGCGTCTGCCGCAATGATGAAGATGGTGGAGGATAATGGGTCTCCTTGCCTAACCCCGCGATTGGCTTTAAAGAAACCGTCAGCTTGTCCGTTGATGACTGTAGAGAACCAGGAGTTGCTGATCGATCTCCAGACTATGTTGGTCCACGTTTCGAAAAATTTGAAGACCCTGAAAACCCAAATCATGAATTGCCAATCCAGCCTGTCGTAAGCTTTCTCCATGTTGAGTTTGATAGCTATGTTGCCCCCCCTCGCTGGGAACTTCATACAGGTGATGAGCTCCTGAGCCAGCATAATATTATCTTGGATGTTTCTGCCCTTGACAAAACCGCTCTGCTCCTCAGATATTATTCTAGGTAGAATGTCTGCCATGCGGGAGGCGATAATTTTGGAAATGATCTTGTTGGTGAAATTGCAGAGACTGATAGGGCATAAATCTCGAAAGGTCTCTAGACTGTCTTTTTTGGGAATAAGGATCAGGTTGGCGCTCGATGTGGCTCTTGGGTAGGTAGCTCCCTGGAAGAAGGTCGTGACCGCTTCATGAATGTCGTCCTTGATGATATCCCAGCAGGTTCTAAAAAATACTCCCGAAAAAACCGTCGGGCCCTGGCGCACTATGCTCGTCTAGTGCCCACACTGCGTCTTTCACCTCACTCACCGAAGGGAGGAGATCCAGTTGGTTGTTGTCGTCTTCGTTGATGAGGTGAGGTATCTCTGCGAGGATGGAGTTGTCTCTGAAGTTCGTTTCTTTGGTAAACAGCTGGGAGTAGAACTTTGCGGCCTCCCCTTGGATCTTCCGTTGATCGAAAAAGATTTTCCCTGATTCGTCAGCTATCTGATGCAGGATGAGTTTCTGTCTGCGACCGTTGACGCAGGCATGGAAATAATACGAGTTTCTGTCCCCGTCGCTGTCCCATCTGAGCCTCACTTTTTGTTTCCAAAAATCGGTTTCAACCTTCAGCCGAAATTTGAGAATAGCTTTGGTGAGGTTAAGGGCCGCCCTGGCCGCAGGCAAACGTTCACTTACGAACATAATTTTGGCGCGGGTGATGTCTTCCTCAGTGATCCGAACGGCCTGTAAAATGTTCCCGTATGCCTGTTTGCTCTATCTCGATAGGGCACACCTCGTAGCCTTGAGCTTTTCGGCCAGTCTAATTAGTGGATTTAGGGAGTCCACTTGGGCCCATGCTTCTTCCACCGTACGCTTGAAGTTTGGGTGTTCGGTCCAGAAGTCAAGGAAGTGAAATGTTTTTTTGATCTGGGTAGAATTGCTTTTGACTTCAACAAGAAGAGGGTTGTGATCTGATTCGGTGGAATTAAGGTAGGATAGTCTAGAGCTGGTCCCCGATCCCTTCCATAAGGCGTTAGTGAGAGCCCTATCAAGATGAGAATATTGCCTTTTGTCGCCTTTCTGCATGTTGCACCAGGTAAAAGCATTACCGTTGAACTGGAGCGGGGAGAGGTGAGCGTTAAAAATGAAGTTGTTGAAATCTTGCATGGCCGTGAGGGGGGGGGGGGGGGAGGACGGCCGCCAGACTTCTCTTCCTTGCAGGTAACGGCATTAAAGTCCCCAATACAAAGCCAAGGGAGGTTGGTGTGGTTGAGGTGGATATCGATGAGATCATTCCAGAGAAGTTTACGCTCGATGATGTCACAACTGCCGTGGACCGCTGACAGGATGGCACTCTTAGGGATTAATGGGTGTTCTATCCAGCAAGAGAGCGCCTGCTTCGAGTCTTGGATGACTCCAATCATGACGTTTTTCGAACAGAGGATCCAGATGTCATGTCTGCCAGCGATGGCTGTAGTTAAGCCAAGCTGTATCAGTATGGTTTTGAGTTTTTTGGAGGGAATTTTGGGTTCAATGATGATCAGGATGCCAATCTTGTGAATTTCGTTGAGACTGACAAGTCTCCTCATCGTTGGTTTGTTCGCCAGACCTCGAACGTTCCAGGAGAGGATGTTCAGCATTAATGATGGTTGGTGGGATATGTTTGGTCCGCTTGGCTGCGGACCAGGTGCGCATGACTGATGCCTCGGAGGCTCCTTTCTGAACTGTCTTTTTTATGTTGGAAGTAGACCCAGCAAACATTAAGCTGTCTTGGGAGATGTGGGAATCGATGGCGTGATTAAGCAATTCTCCAGCCGTGTCTAGGGTGGGCTCCTCGGGAGGGATGATAAGGGTGTCTTCGGTGTAGCCGGTAAGATCTTCTGCGGATAGAATATATTCGACGGCGATAGCCTGTTGTCCCCGAAGGACCTGCTCTGGTCCCAAGATAGTAAGGGCTTCTGCACCGGTGAATTCATTACTGGAGGGGTGGACAGCTAAGGATTGTGTAGATCCGAAGTTTGGGTCTGTGGGATGCCCCCCAATGGCCTTCTTGCATGGTTCTCCGGGGTTCTCCTTCTCTGAAACCGGCTCTGAGTTCGCAGACGGTCCTTCGAGGAGGGCAATCTCCTGAGTGATGTCTTCCTCTTCAGTTAGTAAAGCGTTGAACTTAGATAGGGTGGGCGTAGGGCCATTGTAGGGGATCATTGTTGTCCCTAAGGACGTGCCTGGCTCACTTCCATTGGATTTGAATCTTATGTGGGAATTTGGTAATGGAAGTAGAGGGGAGAGCGTCTGCATCTGAGGTTTAAGCTTCCTGCTCTCGTTAGCCTGTAAGTCTTTACTTGCAGGTTTCCTCTTGAGCTCTGGGTGAAGACGAAAACAATATTTAGGGAGATGTCCTCTCAGTTGACAGTGATTGCAGAACATGATATGATTATCATAAGCTAATTGCTGGGTATGTGTCTGGCTGCCTAGCTCAATTTGGATATGATTGAGAGGCTCGTTGGTGAGATCGAGCTCGACGCAGATCTTGGCATAGTGAGCCTTAGAAAGGTTGCTGGTCTCAGCGGCGGTGGCCACATACTTCCCGAAAGAGTTAGTGATTCGCCTGAGTGCCGCGGGAACGAAACAAATCAGGGAGAGATTGGGTAGAGTCACCCAAGCTGCCACCGAGGCTGAGTCCACTCTGGTGTTAAAATTCGGAGACCACCTGATGATCATCATCTAGTGAGAGTCCACCCTGCTGGTGCCCTTGGCCCACACGGTCCGGTGGTCAAGCTCGGAGGAGAGGTGAAGCATGAGATTCCTGGGGTCTAGGGGGGCAATCTATATTCGGTGGTAAGCTTCCAACTTGCGATAACCTCCTGCACTCTGCTGAACTTAGGGCAGCCCGGAGGAGAATTTGAGGACAAAGGTATGGGGGAATGAAGTGAACAACACGGACAGTTCCTGATCCGAGAAAGGTACCTTGAGCACTTCAGCTTCAGGGTTGCTCGCAACGTCGGAAAGAGACGCGTCGGGGAGCACAACCCCTTACTGGGCGATAAGTCTGGACGTAGCTTCTCGACGAAGGAAGGAACCAGAGCTTAGGGGGGCTGAGGGATAGGCCGGAGGAGATGGGAGGAGGGCAAAGTCGGGGGCAAATCTCTTGCCGAGATGGGGGCCGGCACCAAGGAGGAAAAGAGGTCGACCAAATCCTCAGGGATAGCCCGACCGGCAGAGGGGATGGGGGAGGTGGGGGCCAGGCAAGGAGTGCCGCTGGGACCCGCGCCAGCAGCTCCAGAAGGTGGAGCACCGAAACCGCCAGGTGGCACCCCAAAAGGCTGCGCCACCACAAAGGACTGTGCCTCTGACTGACCCGATGGGACTCTACCAGTGGCATCGCAAACGGACCCACGGGTAGCGCAGCTCGGGCCAAGGGAACCCACTCCAAACTGGGCCACCACAGGAACAGACGTGCCAAACGTAGCGCCACCAGCTGGATCAAGGAGAGGGGCGCTGCAGGGGCCCGTGTCAACTGCTGCAAACCGGGCCCCCACCGGAGGGCCACGAGGTGTGCCGCAATGGCCCACGGAAACCACACCAAACGGGTCCAAAAGAGGGGCTTCCGCACCATGAGGTGCGCCACCCTGACAGCTAGGAGCGTCGCTGGGGCCCACTCCCACTGTGCCGCTCAGGAAGCCCAATGAGGTGCCACCATCCACTCCAAAGTGTGCGCCAACAACTGAAAAAGGTGGGGGGCAGCCGCAAGGACCCAAACTTGTGCCACCAACCAAACCCAAATGTGCGCCGCTGGGTCCCACTCGGACTGCTCCGCGCGGACCATCCAAAGCAACAACGGCTCCAGACGTTGCGCCACATGAAATATGAGAGCAGGGTGCGCCACTTGGGCCCACACCTACTGCTCCGCGCGGGATTCCCGAAGCACCAGCTGCACCAGCAGAGGCGCTGCTGGACTGACGAAAAAGCACGTGGCCTGGGGGCCCGCCGCAGCAGACAGGCCCAGGGCTTACGTCTTCCATCAGGTGGACGGATTCGGAGGGGAGCACGTGGCTCCCCGAAGCCTCCTGCGAAATTCGAAACGAAGATGGGCGGGAGAGAGGCGGGGGACCCGAGGAGGGGAGAGGAGGAGGCAGGGTGGGGGGCTTGGCCGGGAGCGCGGCACCGGCCCGGTGGCGAATCTCGACAGGGGGAGGGCTAGCGGCGAAAAGGGGGGGTCTGGAGGGGCCCGGAGATAGAGACTGCGGGATGGGGAGGGTGGAGGGAAGACGAGGCGTTGGGGGCGGGTGAAGGAGGGGGTGTGGAGGAAGCACCGGACGGAGGCGGAGGCTGGGGGGGTGGGGGGGTGGTGACAAGGCCGAAGGCGGAGAGGAAGGCGCGGGGAAGGAGATGGGAAGCGACGGATCAGAGGGGAGGCCCAAGAAGGCGAGGAGGTCGGCCGGAGGGGATGCCATGGGGATGGGGAGGAGGGGGAGCGTGACGGCGGCGGGCGAGCTCAACGTCACTAGCCGGGGCTCAGTGCCCCGGTGGCACACGCGGAGAAAGGCGACGAGAACCAGAGCATTGCAGCCTATTATATATATATTACTATTTCATTATATATATATATATATATATATATATATATATATATATATATATATATATATATTGGCTATTAATTTTTGTTTATTGATTTATTTTTTAAATTTGGGGTTGAAAATACTATCGTTATCGATGGAATTTTTTTTATAATAATGAACATTAAGTTTTGGGAGCATTAATTTTAGAGCTCGTCTCAGGCCTCAAAATCTAAAGTCCGATACTGCTTGTAGGTTCTTGCACTTTGTGATAGAAGAAGAGTTTTTGTCAGATATTTGTTTATTCTATCAAGGACATTGTCACCGTAGGATAATTGACAACTATTTTCAGATAAGAGCTAGCATTTTGTTAAGAAGATTTATTTTACGATCTCATTATATTTTGTATCTTCTTCATAAGCGACCGTATATGTCAGCTCTTGGAACAAAAGAGTCGACGTATACTTATATTGTAATCCTTTTATCAAATAAACGAGAGGACTATAGCCATCACATATTGCACATTTGATATATACTCTTTTTTGTAGTATGATTGTTCTTTGTACTTTTTTTGTGAGTTCCAATAGGTTTTTTTTTTTTTTTGAGTGATTCTGTGGATCTCAATAGTAGTACAAACCCTAAAAGCAATAGGTAAGAGTGAACTAGCCAATTCGTAGAACTCTCAAACATTGCAAATTCGATATTATACTCAATTATTTGTAGCATGATTGTGGTTTATACTTTCTTTCTGAGTTCCACTGATTTTATTTAAAAAAAATTTTGCGTACTTTTTTTGGATCCCAACAATAGTAAATCTCTTAAAAATAAGAATAATATGTAAGAGTGGACTAGCTAGACAATTCCAAAAAATCTTAAACATTGCAAATAGTTTGCAATCATTAGATACAAACGTTACATTTAATTCGTTGATGCGCTAAAGAAACAATTATGGAATTGAGGATCTAAAATTTTCCAAAATAATAGTGTATATTAGGGTTTGGGTATACTGATGTTAGAATTTAGATATCCAAATTACTATTCAAGCATGCAAGTAATTGTAATCCAAATTTAGCACCTATCATTTACGAGATTAAATTTTAATTTTAACTATTATATGAAATTCTATTACTAAATAACCGAAAAAAAAAATTCAAAACTAGAATTGGCCCCACACTTTGGTGAAGATTTTTCTTCCCAGTAGAAATCGGCCCCACACCGACCACGGTTCTCCCGATAAACCATGCTCCCACCCCCATCTATACATCGTCTTCCGCACTAAGCTTCTCTTTTCCTTCTTCTACTTATGGAAGGAAGAGGTAATCTTAATAGTTTGCTCCATATTTTGTAATTAATTCCTTCTTTTCCTCCAATTTGTTTGCAATTTACTTGCTGTTAGTAGTAAGTAGTAGAATTGTGTGTTAGGTCAACTTTTCCTGTTATTGATTGTTATTTGTGATATGTTTGTTAAGTTCTTGAAAGTGTCGGTCATGGATGCATGCACGTGAAATTGAAACCCAATCTCTGGAAATATTGGCGTTTCGTCTCTTCTTCTTCTTCTTCTTCTTCTTCTTCTTCTTCTTCACGAAATGAAATTTGAAGGAAATATTTTGTTTTTTTAGCTCTAGACCAGTAATCGGATGTATCTCCGCCTAAAAGAAAATACGGACCTCAATTCAATCTTGTCAATTATCTTGATCCTGATTCCAGCCTAACTAAGTGATGTTTCTGGTGATTTCTAGTTTTTATTTTATTTAAATTGTTTAGATTTTTTTCCTTCCATTTTTAAAGATTTTTTTTTTTCAGATTTTTAATCCTATTTTCATTTTTTCTCCAGTTTTTTTAATCATTTTTTGGGGAATATTTATACATTCAACAAACATGGGAATATAATTTTCCAGGGAGTTCCAGAAAATTTGATTCCCGAAAATATAGAATTCCCGGCTATATATTCCGCGTACCATATGCCCCTATAGGGTTTTGTGGAAGGAGATGGAGATCCGATTTACAATTTAGGCAAGTTCTAGGTTCTTTTGAGTGTATTTCTTGGATCGTGTGACCACTTGTGACCTTGTTAGCAGTAGATCTCGGCGTCTCGCTCTCTTGGTAGTTTTTTCCTGAATTAGAATGTTTTTCACATAAAATCATCCTAGTATTCTCCAGGTCTTGATGTAGTTTTTATTTCCCAATAATAAGCATGTTTGGAAAACCATATTGCAGTCATCCGGATGAAGATATCTTCCTTTATTTTGTCAGTTAAGATTGGAATAAATAATTTGGTTTGATAGTAATTTGTGGTGGTTGAGAATAACTGAAGATCTGTGATAGTATTTGTAGCCTCTTGAGAGCTAGAAATTGTTCACGTTATCATTTCGTTAGGCTCACATAGGTAGAGGATAGTTAGTTCATTTTCCCAATCAGGTCCCACTCGGATAGGGCTGCAATCGAGCCGAGTCGAGCTTCGCATGTTCAAGCTTTGGTAGTTTATGCCTTGGACTTATCGAGCCGAGCCCAGGCTCCAAAACCAGGGGCGGAGCTAGGATTCTGAATTAGGGTGGGCTAGGTCAGGTTAGGGTGGGCTGGCTATGGATACACTCATATATATATATATATATATATATATATATATATATATATATGGGGAAATTTTTTTTGGGGGGGGGGGGGGAAGAGGTTGAGGTTGCTGGAGCCGACCCCAACCCCCAGGTAGCTCCGCCCATGTCCAAAACTATGTTGTAGCTCGAGCTCAATAGGGTTGTGGGTAGCTGGCTCAACTCCAGAGCAGCTCACGAGGTACTCGAGGTCGATGCTGCCTGAAGTTGAGGACGAGGAGGAGGAGAACCTCGACCTCGGTCATGCCATTGCTAGTGAAGTTGCAGGGACGTGCTTGTCTTGTGGACAGGTGCACGTGGGCGGGCTGTTGCCAGTTCAGGTGAGGTGAGTCTGTAACGTGCTCGTATTGTGGGTCAAAGCATCTCTGACACTGTTTGGATAGGGGTTCAGAGCATCTGGGTTCAGAGCATCTCTGCTCGTATTGTGGGTCTCAGCTTGGATCTGGGTTCAGAGCATCTCTGACACTGTTTGGATAGGATGATATTTACAGACCTTATCAAAGTTTTTGCTATTCTGCTTGAGTTAGATTCGCACACCAGACATGGAGTTCATGTAGACGAGGTGCAGATCAAGATAGGATGTGAGCATGATGACGACGTCCCTGGCGAGATCTTATGTATTAAGGGGAGAGATGATCCATATTGTCCCACCAAGGAGTGAAGAATATTTTAGAGGCTTTAAGTTTGGATAACCGTCCTGGCCACATTAGGAAGTCAGGTTGCCAACTTGTGATACATATCGTGTATCACATATACGTATCATATGATACAATAATTTAGGAGTTTAGGTCTATACTTGTACATCCATATAAGAGCGTGGTTTAATATGATTTTGTCATAAATTTCTTTTACTAGTTTCATCTTTACATGTCTATATAGTTCTAGAATTCAAATTCTTAAGTATATAATACATGGCTCAAGTAACAGAATCGGTACTACTATCAAGTTATATGTATCCTATCCGACCAACCGATAATTAACGAGATGGTAGTATATCGCATTATATCGTATCATAAGATACGTATCGTGTATTGTAAGATACTAACAACCTAATTAGAAAGTTTAAGATGGAGGGTATTAGGCCCTAGAGGCCATTATTTTTGGAGCTAGAGTTGTGGTTGGTTTAAGGGAGATGGGGTTAAGGTATAATAGCTCATCTAGAGCCACATTTGAACCACACCATGTCTGAATCTAGTTGAGGAGACATCTCTCTTTTGGATCAATCTACTACTCATCTCTCTTTGGGAGCAATCTACATGAAAGAGATTATTGCACTCTCTTTCCACTCGGTGTGTGTGGGGATTGCTAAAAACCTTTATTGGTAATGGTGAAAGTCAATACCGAACATAGTATCGGAATGCACTAAGTGTGATGTCCTCAAGGTTATCTCCAAGGTAAATTGGGTTCGAGGATAGAGGTCATAGTGACCCGGTCCATATGAGAGGAGTTGATGAGGTTGGGAGCACATTTGTTTAGGAAGACATACATTCCGCATTATTAGACACAACAACATTAGAAAGAAAACTTGAGCAACTTTTCAGACACCCAATCGACATTAAGCTCTCCTATCGTTTTTGGATGAGATGTTGGAATGAACAAGAGGGAGAGGATTAGTGCTACCTAGAAAACAAGGCAAAGTTTTGTTTTGTCAAGAGTGCATAGAATCGGAACACAAGCGGATTAGAGGGTTAGGTGTACCCCTCATCTGCCCTAACAACAATGGAGAAGTAGTTGCAGGAATACAAGTTCAAGGTGACAAAAGAGTGGAGCCAAAGGGCGAGGGTTACAAGCAACAAAATCGTAATACCATCGTCCTTTCCAAGCAAACTGAATCTAAGGAAGAGAGAAGGGTGTCAACTATAAAGATAAACTAGACGACCCAAAAAATGCAATTGCTACAATCTTATTTTGTCCATAAGATGGTGAGAAGGGGGATCCAGTTGTGTCACACCTAAACATACATGGGAAGGAGAGTCGGTGTGTATCAGAATGGTGTGGGTCTAGACTCACCACGCATAGTAATCAATATGTCTTAGATTGGCAAGGGGCCTAGAAAAACATTCAGTATAAGAATTTGGATGTGTTAGATTAGCAAAGGGAATAAAATGAGGAGCTTGGGCGTATCAGATTATAATGTGATGACCCATCTTGGGGTATCTTGGGGTTTGATCCTATCCTAAGTGCAACTGGTTCAAACTTAGGACAAACCTTTTGTCTATTTCAATATGAGGTTTATTTATATTGGATGTATGACAAAAGGTTGTGTTAGCCTAGGTGGTAACTAGTGGTTGGTGCGGATAAGAAGGCCAAGATTCGATTCCCACGTCAAGCATATATTTTTGACACTAGGTTTCTAAAGCTCCTATAGGCCACGCAAAGTTGTGCATTGTTAGGTGCACTTTGCACTTAGCACCTCAGAATCGGTGTCTGAGGTGGCACCCCTGGCAGTCATGCTGTCACATCGTGCTTATGTGGCACCAGAAGTTGGACTGCTTGGAAGTTATATGAGAGCCTATTGGTCATGGGGGTTACAAGATGAGTTAAATCATCACCAGTTAGAGTATGTTCTGATTCTAATTGCTGCATTTAACTGCACTTGTTAACGGGTAGTTGAATACATCAGTTTCATAAGCCAGCCAGCTAGACTTCTATCTGATGAGACTTGGTTCCTCTATATAAGAGGTACTATAGTTCAATCTGAGAGGTAGAAAAAGAATACCACCACTATACTATCCTGATCAGCTGATAGACGTGAGCAGACCGTGTCAGTTTGTTGCAGCAATGCGACATAAACATTAAGGTGTTTCAACAGCAGTGCAGTGCTACCGAAGCATGGAAGCTACGAGCTTTCCAGAAGTTCATCCTTGAACTTGTTGGTTTCCTGAAAATTATTTTGAACACTGGTGATTTGATCACCCCAATGAGTGATCACTTTTTCCTCTATTTCAAGTGTTCATGTTGTTGCTAATCTATTTCGGTTTTCTCATATTGTTACAACAACCTATACACGCTATACTACTAAGAGAGAGAGGACCATGCGTCTTTCAAGGAGTGATGCACTGAAGACAAGACAAGCTCAGGTTGCATCTCAAACTTGTATAGCTGCAGGAAGTGATGGATTCTAGACACTGCAGGATCAAGATAGATGGCACATCGTTCTACTTCTGCTTTTATTTGATTTTGTATCTCGTTTTTCTCATTTTTTTAGGAGCTATCTACTTTTACTTTTATCTTTAATTGTTTTGTTAATTTCATTAATGAGTGCTGGGGAAGTTTAACTCGCACTGTTTATCCTCAATAAAGATACATATGGAAAACTGGTACAACCTGACAGTACGACAAATGTAGAAATGAGTATGCCGACGCACATGGTAAAGCAGTTCCTTGAACCGAAATAATTTTAGATAATTTCTTCACCGACTTACCAGCCACTTCTATCAATATGCTGTTGTATGAAAGGAAATTGTGCCTCATAGCAAGAAACCAGAGGAACTATATATTAACTATTTAACTGCGTTATGTTCTTTGGAGAACTATTTATAACATTAGCAAATTATAACTATAGGATTACACATTAGCAAATTATAACTATAGGATTACAGGTAGTGTGTGTAAAATAAAACATTAAAAACGTGAACTTTCAGCATAAAACATTAGCTTGTAGTTCATAGCTACCGGCAATCCTTATATAGAAAATATCAGAAGCATTAACATTACAGCTACTGACAGTACATATCTCTCTTCTAAAGCAAACAAACAAGACACAAGTAATGCAAGCATTCTAGGTCCAGTTCAGTTCCCCGTGATTTTGATGTTGTCAAGGAAGCTTTTGTTTATATTGCCATTTCTAGTATAGAGATAATCCAGAAAGTCTTTAAAGCTGCTCTCGCTATAACCTTTTGGATGTTTCTCATCCACCAGGTCTTCAGCAGGGGCGACTTTCTCCTCTATGGTGAAATTGTGGATACTAGCAATCGAAATCCTCTCCATTTTTGGGTTCAGAATTGCTCTGTGGATCACAGTCTTGTACCGGCCATTGCTCAGGACTTCAAGATGATCACCGATGTGCACATGAAGGGAATTTGGGAGATGATGTGCTGTTTTCCAACTGCTTTCTTGGTCCCTGACCTGGAGGCCATCACAGGTTTGCAGGATGATGGTTATAAAGCCATGGTCAGAATGAGAATCCAGCCCCACCGCAATAACGGATTCAGAGCTCTGTGGGTAGAAGTTGGTGGCTGTGATTTGCAGTCCCTTTTCGAACTTGTCCCTCAGGTATGCTTCATCTAATCCGAGGCTTTCTAGTATTGCACCCATGAGTTGTAAGGCTACTCTCCTCGCTTCAGTAACGTAATTCCCCATCTTTTCCCTGATCCAAAGCGTCAGATTAAACATGCATGCATGCTATTGAATAGAAAGATCATTTCATGCAACTCAAGTTGTGAAAGACAAAATTATCTAAAAAAATATGTGGCCTTTTATTACTTCCGTAGTCACATTTAAAATTAAACTTCCATTAGAACATCTAACGGATATGCTCGAGTATATTCTTATGTTTTCGGTATTAAAGTTCATTCTAGAATGTTTTCATTTGAATTAAGAATCCAGCATAGCAATCAAGATTTGTTAGTAGTTATTTAGTTTCGAGGTTGTCCTTTGGAAATTGGAAGGTTATAAAGCATGAAAGTTGTTACGCTTAGAGTAGAGAGGTTTTCCAATTCCTTTTGACATTTCATCGTGTAGTATTATTGAAGTATAAATATTTTAACCCACCTCAACTCTCACCACAATTTGAGAGCTTTGGTGTGGTGGGCAATCCAGTTTCAAATCTCTCTGGCATGCACTATGACCGGATTAAAAGAAATATTCCACTGTGTGAAACCCAACTCTCAGCCCATAAAGTGGGCATTCGACGTAGGGGTGGGGTTGGAGGTGGAGGGACGCTGACAGAATATAATAAGAATTTTGGTGTAGTGACAGAGACTCTAATCATTATTGTTATTTTCTTTTCTGCAAGAATTTAGCTATAATGAGAAGCTAAAGTGACATAACAGTATATATAAACATTGTCGTACAATTAAGTTTTGTAATACTAAAAAGATGAAATAATCACGGACAACCATATTATCAAATAATACCAACCATCATAAAATGTACTAGTATTTCATTAATTGCCTAGATTTCTTTATATAAGTGTCATTTTTTTTGGCTAGTTCACACTAATGAAAACTTTCAGTTTTGGAAATTAGACATGTTTTTTTAACATGATTAGTTCTCAGCATCCTTTCTCCATAAAATCTCCTCTCTCTCTCTCTCTCTCTCTCTCTCTCTCTCTCTCTCTATTTTGTGTATTTAAATGTTTAAATTATCTTCTCTTTGTGTGTATGTAGCTTCCAACTCATCCCTAGGAATCCATGTTCAATTATGTCAGAAATTTGTAAAATTAGTTATAAAAGCCATCTTTAGGACAGGTAAATAATATTTTGTTTTCCCATCTATTTCCTATTCGATTTTTTTTACAATTTTGCATATATGTTTGTCTATTAAGCTGAGCACTAAATTATAATAATTGGCAAATATATACCTATAGCCATGTGGAGCCTCAGGCCATAAATGGATCCAGTCACTGAGAGGATGAGCGTATAACTTTAAGACATCTCTTTGCTTGCTAATGCCATCCTTGGATCTCGTTCCGTATCTAACAGGCTTTGACATGTCATCTGACGTAAATTCCATTTTTGCATCTTCCGATAAAGCAGAGAATCCTGAAGCTACTTCAAGAGCACCATTGATGACTGATTTGTTAATTCCATGATTTGTAACCTGTAACAATTTTCAGAAAATTACCTATGCAGTACTAAACTTTGATAATATTACAGTAACTACTAGGTTTTGTAGAATTATAAAGGAGATACATATTTGCTATCTATGTGTTCTGCACACATATTGCCATAAGTTGCAGCGATATAGGTGTACACACAAGTCACTAGTAGTAATGGTGATCTAGCATCCAACATATAGGTGTACACACAAGTAACAAGTAATGGTGATCTAGCATCCAACTCCTCATATTCAATGGAGAGTTGTGTGTTAATTAAATTTTTTTTTAAGTGTGTTTTATTTTTTTTGCATATAAGTCATTTATAATTTTAATATTTTTTATATAAGTTTATTTTTAATTTGACCACACAGATACGGATTTCACATCTTGTCGTGCGGACCTTGGATCACAATAAGACCAACGTCTTTGGATTCACAGCATCAAACTACGACTCTGAGGATATTTTCAGCAAGTTTTGCAATATTTGTTTTTCTAACACCATTCTTGGGCCCCACGAATGACGAAAAAGTGTTATAGAACTAGTTGAAAATATCCTCACATAGGATGCTCTTGAAGGCTTGTGAAACTTTAGAGAGTCAGGTGTCTCAAACTGCTGAGAGGGGAGGGGGTGGCTGGCACTAGTCAGCTGCGTATGCCCGCTGTAAGGAACGATTTGTGGATGCAAGTTGTTACGAGAGAAAAGGGCGTCATCGTATATAGTACTGGATCATTGGTCGTACTCCTCGTACTCCTGTTACGACCAGTTGTATACATAGATGGGGAATTTGTTGGAGAATATGTAGAGACAGATTAGAGAGCTTAGGAGAGGCTCCTTCTAGTGGTCCCGCTCGTCCTGCTACTGTCGCTGTTCATACTGCTCCACTGTTGCTTGTCCGATTGCTCCCCCGATCATGTTGTTCATTCTCTATCCGTAGGCCCTTCAACACATATTGATGATGATCATATTGAATTGGATGTGCAGCACTACACACCAACGCTAGATACTTAGTGATGGGTTTAGATACTTAGTGACTACTTTCGACTTCGTTGTACTCTTCTGTAGGATGGTTTTAATTACATTCCATGTGCTTTACTTTATGTTTGTCTGTATTATTTTGATTACTATTTTATTAGTTATTATTGTCGTCTATATTACAAAAAAAAAAAAGAATGTTTAACAAAATTGAAAAATATGTTTTAATAATGAGGTTACGGAGTTACGCTGCCTCAGCAATGGATTGCTAGCAGATACATAATTTATCCTAGCGATGCCTTGGCGACGAAAATAATTGTCGCTATTTCGTCACAATCTATAAACTTAGGGACTTATTGTGCATTGTTTTTTGTTGCTAATTCGTGGATTTCGTCGGTACTTTAATGATGACTTTGTTTGCCTGCACTTGGTCGTTATAAATTTGATGTTGCTTAGACATTTGGTTTTTGATGTTTTAACGACGGAATTTTGTTAACGATGTTAATATTCTTCCTTAATTTGTCGAAATTTTTTGTAGTGGTAAAAATGAACCCATATTCATTATATTGGTTTATCTAGTGTCACAGTAGTTTGACGTAACATGTGTATGTTGCCCTTAAAAAAGGACTAGTTTTATGTTTGATGGGGAGTATGTCATGTTTTGTAGCTTTTATCTTATTAGAGCATCTCCAACCCTATTGTGAGTTTGAAAAAAATGGTTGCCACATAGGAATGACAACCATTTTTTTCAAAAGTACTTCTCCAATGCATATGTGAAATAAAGTGTGGAGTTGACATGGCAATGACATGGCAAAGACAATGTGAATTTGGTTGTCTAGATCTAGACAATGCACTTCACAATGTCTTTATGTCCACATCATCATTTGTGAATAAAAATATTTATAAAAAGAAGTAGAAGAGTAAAAGTTGTCTTGAAAGTTGTAAAAAATTACTTTATATTGCCTTCTCAATACTTTTGCATTGGAGATGACTTTTTAAACTTATTGTCATTTGTGAATATAATTTTGCCACATATACAAGACATTGTCTTGTGCCTCATGCCACATAGGATTCACAACACAAAACAAGACAATAGGGTTGGAGATGCTCTTATACTAGCTTATTGAGCTGTGAAGTGAGGTTCAGTATTTAAATATCCACCCACCAATCCACCATAGTATCCGTGCAGTTGGTGGATTTGAATTTTTTTTTTTTTTTAGGGCCCCCATTTCAGGACCGTGACCGTCTCACGGCCACCCAGTCATCTCGTGCTCCAAGGGCCTCGAACTTGGGACCCCTCCCAAGTGAGCCCCCTTTCCTAACCACTTGGGTTATGTATGAATTGACCAGAAAAATGCTTTATATATATATATATATATATATAACATGTAAACTTTTTGATGGGCTAATGTTTGAAGATAACGTTGAAATGTTGAAGTCATTGTGGCTTTTTTATTATTCTTTTTTTCACTCATATCTTCAACTTCAGGCTTCTAGTACTGGTGTCACGTGATAATTTGACTACGACGAGGAAGACTGGCAACATGGAAATGCCTTTATCATGTCGGAAATTTCAGTAAAGACTTCGACAAAAGACTCGTGGAAAGTAAGTTGGAAATTTTGATTTATTTTATCGACGTAGATTAATTTTGGTATGTTTTATACATCCTGAATACACATATAAAACTAACTATTTTCACTTGCATAAATTCATCAGAATTTTCGTGTCTTGAAATCCAGATGTTATAAACTAATTATTATCCCTATGGCATTTCCAACTTTTGATAAACCACACAGCAAAAATTTGTTTTTTGTTTTTTAAGAGCTGGTCCTTTGAATACAAATTTCCTATGTATATGATCAAATCTGTCAAAGAATTGATTATTCTTATACAGTGAGTTTCAACAAGAAAGTTTTTGTTGCACGTACGAGTGATTTCATCATGATCAGTAAAGGAAGCTTTAATTTGATCAGGCTTTAGTGACACCTGAGCCTTCAACGACGGATCATGGTATATATATCACCTCCCTTATAATATTTCATTAATTTGATGCAGCATGCAGTAGTTGATGATGATGCCATTGTAAATAATGCGTGCTTTTATGAAATGGATACAAAGACTCCTGAGCCAACAAAAATTAATTTGCACGAAATGTAGTTTTATCTAACCTGGAAGCAGCCTAGAGTCCGGCACTCCCTTCCGATGTCTTTGATCGCCCGAGGCCGAGCTCTCGAGTGCTGCTCAAGGTTGCTAAGGTCGATCACGTGCATGGCGTCCGTCAAGATGACAAGCGCTAGCTTGGTCCAATGCGTGGCTGTCACGACAAACTCTTATAGTCTCTGCTCGGTGAGATCGATCCTCTAGACTCAAAATCAGGTTGAACTCAAAGTAACTTTGTGGAGGGACACTGTCCTTTATTTATAGGGGTGGTCTTGGTTGCATGAGCAGCTTAGGGTTGAGTGCATGAACAATGAACAATGATGTTTCAAAGGTTCCTAGCATGTGGACGAACCCTTTGTGGCCAGGTGACCGCTGCTATAGGGTGATCACGTACCCCCACTTGCACTCACTTTGATTTAACTCTTCAAATTTATATGCAGGGGCTGTTATAACATAGTGCGAACAAGTACGGAATCAAGAAATCAAGAAATCAAGATTTTAGTTTACTCCGAACCCACGTCCTATAAGAAAAAAATTAACACAAAATTATTTACTTAATAATCAGGGCCGGTCCTTAATAATTGAAGGCCCTGTGCGAATTTTAAAATGTGACCCTAAATTTATTTATTCATATTTTTAAATATATTATTATCTGTGTTTATCAAAATCTTTGGAGATGCTCTTAATTTTATATTATAACTAAATCTATAGTAGTTACTAAACAAAATAACTGAAGCTCAAATAATCTATATTCAAGCACATTATATAGTATAATAAAGATGTTTTAGATAGAAATTAAATTGTCTAAATCTGGCCTCAAAATTTTATGTTGATGAAAACATATAATAAAATGAATAACGATCAATACCCAAATGAGAAGTGTAATATGTAATCACACAATTTAGAGCCACCAAGACCGGAGTAGGGCCAGCCCAGGGCACGGACAAGGTGGGCGACCGTCATGGACCCCCAATTTTGGATGTCCCGTAATTTTACAATAGACTAGGTATATCAAAAAAGAAAAAAAAAATAAAACAAAGATCCAATATGGAAGCAACAAAAAAGCCAGCGCTCCAATCGGAAAAAAACATATGATAGCGTGATTGATGATTTTGATAGCTTAATTGATGATTTTGCTTATAAAAATGCTAAAAAAAATTATTTATGTGAAAAAATGGCCCAAATTTTAGATTTTGTCATAGGTCCCATAAATCATAGGATCGACTATGGACCTGAGTCACATGATTCAAGACCAAGAGCTCCAGTTTTCGACATCATTATTTCTTAAATAAATACTAAGTCTACACATCCAAATTCTTAAATTATATATACATAAAAAAATCTGATCATTATCGTAGAAAATAAATTCATCTAACAGTTGAGGGATCTTTAGAAACAAAATAACAATTAACACACCGGTCAGAGCAATATCTTTAAGAAATCCTAATTTTTTGTATGATTATAAATATGATTCTTAGAGTCAGTAGGGAATAGGGATCCAAGAATTGAATGTCTTGAAGGGATAGTAGAGTAGGAATTGAGAAAGAAATGGAATAACTTGAAATACAAAATTATAAAACTAACCCTAATATTTTTTTTGATGCCTCAACAAATTGGAGACCCTGTGCGGCCGCGCTAGTGGCATGGCCCCAGGGCCGGCCCTGTTAATAATAAATTAAACTAAACATTCAACACTTAATTTCTTAGTGTGTCATCATATATCGAAGTGATCTGGTGGGCTAAGCTAGCATATGAAATGGTGTTCACATACAAAAAATTATTTACTTAATAACAAGTTAAATTGTATATAGTGTTAGTGATCTGGTAGTCAACATAGTCTGGTGGACTAAGCATATAATAATATTATTATTTTAACCTGTGTGTTGCAAGCCATCTTAGCCAACTATTATTGCTTCGTCATTGCCTTACAGGACACACGATAACACATCGATAAATATACTTTATATGGGTATTCTTAATAGTACTTTAAATAATATATATATATTTTTTACCTAATGTGCTGATAAAAGTATCCATATAAAATAGTATTTATTTAAGTCTTATCCTGTGTCCTTAGGGCATATATGTTAACATAACCCATTTACTGAATTCTATAAACTTTTCGAATTTGGATTTGGATTCACGTTATATTGCTTCGCAGCCATTAGATTCCAAAATTTATTTACTATATTAATCTTTTGGAAAAAATGTTGTTTAATATATTTTAAATCTATCATTAACATGATATTTCCTTTTCTTCAACAACAATCCGGATGTGGTTTTGACACTTGATACATATTTATGAATAGTACGGCTATTGGTAGAAAATTGGTTGAGCATTAAACTTCATGGGATAAACTTGACATTTGATATATGTAAATTGGTTTCGGATTGGATGATTTGTGTGAGTCCGTGGGTTGTAGCCTAGTGGTAGGAACGGGAGCCTCGGCTCATAAGGCACATATTCGAATCATTCCTTAACAATTGTTAAGCCGGAGAAGATGACACTTTAAAAAAAAAAAAAAAAAAAAAGGGACAGATTTACCCCGGGCAGTCTACCCCAATTTCTTCATCTACTTTTTTGTATATATTTTTATATGAGTTGATCTATACTAGTCCACTCCAGTCTATCCTAACTCGAATATCGGGTGAAATGCCCTTGCATAGTAGTATATCCTAACCCTAATGGCCAAGGATTTCGGCTTGTCGGTTACTGGTAATGAAACCAACCGAAAGAGATTACTTGGTATAGAAGTTAAAAGAGTACAGATGCGAGACTAGAGCGAGGTCCTGTAGGGTTTGACTGCGGCATTCACAGGTCAGCAGGTGAGAGCTTGGTCGGTCTCTGCTGAAATCTACGTGGTGCCCCCTCTCTGATTGGCTCTTGAGACTTCGTTGGAGGTGGGTACCGCCAAAGCAGCAAAACCATGGCAGCGGTTTTTGGGGAACATGGAGGAACTGTTGACATGGCATCATCACGTACGAATGCGTCATGATGTTCCGAGTTATGCAGTCGCAAAAATGAGATATCTACGAGCGTAGGGCCCACCACTGCCTACGAGCTCTCTATAAAAATCTACACGGACGTACTTTGGAGATTCTTTCTACGTTATGCCTCCCTTGTGATAGAATCCGTCCGGTCCAACAATCCCAGTCCGAGGACCGCATTCTGGTCCAAAGGTCTCGTACTGCACCACAATGTCACAATCGCACCGCACCTGTGCACCACCTTGGCCGCATTGCACCAACAAGAAGAAGGTAATTTTTTATTCTGGTATGAAGATCTACAATTTATCCGAAGGCCTTCAACCCCAGCCCAAAGACACATTCCGACCCGAAGGCATCCGGGTGAGCGCCCTCCGTGTGTCGGAGAAGCTTCATTAAGCTTATCGTCAGCATAACGTCGGTATACTAGCGACATATTACTGGGCCTAGACTGATAAATTTTCAGCATTCAATATGTTCATTGAATATTCGTTTTGACTCGACCATATTCAGAAGAAGAGAGAAGCTTCAGTCTTTACTGTTGCTAACTAGTGTAGCTACTCTGGTTGATATTCTCATAGAGATCTATGAAGACTTAACCACAAATAGTTTATAGTCAACAAGTAAAACTTGCTAAATGTATTGGCAACGGTGATATTTGTTTAGAAGGATAATCTGGTAAAATAAGAAAGAAGTAAACAGATTGGAAGAATTGCTTGTTGGGGTGATATAAATCACCGTTGTTCAAAGGGAGATTCGATCGTATCCATCGATTCACTCCCTGGAATCGGCAAGTCTCTATTACATTGAGTTGCAAACAATCTTCTAGAACGCTCTCCTTGTCACCTCCCTTCATGGAGCTAGCGCTGATGCACTAAAGCACTACTCTAGCGCTTGTGCACTGTTGCAAAAGCACTTGTTGCTGCTAGAGGGGCATCTCTCTTTCCACCTTCTGAATTGTCTCCTTTTCTCTTCTCTTTTCTCATCAGCACTAAGGGGTTGTTTGGATAGAAGTAACTCTTTGAAAGTGTAAAAGTATCACTTACATCATATTGAGTTACAGTGCACTTGTAGCAAGTGACACTTTCCAAAATATGTTTGGATAGAGTACTTTTTGTCTCCTGAAAGTGAAAGAAAAAGGAGTGAGTTGTTTTGATGGTTGTTGAAAGTGGAGAAAAAAAAGTTCGATTATTTGGATGGTTGTTGAAAGTGGATGTTGGGGTTGAAAATATAGTAACACATAATTAAATTAATTACCATAATTAAACAAAAAATATTAACTATATTATTAAATGAATTATCATATAGTTATTGAATATTAATTTAAAAAATTAAAATTCTGTAATTTTTTTTGGAAATTAAATGTTTTTATTGGATAAAATGGTCAATAATATTTTTATTCTCACAAAATTAACCTACAACATGTATCAATTAATTGTTGTTATTATTATTATTAATTACCATACATTAACGTGTCCAGATTATAATTATATCAAGTATGATAAT
Organism: Iris pallida; assembly: GCA_029216955.1. Taxonomy (NCBI): domain Eukaryota; kingdom Viridiplantae; phylum Streptophyta; class Magnoliopsida; order Asparagales; family Iridaceae; genus Iris; species Iris pallida. The sequence continues at coordinate 2,435,199 of JANAVB010040820.1, forward strand.
TAGTTATCTAAATAGAATATTTTGTCAATTTTGAAGACTCTCCAGAGTCTTCTTCATCTCACATAAACTCTGGAGAAGACTAGCTAGTGAGAATTTCTCATTCTCCAAAGTCTTCTCCATCTCAATTTCTTCACGCCTCCTCTCTCCACCGTCTCCTCTCCACCGCATAATCCTCTTTGAAACTCACCACCACCGTCGCCACCGACGTCGTTGATGTCTCCTTCACTCCACCGTCTCCTCTCCACCGCATCCTCCTCTTTCAACCGCCACCACCGCCACCACCGACGTCGTGGATGCCGATCTGATCCCGCTTCGACCTCTCCACTGTCACGCCCCGACAAACCGTTCGTCCCCGGTGTTACTTTGCCGATTCGATCGTCATCGCTAAGGCGTGATGTCGTACGAGTCTGGAATTGCACTCGTACAAGACAAGAACGTTACGTTGCTTTTCATATTAATACGCCAAGTTGAAAATTCACAAATCATATCAGAATATAAGACGCAGTATAGGAAGATAGAAATATTTTTCATTCATAGCTTGCAACAAAGTGCAAGTCGTAATTACATTGGATGCCGTTGCGGCTACACTGATTGAAAACAGAAAGAAATACACTCGACAAGTTGCCTGAACTAACGCTTGCCGTCCCATACATCCGCCCCTTTATACATAAGCCGTCGATTGAATTGGCTTCAAAATATTTCAGCATAGGAAGAGCTTCAAAACGCCTCTCCGTACTTCAGCTTCAGTTTAGTTGGGAGCGTCCGCCGCACCTGGGGAAATTGGGGGAATGGGATTAGCACACTTGCTAAGTGGACGAGACGAACCCACTCGTCTAAATCGACTCTGATTGTTAGGGTAGGCATGCTTTAGAGTTGTCTTTCTATTAGAACTAAATGAATTCAGTTCATATTCGATAGCCATCTTTGAGTAATAAAGCACACAGTGAAACATAGTAATTTATCATATTTCTTACCACGGTCGTGCTCGTCCCTGCATGAAAACAGAGATAATATTTACACATGCATAAGACAATAGGTGAGCATGCTACTATCTTATATGCGGTCATTGATGTTACACATCACGTGGGACTATCTCAACGGCATTTCGGCCCGCTCAGTCTAGGTTGCAAGCCTGACTGACGGTCCCGCAATGCATCAGTGCCGAAGCACGATTATTCATTCCCCCTAGGTCGATTCGATTCCGATGCCCCAGATACCGATTCGAGAAAAAATATCAACTTGTGCACAAGCTGTCCATGACCATGCCAATGCGTGAACAGTTTTATATATGCAAACAGTTTTGTATAGCGCTGACAGTATTGAACGACATTATCATTTCTCCCAACTTATTCAACGATTCATTTTTTCCCAAGCCGTACTCCCGATTTAGCATCCCGTGGGCACCAAATTGTCCGAGACATCATAACCCATAATCGACGTTTCGTATTATTTTGTAGCACGTGAAATAGTCTATCTTTTTACTAGAACCTTAAACTTTCTGGTTTATGTGATAAACTTGTATTTTCAGAGAGAATTACTCTAAATCGATACGTTTTTTCCGAGTTCTTGAACTTAGTGGATTGGCATGCAATTAACTTGGCATCGTTCGATTTGAATGAATTCAAGGCAAGGAATTAGTTTGCGGGACAGAGTAGAAAAGAAGGGGCCGAATCACCCACCGTTTACTTTGGTCGTGCCGATCGTCGAAGCGCTTCGGAACGTCAAGCTTTAGTTACGCGAGCTCCTGCAATGGCACCAACACTTTGTTAGAATTCTTTCTTTTTCCCTTGCTTCAAAATTTGTAATTGCATCCATAAAAACGACGCGAAAGCACTTCATCAAGCCCAGCGACAAAAGCTCCAAGAAAACCATACAGCGGTCCGGTCCCATCGAAGGGACTCTTATAGAGAGCTCACTCGCCGAGACGCAGCTCGCTGTATCTAGGACTTATTCCAATAGAAGTCGTTCCATTAGTTGGATCGATTCTCGTAACTTCCGTCCAAATCGATTTGAATCGATACCGCAAGGCGTTATCGTTTACCAAGCTTAGCGATCGAGTCAGATGGCCATCTAAGTTTCCGGCCGATCTGACTCGGCGCAAGCATATTATGAAGTTCCGTCGCCTATCGAAAGCGGGGCGCTACATAATATACCACTAAGAAAAAGTTTCGTCCCGAAACTTAAGAACAAGGGTCTGACCTTAATTTAGACAAACAATGTAGGGTATTTCTCTTTCATCTCCGCTTCCATCTTCCACGTCGACTCCTCGACTGAATGGTTCCGCCAAAGCACGCGGACCAAGGACATCGACCGATTTCGTAGCACATTCTCCTTGCGATCCAAAATTTGAATAGGCTCCTCCAAGTAAGACAAGTCAGTACGTAGCTCCAACTGATCGAAGCTAACCACATGACTTGGATCGTGCACGTATTTTCGAAGTTGTGAAACGTGGAAGACATCGTGCACATCAGCCAAGGCAGGAGGTAGTGCGATCCGATAAGCATCCGTTGCAACTCGCTCGATGATCTCGAAGGGGCCTGCAAATCTCGGGCTCAATTTGCCTTTAACGTCGAACCGCATCACACCGTGCATGGGCGTTACTTTCAGAAACACATGGTCCCCGACCAAGAACTCTAGCGGTCGTCGACGAAGATCTGCGTAGCTCTTTTGTCGACTTTGCGCGATGCGGAGTCTATCTCGAATCAAGCGGACCTTTTCGACGGCCTGCTCCACCAGTTCCGGTCTAAGCACTTGTCGCTCTCCGACTTCATCCCAGCATATCGACGAACGACACTTTCTCCCGTAGAGCGCTTTATATGGAGCCATCTTAATGCTCGACTGATAACTGTTGTTATACGTAAACTCCGGCAAGCGACAAATGCGTATCCCAACTAGTCTTTAGGTCGATCGCACACAGACGCAACATATCTTCTAGGATTTGATTTACCCTCTCCGTTTGACCGTCTGTTTGAGGATGGTACGCAGAACTAAAGGTCAGTTTGGTCCCCATCGTCGCTTGTAGGCTCGTCCAGAAACGCGATAGGAATCGCCCGTCTATGTCCAAAATTATTGAGGCCGGTACCCCGTGCAGTCGAACAATCTCGTCGACGTAGATTTGTGCTAACCGATCGACGCTCTATTCTATTTTAATTGCGATGAAGTGAGCCGACTTGGTCAATCTATCAACAATGACCCAAATCGCATCATTCTCCTGCGGCGTCTTTGAAAATCCCACAATAAAATACATCGAGATGTTGTCCCACTTCTACTCGGGAATGGCGATGTTCTGCAGCTCTCCGCCTGGCCTTTGGTGTTCCGCCTTTACTTGCTGACACACCATGCACTGCGATACGAAGGTAGCCACGTCTTTCTTTATGCCGTGCCACCAGAAGTTTGTGCGCAAGTCCTTGTACATCTTGGTGCTTCCAGGATGTAACGAGTACTTCGTATAATGTGCCTCCGTCAGAATTTCTTTCCTGAGCTCGACAGTTTCAGGAATGCAGAGCCTTTCCTTTAGTCGCATCGTCCCGTCTCCATCTTCCGCAAAGTCAGTCGCCCTTCCTGTTGGAATCGGCTCGCGCATCTTCTTCAGGAATGAGTCGTCCTTCTGTGTGGTCTTTATCTTGCTAAGCAGGCTCGATCCTAACTTCAGCTGAGCTAGGTGCAGGTGTCGATACTCAATTCCGAGTTCGATACCCATCGCTTCAAGGTCTCGCCGTATCTCCTTATTTATGGCTAGTGTTCCCATAAACATTCTGCTAAGCGCGTCGGCTACCACGTTTCCCTTGCCCGGCGTATACTCGATCGTTAGCTCGTAATCTTTTATGAGTTCGAGCCAACGTCGCTGTCGTAGGTTGAGTTCTCGTTGCGTAAACAAGTATTTCAGGCTTTTATGATCTGTGTAGATTTTGCACGCCACACCATAGAGGTATTGCCGCCAGAGCTTCAACACAAACACGATCGCCGCCAATTCTAGGTCGTGCGTCGGGTAGTTCTTCTCGTGCTGCTTCAACTGCCGTAAAGCGTAGGAGATGACTTTATCTCTCTGCATGAGTACGCACCCGAGGCCAGTCCCCGATGCGTCGCTGAATATCTGAAAGCCTTCTGGACCATCTGGAAGTGCAAGGATTGGAGCTGAGACGAGCCGTTGCTTCAACTCTTGAAAGCTGGATTCACAGTCGTCACTCCATTCAAATACTACTCCCTTCTGGGTGAGGCGAGTCAGAGGCGACGCTAGTTTTGAAAAGTTTCGCACGAATCTTCGGTAGTAGCCCGCAAAGCCCAGAAAACTTCGAATATCGCTAGCCGAGGCAGGTCGTTTCCAATATACCACCGCTTCAATCTTCTTTGGGTCTACCGCGACACCTTCGGCAGAGATTACATGTCCGAGAAATGTCACGCTACTCATCCAGAATTCGCACTTACCCTGCTTGGCATATAATTTGTTTTCACGCAGCGTCTGCAACACCGCCTTCAAGTGCTCTGTATGCTCTTCTCAATTTTTTGAGTAGATAAGGATATCGTAGATGAACACGACTACAAATTTATCGATTTGAGGTCGGAAGACTCGGTTCATCAGATCCATGAAAGCGGCTGGGGCATTCGTCAAACCGAAGTTCATGACTAGGAATTCGTAATGACCATATCGAGTGCGGAAGGCTGACTTCGATACGTCGTCGGACTTGATCTTCAATTGATGATAGCCTGAACGAAGATCGATTTTTGAAAACACTGATGCGCCTTGTAGTTAGTCAAACAAGTCGTCGATTCGTGGCAAAGGATACTTGTTCCGTACGGTCGTCTTGTTGAGTTCACGATAGTCGATGCATAGTCGCATCGACCCATCCTTCTTCTTCACGAACAATACGGGAGCTCCCCACGGAGAGACGCTAGGGCGAATAAATCCAAGGTCTAGCAATTCTTGTAATTGCACCTTCAGCTCCTTCAGTTCTGTTGGAGCCATTCGGTAAGGCGCCTTTGATATCGGCCGTGTATCTGGAAAGGTGTCGATGCTGAATTCAATTTCTCGATCCGACGGCATTTCGGGCATCTCGTCAGAAAAAACGTCGAGAAAATCTGCCACAACATCAGTCTGTATTGTGTTTGTATTATCCTTCCGCGTGTCTCGAACTGATGCCAAGTATCCCGCGCAGCCGGAACGCAGCATACGCCTCGCCGAGATTGTCGATACCATCATTGCCGTCTTCGAGACCGTACCGTACGAATATGAGAACTCTGTCTCGCCAGGAAGACGAAACACCACTCTCTTCTCCGCGCACTCGATCGTTGCACGACAAGCGCCCAACCAATCCATGCCCATGATTATGTCGTACTCTTTGATGTTTAGTACGACGGCATCCAAGGATAGATATCTTCCTCCGATGCAAATGTGGCCATCCCTACAAATAAAGTTCGCAGGCATATCGACTCCCGACGGAGTGCTAACGCTAATATTTATATCTAGTGATTGCATGGTTATTTTATTTTCTTTCGCATAATAAGCAGATATAAAGCTATGCGTCGCACCCGAATTGAATAGTACTCGAGCAGGTATATTTTTGTAGAGTAATATACCTGTTACAACAGTATCGGACGCAAACGTCTCGTCCCGAGTTAAGGCATAAACTCGGCCTTGAGCTCCGTGGCGTTGGTTCTGCTGGTTGACGGGCACCGCATTTGCGCCTTGCAGTATCGGCGCTTTATGCGGATTCGGAACGTTCCTTGGTGGGTTGGGTTGATTCGGAACTTTATGCGGGCAATATGTAACTTTATGGCCTATCTCGCCACTCTTGTAGCAAGATCTTGTGACGCAATCGACGGTTCAGTGTCCATGCCTACCGCACCTGGTGCAGTGTTGACTGCCATGGCCTCGGTCATCGAATCTGTTCGGACGTTTTGTTATTCCCGATCCCCCGGCGTCGTTAGGACCCTTGTTGAAGTGGTTACGGATGCCTCTACTTGACATACGGTCAAAGATACGCTCACTATCAAGAGCGGCATTATAGGATTGATCACGGTATGTTCGGCACCTTTGATTCATGACTTCCCTTCGCAGTTCGTCATTTAGGCCTTGTTGGAAGCATTCACACCAGGCTTCTTTGTTGGGCAGGAAGGCGCCGGCAAACTTCGCCAGCTTTGAGAAGCTCGAATCATAATCGTCGACAGACATATTTCTCCTGTCGCAGCGTCATGAACTCGTCTTCTTTTTGTTGACGGACGGCGTGAGGAACGTACTGTTCGAGGAAAGCTTCTTTGAATATTTTTCAGAAAATCGTGGCGTCTGTATCGGCTTCGTAGATTTCCTGCTTCTTAGCTGCCCACCAGTCGTACGCCCTCAGTTGCAGCTGTAACGCCGCACAAGTTACCCTCTGGGACCCTTCAATGCTAAGCAGATTAAACAGGTCCTCCATCTCCGCGAGCCATCCCACGATCACATCAGGCTCTGCTCGGCCGTTAAATTTTGGTGGGTTCATCTTACGGAACTCCTTTGCCTTGAACAAGGAAGAAGAATTTATCATTTGCGGTTGAGCTTCTTCTTCCTCGTTTTCTTCTTGATCACATTGCTTCTCCTCGGGTACTTCGTCCGTTGTCTTGGTATTGCCCGCCATTCTGCTCACTATATGAGTCAGAGCGTTCATCTGCTTCTGCTGCGCATCAAATTGGGCTTTGAATTGCATATGAAGCTGTTGCTGCTGCAGTTCCATCAACTGTACCATCTTCTCCATAGTCGTCTCGCTAGGGCCAGTGCTTTTTGTGCTCGACGTACTATCTACGGTTTGGGTTGTTGTGTCGAGATTGTTTCTTTTCTTAGTCATTCCTACAAACAGAGTAAATTCGTTAGTATTTTTCAAAAATATCTACGGGCTTACCTGTATGGAACTTTTATTTCACACAGCATGTCGACAAGCATTCAATCGAGCCATCGCAACGGACATTCCAACAATGAAACATCTTTCGAAAATCCGAGGAAACATAACTGTGCTCTAATACCAATTTGTCACGCCCCAAGTCGACAAAACCGTTCGTCCCCGGTGTTACTTTGCCGATTCGATCGTCCTCGCTAAGGCGTGATGCCGTACGAGTCTGGAATTGCACTCGTACAAAGGCAAGAACGTTATGTTGCTTTTCATATTAATACGCCAAGTTGAAACTTCACAAATCACATCAGAATATAAGACGCAGTATAAGAAGATAGAAATGCTTTTCATTCACAGCTTGCAACGAAGTGCAAGTCGTAATTACATTGGATGCCGTTGCGGCTACATTGATTGAAAACAGAAAGAAATACACTCGACAAGTTGCCTGAACTAACGCTTGCCATCCCATACATTTGCCCCTTTATACATAAGCCGTCGATTGAATTGGCTTCAAAATACTTCAGCATAGGAAGAGCTTCAAAACGTCTCTCCGCATTTCAGCTTCAGTTTAGTTGGGAGCGCCCGCCGCACTTGGGGAAATTGGGGGAATGGGATTAGCACACTTGCTAAGTGGACGAGACGAACCCACTCGTCTAAACCGACTCTGATTGTTAGGGTAGGCATGCTTTAGAGTTGTCTTTCTATTAGAACTAAATGAATTCAGTTCATATTCGATAGCCATCTTTGAGTAATAAAGCATACAGTGAAACATAGCAGTTTATCATATTTCTTATTACGGCCGTGCTCGTCCATGCATGAAACCAGAGATAATATTTACACCTGCATAAGACAATAGGTGAGCATGCTACTATCTTATATGCGGTCATTGATGTTACACATCACGTGGGACTATCTCAACGGCATTTCGGCCCGCTCAGTCTAGGTTGCAAGCCTGACTGACGGTCCCGCAATGCATCAGTGCCGAAGCACGATTATTCATTCCCCCTAGGTCGATTCGATTTCGATGCCTCGGATACCGATTCGAGGAAAAATATCAACTTGTGCACAAGCTGTCCATGACCATGCCAATGCGTGAACAGTTTTATATATGCAAACAGTTTTGTATAGCGCGGACAGTATTGAACGGCATTATCATTTCTCCCAACTTATGCAACGATTCATTTTTTCCCAAGCCGTACTCCCGATTTAGCATCCCGTGGGCACCAAATTGTCCGAGGCATCATAACCCATAATCGATGTTTCGTATTATTTTGCAGCACGTGAAATAGTCTATCTTTTTACTAGAATCTTAAACTTTCTGGTTTATGTGATAGACTTGTATTTTCAGAGTGAATTACTCTAAATCGATACGTTTTTTCCGAGTTCTTGAACTTAGTGGATTGGCATGCAATTAACTTGGCATCGTTCGATTTGAATGAATTCGAGGCAAGGAATTAGTTTGCGGGACAGAGTAGAAAAGGAGGGGCCGAATCACCCACCGTTTACTTTGCTCGTGCCGATCGTCGAAGCGCTTCGCAACGTCAAGCTTTAGTTACGCGAGCTCCTGCAATGGCACCAACACTTTGTTAGAATTCCTTCTTTTTTCCTTGCTTCAAAATTTGTAATTGCATCCATGAAAACGACGCGAAAACACTTCATCAAGCCCAGCGGCAAAAGCTCCAAGAAAACCATACAGCGGTCCGGTCCCGTCGAAGGAACTCTTATAGAGAGTTCACTCGCCGAGACGCAGCCCGCTGCATCTAGGACTTATTCTAACAGAAGTCGTTCTATTAGTTGGATCGATTCTCGTAACTTCCGTCCACATCGATTTGAATCGATGCTGCAAGGCGTTATCGTTTACCAAGCTTAGCGATCGAGTCAGATGGCCATCTAAGTTCCCGGCCGATCTGACTCGGCGCAAGCATATTATGAAGTTCCGTCGCCTATCGAAAGCGGGACGCTACATCCACCACCCACCACCATCATTGCCACAACCACCACCAACGTCGCTGCCACTACTCTCCTGCAGCTTCCATGGCTTCACGACGAGACCGTCGTCGAGAATCCACCACTTGCAGCCCACTCCCCCTTCTTTTTGGTTGCAAGTGTGAGAGAAAAAATATGGGGGACAAGAACTATACAACAAGTGAGATTCTTCACTTTCACTGCAGTTTCATCCGCGAACCAAACAGTAAAACTCGGTAGAGATGTCGCAGTTGCAGCGGAAAGTGGCCACTTACCGCCCACTTGCTGTGATCCAAACAGCCCCTAAGTGTTGGATAACTGCTTATAAAGGGGAGCAATCCCTTGTTCAGTTACAAAACTGAACCATCCAATAAAGATGACAAAAAAAAAAACTGGAGTAACACCGATCAATTTGGAACTGAATAGTCAGCATAAACGCTGGACTTCAACTCAATGTCCTACGTAGGCCCGTGCTAACTACGTTATAGCCTCGCAGCCTCGGTGTAGTCTCATAGCCCGCTGCTTAGCATCATATGCTTGCCAACTCCGTGCTCTATGCAACATCGTACCCAACGCGAACATGCGAAGTACAAAGTGCACATCAATGTGCCACTTTGCATCTATCGCCCATGCTCGAGTCCGAGTTCTCTGAAGGAATTTCTCCAAAAATGATGACAGAAACAATTTTGGATTGTGCAAGCAACTGGATCACAAGTATCGAAGTAGTCGATCCCCCTATTTATGAGAAAATCATTTTTCCACCAACATGATATTGAACTTGTCTACAGTTCCATTGACCCTAATCTTCTTCTTGAAAATTCATTTTCATTGGGTTTTACTCCTTCAGGTAGATTGACCAACATCCAAGTGTTGTTGGATGTTTATGGAGTCAATCTTATCATTGATTACTTCCTTCTAGAAAATAACATCTCTTGTCTTTATCGTTTCATCATAGGCAAGTGGATCTTCTTCCACATTATAGGTGATGAAGTCATCTCCGAAATCTATAAACTTTCTCACTCACTTTGAAGGTGGATGGACAAGTTCTGGTTCTAAAATTGCATCCTCCAGTAAAATCATTTACTCTAGAGTTTCATCTTTTTTAGTATTTTTAGCTGGATTATGAGCATTGTCTTCCTTTTTAATTTGTTATATTCTCCGGTTGATCCACGAGAATCACATTCTTGTCTCTGGCAAACTTATCCCTGAAGAACTCAACATTGTTTCGTTTAAAAAAAGATAACAATTCTCTTTAACAAATCTTTGTTATTATGTTGCAAAAAGTACTTGTTGCTGTTAGAGAGGGATCTCTCTTTCCATTTTTTTTGAGTTCTCCCCTTTTCTCTTCTATGTTCTCAGCACTAAGTGTTGGAACACTTCGTATAAAGTTGAGCAATCCTCTATCCAGTTGCAAAACTGAACCACTTACAAAAGACGTTGGCAAAAAAACAGGAGTAACTATCGGTAAGTTTGTAAATGAAGACCCAACAGGAAGCTAGGCTTCATCATAGCATGTAGTCTCGCAGACATGGCGAAGTCTTCAACCCCATTGCACATCAACCTCATAGCACCACGCCCTAGGAGAAGTGCAAAGTACGCCATTGTGGCACCACTTTCAGCCCTTCGTCCGAGTTTGAACTAGACGCAACCTAGCTCTGAAGGGATTTTTCCAAGAAATAGTAACAAAAATAATTATAAATTGTGGTATTTGAACCAAGCCCACTAGAAAAAGTCTCACCATACTAACTATTCTCAATTTTCTATGCAGCATACAAGACGCTCTAAATTTATTACAAAGAATTTAATTACACAAAAAAATTGAGTGCAAGCTTTTCAGATTCTAGGGAGTTTAATATTGGAGATCGAATCGCACGTGATTCCTATACGCTGTTGACGATCTGATTTCAAGTGCAAGGGTTGCAAAGATTTTTCCTCAATAGATATGAACTTCAAAAATTTATGTGAGAGCAACTTCGGTATTCTTCGGTGGCATGTCTACTTGAGGTAAGGAGGTTGTAATATACACAAGGGAAAAAAATACCTTAGAATTTTCGTGGAGAAGGACAAAGTGAGCAAGATGACAACACACCAAGTGTTGAGGGACTAACTGGGCAGAGTATATGCATTCACTACTAAAATATCATCAAATAGCGACGTAATGTAGCGACGGCAAGAAATTACGTCGCCAGTAGCGACGTCATTTTAAACACGTCGCAAAATGTCGCTGTCTAGCGACGTTCTGCGACAGGAGTGTACTACGTCGCCGAATAGCGACGTTCAGCGACATATTTTATGTATATGTCGCCAAGTTTGCGACGGTTAGCGACGTCAAAACGTGACGTCGCTAAGTTATTTTACTTAGGGCACGCCGCTGCCTTCTTTCCCCCTCATTCTCACTCGAAAACCCGAAAATTCATTTCCCCCCCCCCCCCACCCACCCCCGGCGACTCCCTCCCCCTCTGTCAGTGCCCCCCCCCCCCCCGGCGACCCCCTTCCCCCCGGCGACTCCCTCCCCCTCCGGCGAGCTCCTCCTCCTCGAGATCCTCCTCCTCGAGCTCCTCCTCTCCCAATCCGACCTCCTCCTCTTCTTCCTCAGGTAAACCCTAACCTAACTTCTCTCCTTCCTCCTCCTCCTCTCCCACGGACACACACACACACGCACACGGACACACACGGACACGGACACACACGCACACACACACACAGACACGGACACACACACACACACACACACACACACACACACACACACACACATATCATTACCAACCACGCGTGAACACGTGCACGAGACTGCACTGTGTCATTTGTGTTCGTGTGTGTTAAAAAATAATTTGGACACGATTGTGTCCTGTTTTGGTGGACACTTGACACGTGTGACTCTATGACACATACACATATCATTACCAACCATTAGATTTTGCTATTAATTGAATTTGGATTTCGAATTTGGTTTATCCCCAATTTTCTGATACGTAGTTCACTATATATTAATTTTCTGAGATTAACATTTGTTTAAACTGATTTTGAATGATTAAACCATTATGATTAATCCCATATCTTCTCTGAGAATTAATGTACATGTTAGGGTTCACATTGATTGGGGATTCTTGTGTTTTCGTATGCCATTGACTGTCAAAACTGAGAACAGTTTTTATACACTGTTTTCACATATTGGCACACACACATTACACTGAATTTTCTCGAGAAATTATGCACTGTTTACACCTATCTACACACACACATAAGTGTAACCTGAGAATATAAACACACACTACTGCTATCTACTGATTTTCCTGAGATTGATACACTGTTTGTGTATACTGTTTCTCTTATAGCTCACTCACATTACACTCAAAACCGAGAATAGCTAATTCACTCACACTATTGATTCCTATGTACACACACACATTGAGACACCTAGCCCATGTTATGTACACACACATGGCACACTTTACCCTATATACACACACCCTATTGTACACACACACTGTTAGCACACCACACACATGACACACACACATATATATACGTGTCAATCTGAGAACAGTTTGTGCATTGTTTCCTCATATTTTATATATATATATATATTGCAGTCCATATTATCTCTTCATATCAGTCCAGGCATTTATTTAGTTCCAGTCCTATTATTTGTCTTGTATTCAGTTGTTCAGTCCCATGACTGACATATAGATTAGGTATTGTTTGGTTGAAGGATTACCTTTTTAGTTCATTCCACCCTTGCACATCGACATTAGTTATCAACTTAGATGTCCAGCCTGTCCTTAAATCAGTTTTGAATTAATTATTCAGCCCCCAAATTGCTTATTGGTTAGTTCAGTCTCCTATTGAATATGAGTTCAGTTCCTGAGGTCACTTGACTAAATACTTGAGTATCAGTCCCTAACATCAAGTGTCTAGTCACCTACCTACCATGCATCAGTCCATGCCACACAGGTTCAGTCCTATTTTCACAAATGGGTCAATGTTTGGAGTATGGCTCGAGTTTGGGGCTTTTGATGATTGGTATTCTTGTATCAGTCAACAGGTGGTCTATTTGAGTAACAGTCCTTGTAGATTTCATTTTCCTTAAACTGTAAATAGGACTGAGATTGGTTTTCCTATTCCTGAGATAAATCCACTGAATGTGTCAACTGATTCCCTTGAATAACTGAAATTGAATTGACTGTTAACCAATAACGATAAGGTAAAGGGTACCAATAGCGATAAGGTAAAGGGTACCAACTTAAGGTATTGGTATTGGGATACCAATAGTGATAAGGTAAACGGTACCTTGGTAGGTAATGACTAGAAATAGGATATTTGACTTAGATTGGACTAAGAGTTGACAAAGGCAACTATAGGTCAACCCTTGACCTACTTTGACCTTGTTTGACTTTGTTTGACTTAGGTTGACCTTGTTTGACTTTGTTTGACTTAGTACAACCTACTTTGACCTAGATTGCATATCATTGATATTAGTAACTGTCCGCTACTAATGTGTCCCTAATAAGACATAATATACGAATTTGTGCTTGTTGGATAATGTGTGTCCATCTTTGCAGAATTATTTCCAAATGGATATGAATTACTACTTGCGGAATCGTTCATGGATGTACAATCGTCGTCCTGATGATATGTGTTGTGTGCAGGATGAATACATAGCGGGAGTAGAGCAGTTCCTGCAGTTTGCTAAGGCGTTCCCTCAGTACATGGACGACACCAAAATTAAGTGTCCGTGTGTGAAATGTCATAACGTGAAATATTATCCAGAAGTGGAAGTGACATATCATTTGTACTCGAGGGATTTCACGCCTAATTACTATCAGTGGACCGCACACGGAGAACTTGTGTCTTTAGCATCAGAGCCGGAGCCTTATGTTGAGCCATATATGCATGCGGGACCTAATTTTGTTTCAGATAATCATGCATACGACGACGGGTGCGTGAACATGGTTTTCGACGCTGCGGGGCCTAGTTTCGTTCATGATGCACCTGAGGAGGCACCGAACGCCGATGCTGTACAGTTCATGGAGTTGCTGGAGAATGCAAGGACTCCATTGTATCCTGGTTGTGAGGATCATTCACCGTTGGAGGTGGTTACAAGACTGTTGAGCATTAAGTCAGATTTTAACATATCGCAAGAATGCTACAACCGAGTGTTGGAGTTGATTATAGAGATCTTACCGGCGGGTGCTAAGTTGCCTAAAGACTTCTACCGGTCTAAGAGGATGGTGAGATCGCTCTGGATGGGATACGAGAAAATCGATTCCTGTCGCAATGGGTGCATGCTGTACTACAAAGACGACAAGGACGCAGATGTGTGCAGATTTTGTGGTGCTGATCGCTATAAGACAACTAGTACAGGAAGGTCTACCGGTGCAAGAAGACCGACCGATTCAATGCACTACTTGCCTTTAACGCCGCGGTTGCAAAGATTATTTATGGTGAAAGAGACGGCCGAAAATATGAGTTGGCACATGCGAGAACAGATTGAAGGAGTGTTGGATCACCCATCCGATGGAGAAGCGTGGAAGCACTTTGATCGAGTGTATCCAGATTTTGCTTCAGATCCGCGAAATGTCAGGTTGGGACTATCTTCTGACGGTTTTACTCCTTTTGGTCTTTCGGGATCCCAGTATTCGTGCTGGCCTGTGATTGTCACTCCGTATAACCTACAGCCTTGGATGTGCATGAAGACTCAGTACATGTTTCTAACCGTTATAATTTCTGGTCCGAACAATCCCAAGAGGAACATTGACGTGTACTTACAGCCTTTGATAGATGAGTTGAATCAGTTATGGGAAGTAGGCGCTAACACGTACGATGTTTCCAGGAAGCAGAATTTTCAGATGAAGGCAACCCTTATGTGGACCATCAACGACTTTCCGGCCTATGGAATGTTATCTGGATGGAGCACTCATAGCCGTCTCTCATGTCCGTATTGCATGGACCGTAGTAAGGCTTTTCCGCTTGAAACACGGAGGAAAATCGTGCTTCTTTGATTGTCATCGGCAATTTCTGCCAAAAGATCATCCGTTCAGAAGGAACATGAATACTTTTCGTGCCGGCGTTGTAGAGAAGGGTGATCCACCACCAAGGTGGTGCGGAGCCACGATATGGGAGGAGGTTAAAGATTTACCAAGTGCTATCGAAGATCCTACAACTGGGTACAAGTGCGATGGATTTGGTAGAGTTCATAACTGGACAAAGAGGAGCATATTCTGGGATCTGCCATACTGGAGTACCAATCTGATCAGACATAATCTTGATGTCATGCATATTGAGAAGAATGTGTTTGATAACATAATTAATACTGTGATGGACGTAAAGGGAAAAACGAAAGACAATCCCAAGGCCAGGTTGGACTTAGAAGAAATATGCAAACGCCCTGCGTTGCATTTGATACAGCAGAATGGAAAACAGTTCCTGCCGAAGTCAATTTTCTCGCTGGACAAGGAGGATAAAGTGAGACTTTGTCGGTGGATCCAGGGCCTAAAATTTCCATACGGATATGTGTCAAATCTGAGAAGATGTGTCGATCCGAAGGAAAACAAATTGACGGGTATGAAGAGCCACGATTGTCACGTATTCATGGAGAGGTTAATTCCGATTGCATTTCGGGAATTCTTATCGCAGGCAGTTTGGGATCCATTGACGGAGCTTAGCATATTCTTCAGGGATCTTTGTTCTAAGAAATTGCTCGTTGATCGTCTAGAAAAGCAAGAGAAGGACATTGCGGTAATACTATGCAAGCTAGAGAGGGTGTTTCCTCCTGGATTCTTCGACTCTATGGAGCATTTGCCGATTCATCTATCCTATGAGGCACGTGTTGGTGGACCCGTCGAATATCGATGGATGTACCCGTTCGAGCGACATTTGAATCACCTAAAAAGAAAGGTGAAAAATAAGGCACGGGTCGAGGGTTCTATTTGTGAAGCCTATGTTCTCGAGGAGATTACAAACTTTTGTTCGATGTATTTCAAGCCTCATGTTGCAACTAATAGAACGAGAGCTTCCGGAAACGACGAGGGAGATCATGAAAGTAATGATACAATACTGAAGGTATTCAATGCTCCAGGAAAGCCATCGGGTAAGATGAAAAAGAGATATCTGAACGATGATGAGCTAAGGGCTGCTCAGGTGTATGTATTACTCAACTGCAACGAGGAGGAAGTAGAGAAACTGGAGGAGTAAGTAATTAATACGTCTATATTATTTTAATAGTGTTAATTATTATACTATTACATTAATTGAACGATGTTGTTTTCAGCATATTTAATGATGATGTGAGGTCGGGTAGGCCACACATAACAGAAGAAGAACTAGAACAAGAAATGAGGCGTTATTTTCCATCATGGTTGAGTGCATATGTAAGACTTGAGAACTCTGTAATTACCTTTTTGTATATGCACTTGATTGAGAATGAGCTTAATTGCTTCTTTCGTGGTATTTAGGTCGATCGTCCATACGCAAGACTTGAGAATGAGTCTATTAGAACGCTAGCCAAGGGACCAATTTATGCTGCAAAAATATGGCCAAGCTACTGTGTTAATGGGTTTAGGTTCAAGTCAACAACTTGCCCGATCAGAGACAACTTTGTGGATCTCGATTCCACCAAAAACAGCTGTTTGTGTATCAGATCTTCGAACTACAAAGATGTTGATGCGGGCAACGATTTCTATGGCGTGCTACGGGAGATCGTGGAGCTGACATATAGTTATGAAATAGAGCCTGCTAAGATTGTGTTATTCAGGTATGATTGGTTCGATCCGATTGAAGGTCAAGGTTGGAAAGTAGACAAGTACGGTCTTGTTGATATAAACTATCGGCGTCGATATCAAGCCTATAAACCATTTGTCCTATCAAGTCAGGCTCAGCTCGTGTACTTCATAAGTTATCCTAAACGGGGAACAACAAGGTCGGACTGGTGGACAGTATACAAGACCAAAGCTAGAAATACCTTTGAGGTTGACGATATAGCTTATCAACAGGATGAACTACCTCTTGTAACAATATTATAGAAGTGGACACGACGGAAGTTCCCTATTACACATCTAATTGTGTAGAAGAAGTAGAATTATCTGAAGAGGAAGATGCAGATGAAAGTGAAGATGTAGAGGAGGAAGAAGAAGAAGAAGTAGATGAGCTAAACGAACTAGATGAATTTTCAGAAGAGGATTAAATCTGTACGTTTGTTTTATCATCATATTTGACACTTTAGTGACACTTCTATCATATAAATCTGTGACACTTCAGTGACACTTCAGTGACACTTTATGACTATGATATTTTTTAAAAAATCTGTGATGTCTATCATATAAATATGTTTTTTTATTTTATTGTCAGGTATGACTAGACCATCTGGACGACGCGGAGGATTTTATATTAGGCAGTCCCGTCAGCCTCGGGCTGGAGATGGAGAGGGCAGTTCCGTACCCTCATTCTCATCTCCGAGTACGCCAGTGTACCGTTCTGTTCCCGGTCCATTACCGGGACAGGCCAGTTCCAGCAGGTTGGCGACTCCTTCCTCGTCGTCCAGCCTTCCTGGTCCCGCGTCCAGCATCCCTGATCCCCCGTCCAGCATTCCTACTGTCGACGGCTCTATGGAGGGAGCCCACGCCGAGCATATGGAGGACGGCGATCAGACTGATCCTGCCCAGGCAGGAGGTGAGAGCGACCCTCCATGCGCTCCCCCGGGCGAGACGCGTATGGAGATTTGGACGGACGGGCCTATGAAGTAAGTTAATTAATTATTATATATTTCTCAAATGATTATATGTACATATATATTCATGAAAAATTATTATTGTATAGATAACGGCCTTCTGCAGTACAGAGACAGCTGGGGACATTTCTGAGGCAGAACTATGGTGGGCCTTGGATTAACTACTCAGATGCTCCCGCAGATAGGAAGGCCTTTTGGTTCGCCCACTTCAAGGTAAAAAATTTGTTTATTTTTAAATTTTAATAATCATTTGCGTATATTATACAACTTTTGTATTTTACTTCTTGTAGAGGACCTATTTCTATCCACCACACCGGGCGGCGAGGATCGAGGGCCAATTTTCTGCCGTCGCAGCCAAGCTCATCCGTGATGCGATCGACGACCAGAAGCGTCGTGATCACTCCGGACAGCCGATCCAGGGTTGGATTACGCCAGAGCAGTGGACTGCGATGAAGGCTAGATTCAGCGAGCGCAGGTACCTAGGAGTGGTCTGAGAAGGCCAAGGTGGCGCGGTCGAGCGCCGGTAAGTGGTGTGGTGGCTCCATTCCGATGACGGAGCATTTTCGTCGTCTGGTACGTTTTCTATGACGGACATTAATTTATATGTAGTTCTATAGAATGTTTAATACTAATAATAGATAATATATTTTAACAGGTAAAAAAGGGTGATGACCCGAACATGGTGACCGTCTTCCTGGTCACCCATCGGAGGGCTGGGGAGTTCATTGACGAGCGAGCGACGCATGCATATGTACGTTCTATCCTTTATATTAATTTAATATAATTTAGAAAACATGAAAATATATATCAATATAGACTTTAGCAAACACTTACACGTTAGCAAACATGTTCTAGGCCGAGTTTGTTCGGCTACAGGAGGAGGCGGCTGCTGCTGCTGCTGCTAGTGCGCAAGCAAAGGGAGGGGCTGGTACTTCCTCCCAGCCGCCTACAGCTCCATCGTCGGACGAGCTCTGGATGACCGCCGTTGGCGGTCTTCAGAAGGGTACGTACTACGGTACGGGATCCTACGGCGCGTATTTGGCTTCGGAGTCATCCCGGGCCCCCTCTGTCAGTACGCAGTCTCCGGCTACGCAGGCGTCGTCACGAGCTGAGAATGACTTGATAGGATATACAAAGGAGGTGCTGCCGAAATTTTAAAAAAATATACTGTGTATTTTTGTTATGATGTGTGTCTGTATTTACAGTGAATGTGAAATGCAGTGTTCGGAAACCATCGACAGTTTCGATTACTGTTGTATGTGTTATCTTGGATAGAAATAGCAACAGTTCAGGGTGCACTTCTGAGAGCTTCATTTTCACGTCCTTCACTTTCTCGGACGTCGTAAAGGTTCCCGAGAAGGTGAAGGACGTGAAGAGGAAGCTCTGAGAAGTGCACCCTGAACTGTTGCTCTTTCTATCCAAGATAAAACATAGAACAGTAAGCGAAACTGTCGATGGTTCGAACACTGCACTTCACACACACTGTAAACACAGAAACACATCATAACAAAAATATCAATTATATTTTTTTTAAATTTTTTTTTAACATCTGCGACGTATAGCGACGTTCTGCGATGTACTACGACGGCAGATAGACGTCGCTATACGTCGCTAAATAGCGACGTTACGTCGCTAAATAGCGACGTTACGTCGCTAGACGTCACTAATATGCTGACGTGGGCTGAGGGTGTACGTCGCTAAATCTGTCGGTATGCGTCGCTAAGTTGCCAACGTGGCTGTCATGCCATGTCATCATATATAAATTACAGAGCGTCGCAAGTGGTCGCTTCACGTCGTCATTTTGGCGACGTAATGGTACGTCGCTATATGTCGCAATTTTTGCGACGACTAGCGACAATTAATTACGCGTCGCCAATAGCGACGTTCGGCGACTAAAGTGCCATCTGCGACTTGCCTTTAAGCGACGTCCCGTTTTCGTCGCTAAATACGTCGCTAATTGGTTTTAGCGACGTAATTTCCTTATTTAGCGACGTTTCCTAACGTCGCTAAAATGAGTTATTTTAGTAGGGATTTAGATTCTTCTTCTGTCCTTGAATATATGAGAATTGAGACTATTTATAATAAAAAGTCTCAATAATAGTTATTGTTGAATTCCTACAAGCGGTACTACCCCGTGGGTGAAGACTTCTCGCGGGAAGCACTATCCTGCAGTTCTCGGCTTCATGCTAAGTCGTGTTGCATATGTTCATGCAGGGCATTACAGCTTGAGGGGTGTCTGGCACGAATCCCTACATTCACGCGAAACTAAGGGAAGTATGCCACGTTCACTATTGGGGATTTGTTGTCGAACAGAAAAGAAAGTGAAATCTTTTCAAAGAAAAACTTTTATAAAACTTACAAACACTCAAAATATTATTACAAAGCATGTAATTACACAAAAATTTGAATACAAGCTTTTGAGAATATGGAGAATATAGGTGATGGAG
This sequence comes from Iris pallida, assembly GCA_029216955.1. NCBI lineage: Eukaryota > Viridiplantae > Streptophyta > Magnoliopsida > Asparagales > Iridaceae > Iris > Iris pallida. Next base: position 2,455,196 of record JANAVB010040820.1, read on the forward strand.
ATTGAATCAACTCATGATTCATTTACTCTATTAACAATTCTAACATCTTAATCCAACAACAAGTAACAATAATATAACATACATGAAAGTAAAGATACATTCTAAAATACAATATCATATATGATCATAAAGCTAGTAGGGCAAACTATTACTAGTAAAGTATAAGTATACATGATCGCTACACCTGCCGTGGTCTAATATATACATCATGCTGACCAAAGTCAGAGAAAAGTCTCAAAAGAATAGGGGTAACATATGCTTGGCTAAAGCCACAAAAGAAATAATATACATGAGTGGTAAGAAAAGAAATCCAATCTCAAGCTAGGGTCGTTGATCTACGAGTGCGGGTCATCCAGCTGAAGGTATAACAGATCCTCCGGCTCCTCAGGTAAATCTGGCCAAACAAAACCATTGGGGTTAGAATTCCAAGCAACAAGTACCACAAAGATAGTCCGAGGTGAATGCCAAAACTCACAACAAAACAACAACAAATAATAAGGATATAAGTAATAAATATAGATCAGACTTATGCGGTACCAATGCACGCATGTAGAGAAATAAAAGGTAACTCTGGACAAACAAAACCAGTGGAGTCAGAATCACAAGTAACAAGTACCACAAAGGTAGCCCGATGTGAATGCCAAATCTCACAACAAAACAACAACAAATAATAAGGATATAAGTAAATAAATATAGATTAATACTTATGTGGTACCAATGCACACATCTAGAGAATAAATAGAGACAAATGAAATAAAATACTGAACAAGAACTAGCTACAAAGTAGGATAATATAATGTCCTGCTCCGCACGTTGCATTATCCCGAGTCGTTGACTCGAAGAAGTTAAGTTGGCCAAAAGTAGTACCGGTGAGAATCGATACAAGTACTAAATTGATCCGAAGAGATGATACTTCTGATTCGAATAAGTATTGATTTTAGTTGGTTTCATGTGCAGGCTAAACTTTTACATTGAATTTTTAGAGGTCGATATTATCACGTCCCGACCCGGAAAATCGCTTCGTCCTCGCATCGATTTATCCGAATCATCGTCCTCGCTGGGGCGTGATGTCGTACGAGTCTGGAGTTGCACTCGTACAAGGCAAGATGACAAGTTCTCAAATGGTTATCTTTGATTTGGTATTAGCAACGAACGAAAACGGAGTATACGAAACAATTCTCTTTATTGATACATGAACGAATATTATAAAGGCTTTCAATAGCCCAACAATATATGCCAAATTGGCTACAACACTCAGGTTCTCTCTTGCCCACAAAGGATTTCACCGTTCCATAAATCATGCCTTCTATATCTCGGCCGCATCAATCATGTTGCAAGTCCGAGCGTCAATGCGATCGCACGCTTGAAACGCTACGGCATTCCATGCCTCTGCACGATCAAGCGAAGTTTTGCTGTGAGCAATCCATTCCCTACCCTTGCATGAAAGCTGGTGGGGATCAGTACGTTCGTCCTCGCATGTACTGACGAAAAGACGAACTTTCTAAACCGACATTTTAGTATTTATGTTCAATCATGCAACTTAGCTTATGATCTTGCTATATTTTCCTTATGGTCGATTTCATGGCATATTCGAAAGCGGTAAAGCATGTTATCATGGCAAGCATGTTATTCGAATTGAATAGGCAAGCAGACAAGCAATCTCGTGTTTGTTTCGTGGGGCGACTTCTTACCAGTATAGACGCACTCGCCCTTGCACCGACGTAAGGTAAATACGTCCCATTCCTTCCCTGTCATGTTATAAGTGCTCTCTATACAGGATCTATATGTGCAGGATACATACGTGCTTGCACTTTCAACCCATCGTTCCTTAACTATATGAAAAGGTCGTTGGCGTATTCGCACCAAAATGGACTAAAGATGTTTCTCTTTTCTTTTTCTTTCTTTCTTTCTTTTCTCTCTTTCTTTTCTTTCTCGAATTTGGGTAGCCCGACGTTTCACGGGTTGGATTGCTGTCCCAAACAACCGAAACATACCGCGCACATACCATCATTTGCGGCTTTTCACATCTATAACCGGTGGCTAGTCGTTTTACAGATGAGCGCCCGTCAAAGATTATATACCTCCTAGGTAGAACGGTCCCGGTTCCCCGGCGCAGCCCGTTTGGAGGGAACATTCCGTGCACGAAAGATTATTTCAAGTCCATTCGACCATGCAACGCACTACTATTATTCAAAAAACCAAACATAGTGTTGAGTCCGAGAATCAGACTTTATCATCTCGTATTTCTTCCATTAACTTTCTATGTTCTTATATTTCATACTTCCTTTCAATGTTCAATGGCATCATGCCTCAACTCAATATTTGTCAACCGAACGACCCGAAGATCCCGAACACCTTTCGAGGCATCATGCCACATCTGACAGTTCCGTCACCTACATGCCACAACTGTTCTCTTCGCAATGAAGTCATCTTTTATGATCTCGTGCACGTATGCACATTTTTGACACATTTATCATCTTTTCCTTTGCGTCATGCACTTGATGCACACATTGAAGCCGTATTTCCATGTTCTATGTCTTAGTGTTCAATGTTCATGGCTTGCACGCTAGGGTGCTCGCCTATTGTCTTTTAATGTGCTAGCCTTTCTAACTCGTGAGCGAAGGCGCGGAATGGCTTGTGCACGAAGACACTCGCCGAATACAGTTATCCCATGTTCTTGCGGCTTGCACACCGAGGCGCTCGCCTTTGCGATATTCAATGTTCCATAGCGACTCGTGCATTTGATGCACGTTTTATTTCAATTGTTCTAACTAGTGTTCGACACACACTATGATTTATCTTTCGATCGGACCACGTCCGTGGCGTCCATAGGTTAACTTAGCATACAATAATACATTCTTACTTAGGCAAAAAAGAGTAAAAAGAAGAGTAAATCCTCCCACCTTGAACTGATACGCCTTGTCGTTTCGCCGAGCCGATGCGGCTCGATTTCATAACTTCGTTGCACGGCCAACTCTCCTGACTTAGCCATTCGAGCACTTCGTACTTTATTGAATTATACGTCCGATTTGGCTTACCGTGCCAACGCCTCAGTCCATCGCAAGGTGACGATTAGTTTCGTGGACCCCTTTCTGAATAAGGCAAAATGTCGACCTCTAATATTTCAGCGTAAACGTATATCCTGCACATAAAACCAACTAAAATCAATACTTGCATCGATTCGGACTTACGCCTTGGTCGATTCGATTTCTTAGAATCTTTGAGCCGTCTCAACGCACTTATCCTTCGGGGCAATGCGACGCTTCGCATCGATTAAACTCGATGCATTCTTTGGGACAATGCAACTCTTCGCATCGACTTAGTTCGATGTATTGCTCGGGACAATGCAACTCTCGTATCGATTCACATCGATACATTTTATTCGGTCAACGCGACTCTTTGAGTCAACGTCTCAGCGTAATACGCCGTACAGAGCGGGGCATTACAGATATTTTGCCTCATTTGCAATAGAGTCTGCAGAAACCAAAGTATCGTCTCGCAACGGGAGGAGGTATGGACACGGTAGACCGAATCAGTCGGGTAATTCAATGGACCATGAAGTGCTCGGATGGTTAAGTCACATGAGTTGACCAGCAACGAAGTTACGAATCAAGCTGTCACGCCCCGATTCGTAGAGTCGTTTATTCATATATTTTATCTCTTGGAATCGATCGTTCTCGCTTGGGCATGATGCCGTACAAGTCTGGTATTACACTTGTACAAGGCAAAGATGGTACATAATTGATTTTTTTCAAATAGGAACACATCGCAGCGGTAGAAGCAGATAAATTAAAGTTAATGAGGACAATCTTTCTCATTGAATAGAAATAAATCACTTCTTTATAGCAGCGGAGATAAAAGGATAACTTGAAGTCACACAGAGATATATAGAACTTTATTCTCTTTATTGATAATTGAAGAAGAGTACAAGACTTGTATTGAAGTACAATGCTTACAACCAATCTCGTTTTACATTGAAAGCCAACTGAACAATGTTACAAAGCTTATATTTGATATATGGATACATTGGATTACAACTCGATATACCGACTTGGCTTACAACTCACTGGTATCACTGATTACAATATTCCATACATTATGCCCTTTATAAACAGAAGACATCATCTTGTACAAAGAGAGCTTCTGTATGTCCAACAAATACTCGATGCCGCGGGACCAATCAAGCCAATCTTCGTGTGTAGAACATTCCAAGCACGAGCACCTACCCACAAAACGTGGGTCAGCACATCATCTATGTACTGGCAAGTAGAATCCAACCCACTCGCCTAAACCAACACTAACTGGTCAATTTTAGCAAACATTTAATAGAATGATCTTTTTATTTGGGGCCTAGCATCAGTTTACAGTTCTTGAGCAGAAATATTGAAGTAAGTAAACATGTCTTAGCATGGTATAGCATTCTTTTGTGTAAGGCATCATCTAATCAACATTGAGTTAACACGTTGACCATATTATGGAAATACTTTCTAAAGGCATCCTTTAGCATACTTGGTGTTATCATTCACAGGTTATGGCAATGATCTAAAAGACAATACATCAGCAAATTCGCATTTTAACATGTTGAGCATGTTATAGAGTTTTTCATTTAAAGGCAACAATACAACATCATTTCATTTAGCATGTTAAGCAGACAAGTTGAACCAATATATACAATATCACAATTATGTGATTCCTTACTGATAGCCGACTTCTCATACCTGCATCAAATACAGGTTATCAGATATACTTACGTTGCCTGCACAAAATATTTATTAGCATGTATCCTGACTACATGGTCACTGGTGTTGTTAAACCATATGGACTCTTTGTCACGCCCCGAGTCGACAAACCGTTCGTCCCCGGTGTTACTTTGCTGATTCGATCGTCCTCGCTAAGGCGTGATGCCGCACGAGCCTGAAGTTGCGCTCGTGCAAGGCAAGATGACAAGTTCTCAAATGGTTATCTTTTGATTTTGATATTAATACGCCAAGTCGAAACTTCACAAATCACATCAGAATATAAGACGCATTATAGGAAGATAGAAATACATTTTATTCATAGCTTGCAACGAAGTGCAAGTCGTAATTACATTGATGCCCGTTACGGCTACATTGATTGAAAAACAGAAAGAAAATACATTCGACAAGTTGCCTGAACTACGCTTGTCGTCCCATACATTCGCCCCTTTATACAAAGCCGTCGACTTGAATTGGCTTCAAATACTTCTGCATAGGAAGAGCTTCAAAATGCCTCTCCGCACTCCAGCTGCAGTTTAGTTGGGAACGCCGCCGCACCTGGGGAAATTGGGGGAATGGGATTAGCACACTTGCTAAGTGGACGAGACGAACCCACTCGTCTAAACCGACTCTGATTGTTAGGGTAGGCATGCTTTAGAGTTGTCTTTCTATTAGAACTAAATGAATTCAGTTCATATTCGATAGCCATTTGAGAAATGAAGCATACAGTAAAACATAGCAGTTTATCATATTTCTTACCACGGCCGTGCTCGTCCCTGCATGAAACAGAGATAATATTTACACCTGCATAAGACAATAGGTGAGCATGCTACTATCTTATATGCGGTCATTGATGTTACACATCACATGGGACTATCTCAATGGCATTTTGGCCCGCTCAGTCTAGGTTGCAAGCCTGACAGACGGTCCGAAACATCAGTGCCGAAGCACGATTAATCATTCCCCCTAGGTCGAGTCGATTCCGATGCCCCGGATATCGATTCGAAGAAAATATCAACTTGTGCACAAGCTGTCCATGACCATGCCAATGCGTGAACAGTTTATATATGCAACCAGTTTTGTATAGCGCGGACAGTATTGAACGACATTATCATTTCCCCCAACTCATGCAACGTTTCATTTTCCCCAAGCCGTACTCCGATTTAGCGTCCCGTAGGCACCAAATTGTCCGAGGCATCAAACCACGATCGACGTTTCATAATATTTTGCAGCACGTGAAATAGTCTATCTTTTTACGAGAACCTTAAACTTTTTCGACTATGTGAGAAACTTGTATTTTTCAGAGTAAATCGATACGTTTTCCCGAGTTCTTGACTTAGTGGATTGGCATGCAATTAACTTGGCATCGTTCGATTTGAATGAATTCGAAGCAAGGAATAAGTTTACGGGACAGAATAGAAAAGAAGGCCGAATCACCCACCAGTTACTTTGCTTTGTGCCGGTCGTCGAAGCGCTACGCAACGTCAATCCTTAGTTATGCAAGCTCCTGCAATGGCACCAACGCTTTGTTAGAAATTCTTCTTTCCCCCTTGTATCGAAATTGTAATTGCATCCTTGAAAACGACGCGAAAGCACTTCATCAAGCCCAGCGGCAAAGCTCCAAGAAAACCATACAGCGGTCCGGTCCCGTCGAAGGGACTCTTATAGAGAGCTCACTCGCCGAGACGCAGCCCGCTGCATCTAGGACTTATTCCAACAGAAGTCGTTCCATTAGTTGGATCGATTCTCGTAACTTCCGTCCAAATTGATTTGAATCGATGCCGCAAAGCGTTATCGTTTACCAAGCTTAGCGATCGAGTCAGATGACCATCTAAGTTCCCGGCCGATCTGACTCGGCGCAAGCATATTATGAAGTTCCGTCGCCTATCGAAAGCGGGGCGCTACACTCTTTTCATTTCATTTCATTTCAAGATAATGCGGTCAGCATAGTAGGTGGTGAGCCTCTATGCCACCCCGTCTTATCCGTGCTCCCATAGCACTCATCATTATTTCCTCCTAGACCGAATCGGTCCCCAGGGCCCTAGGAACCGTTCGAGGAAATTAAAACTCAAACCTTGTATACAAGTTGTCATTGACCATGCGAATGCGTGTCCGACTCGATTGTGAACAAAATTGCATGGTAAAATATATTAAGGAAAGTAAAGGCAACAGTGTATCATTTGTCATATTCAATGACTATTCATTTCATCATTACCATCATTTCATTTGGTGATCTCAAGGATCCCATACTTCATCATTATTCATTCATTGCTTCATTGCAATGTTTCTCATATCATTCCTTTCGACGAGGAACATAACATTCATTCATTCTTTCATTTCTTATAAGGGACAGACAACATTTCATATTCTTGCAACAGTTATACAGAGAGTACATGATTCTAGTGTTTCATTCAGTTCATTGGTTCGATAGCATAGCCAGTTCATTTCTTATTCTATCATTTATAAGGTATCTCATTATTCAAGTGTCTACTTGTTCTGGCAGCGTTAAGCATAAGGGGCAATGTTATCAATTCATTCTCAGGCCTCAAATCATATTAGCAGTTCAATGTGTTGTACATTTCAATAATTCTCAACATAGGCATCTCTATTATTCAGCAACTAAAACATGGGACATTTAGGGACAATTCATAGTATTCCAATACTTCATTTATTAAGCATGAAGGAGTAAGGAGGAGGAAGGACAGTTCCACTCACTTGCAATAAAGGGTCTTTCTGTTCCGATCACATATAATTCCACTATGCGTAGCTCCACCAGCGAGCCACGTTCCAATACCCATTCCGTCTAGCCAGCTAAGAGAGACTGCATCAGTCTCAATTCTTTCGATTTCCAACATAAGTCTCGGTCTAACATTTTGATAGCATCAAACAAGCCAACCAAATACCTCGTGCGGAGCGGGGCATTACACAAGCCACATCGGCTCGGCAAAACGATAAGGCGAATCGACAAAGGTGGAAGAACTAGGACCTTTCTTTCCTACTCCGTAATGCCTAATTAAAATGTACCATTGTATGCTAATTGTTAACCTATCGAGTTCACGGGCGTGGCTCGAATGAGAGAAATCGTAGTGAGTGTCGAACACTAAGATAGAACATTGAGGCGAAACGTGCATCAAGTGCACAAATCGAAATATAATATCGAGTCGCTATATCGACGAGTGCCTTAGTGCACGATCCATATGACATCAAATCACTATATCGACGAATAACTCAGGACATGAGTCATAGAACATCTATCGAGGCATGCCTCCATGCACGAGTAGAGAGCTAGAACATTGAAAGACTATATCGAGGCGAGTGCCTTAGTACACGAGTCATAGAACATTGTATACTCTATCGAGGCGTGCCCTAAGTGCACGGTTGGAGGGAATGAACATAAGTCTTAGAACATCGAAATGATCGTATCGAGGCGTGCATTGAATGCCGAATCACATAATAATGAATGTTAAGTCATAGAACATTGAAATACTGTATTAAGGCGTGCATCAAATGCATGGGTTAGGAGAACATTGAATAACTGTATCAAAGCGTGCATATGTGCACGCGACTTATGAAATATGGCTTCGAATGTGAAGTTGACAGTTGTTGTGCAACGCCATGGAATTGTCATAACATCGAAAGGTATTCTTCGTGAATAAGAAGTGAACAATTGCGGTACAAATGCTACAGAACTGTGAATTTGGCATGTTACCTTGGAAATGTTCGGGACCTTTGGGTCGTTCAATTGAACGTTGAATTGAGGTGATGGAATATTGGGTGAAAGAATGAAAATGTTGAGATGATGTGATTTCTGAGTATTAGGACTCAGATTATGTTTGATTTATGAGTCAGACGTGTATCGCGTGGTCAAATGGACTTGGATATAGCCCGTGCACTGGTGTTGGTAGTCCCTCGAACCAGATCACTAGGCCATCAGGATCGTTCGATCTAGGAGGGATGAGATAGGTATTGTTGGTGCACATCATTTGGGGCGAACAGTGACCGGCTACTGATGTGATAAGCTACAATATCAGTAAGTTCATAATCCTTAGAATACTGGGATAGCAACCTATACGGGGAGGATCGCTGGTTATAAGTTAAGATTTTGAGATATAGTCCATCCCTGCTTGGAATGTCAGTGACCTTCATATAGATAAGGGCCGGTGGACTGAATGGTGCAGGTACACAGATCCTGCACAAATATCATATTTAACATGACAGGGAAGGATGATAGGCATTCACCTTACATTGGTGCAAGGATAAGTGCGTCGATGTTAGTAAGAAATCGCCACGAGATAATACGAGTTATATATGTTGTCTGTTTGTTCACGTCAATCAAAGATAACATGTTTACCATGAGTACATGCTTTACTACTTTCGACTATGCCTTGAAACTGATCCTAAGGCAAAGATAGAAAGATCACTAAATTAAGCTGCATGATTCAAAACATTATTTAGTGTCGGTTTAGACAAGTGGGTCACGAGAGGATTAATACTGATCCCCCATGCACTAGGTTGCTTGCAGGATGCTGAAAATGGTTTGCTCTTGGCGGAGCGTCGCTTGGACGCGCTGAGGTATGTAGTTTTTTAGCGTTTCGAGACGTGCGATCCGCGTTGATCCTCGGACTTGCAACATGATAATGCGGTCGAGGTATAGAAGACATAATGTATGGAACGTCAAAATCATTTGTGGGCTAGAGAGATCATGAGTGTTGTAAGCCAATTTGACATATTCATTTGGACTATTGAAAGCCTTTATAATTTTGCTGCTTATTCAATAAAGAGATTATTTCGTATACTCTGTGTAACTTCAATATGACTGTTATCTTCTGCTGCGAAATGTTGTGATTTGAGATATCATTTAAAGAAAAAAATTTCTTGTCTTGTACGAGTGCAACTCAAAACTCGTACGACATTATGCCCCAGCAAGGATGATCGATTCGGCTGGATCGATGCGTGTACGAATGATTTAGTGGGTCGGGACGTGACAAAGTGGTATCAGAGCTCTATGTTCATTTTTTTCAGGTTTTGTTTCATTTATGTAATTAAACTCCCGTCCCGAATACTTTAAATCTTTTTTGATGTTCTTTTTTATAATTAAATTTTGGTGTTAAAAAAAATATTTTTTTTCTTCAGAAATAGATAAATTCCAAATACTAATTTATTAGTTAGAATAAGATTTAAATAAACTCAAATGTTATACATTTTAAAAAAATCAAAATATTTTAAATAGTAAGATTATCCCTCCTAGCTTTATAGGAGTAGTTTGTTATATATTTTTTTTGAAATCACACGCGCACACAAAATTAGAGAGTTCGAACCTTGCCGGTCCCTCCGGATGTCCGCTCTAATACTACTAGGCTAGAGAACAATTTGCTATATAAATATTAGAATATCTAACATCATGTATAAAAATATATTATAAGACCAAGCTTATAGATATGATAAGCATATAAGATATTTGGATATCACTCCAATATATTTAGAATCATATAATAACATATATAACTAAAATAGCTATAATCTTTAAACATATAAACAAATCTATAATTTGTCCGAGCTCTCTAGCCTAGTGGTATTAGAGCGGACATCCGGAGGGACCGGCAAGGTTCGAGCCCCCCAATTGTGTGTGTGCGTGTGATTTCAAAAAAAAAAAAAAAAAAAAAAATCTATAATTTAACTAAATCAATATTCCTAATAAACCAAACTAGGATAGACATCTCCTATTCGAAATAAATTATCATGATAGGATTATGGTGCCCTGACCTATTAGGATAAGGAGTAGTCTAGCTTGGTCCTTACTTTAAATTCATCCTGATCTCTTCCTCCCTGAGTCACCTCTTGGTCGGCAACCATAAGAAATTCCTTCCTCACCAATACTCTATATATAGCCATCTCGTTCTTTAGAAGTGGAAAAAAAAAACCCTAGGAACCCTCACCCTCCCTCCTTTCGAGAACCTTCACAACTCTTCTCATCTCCCTAACTCGGTGAACTTTGCGTCATCCTCACCTTAGCCGACAGTTCGCTTGTACCAACCCATTGGGCAGGCAAACTTCTGCCGACACCTCGGCTGTGTACAACCGAACTAAAACGAAGCCATAGTCGAGAGCTCATCGACTACAACAGCCGTCGTCATGGAACCATGGTCGACCGCTCCTATCAACCGGGGCAGCGTCGCTTCCGGCCCGGATGTTGAGTTGTCGTACACGACCGCACGACGACACTGACCCCAACCCCGGTCGTCACCGAAGACCTCGACGGCCCGTCTCTGCCGCACGACCCCAGCCAGCAAACCTTCCGGTCCATGTGCAATTGATACCTTCATCTGGAGAAAACTGGTAAGCAGTACTGTTCGGTTGAACAGAAGGGGACTTGGGTGGCAATTAGCGACGGATTTTTTTCGTCGAAATTAGCGACGGACTTAAAGTACTGACGGATTACCGACGAGAAGCTGATAAATTTTTATTTTTATTTTAAGGGTGAGAAAAGGTCGCCAATCCGTCGTTACGGCGTCGGAGAAATAGCGACGGATTTATGTCCATCGCTATATAGTCGAATATTTGGCGGAAAATGTTGAAAAAAAGTGGCAGGACAATTTTACGACTACGTAGCAACGGATATTCCGTCGGCAGTTATGTTAGTATAGCGTCGGCTTAGCGACGGATATATTCGTGTGTGATTTATATTGGATTATATATTGGTCTATGTGATTGTATATTGTGATTTTTCGATGTTTCGGATGTTGTGTGAACAGGAAAAATCCATCGCTAACTGACTAGTGACGGATTGGCGACGGATAACCTCAGTTACCGACTACATTTCGACGAAAAATTCCTCGCTAACTGGAGGATTTCCAATATTTTCCAGTTAGCGACGGATAGCCGACGGAATATCTTATCTAGCGACGATCTGTCGACGGATTATCCGTCGAAAAGGTTCTGATGGTATGAAAGGTGCACAGAACCTTAGCGACGGACAAGCCGTCGGTCTATCGTCGGCTTTCTCTTGGTGACGGATAATCCGTCGCCAAATATAGCGACTAATTCGCGACGGTTTGGCGACTAAGTCCGACGGATTAGCGACGGAATATCCGTCGCCATGGTTCTGGGAAGGTCAAACATATCCAGAACCGGGTCGACGGATTATCTGCTACGATTCCGTCGCTAAGACGTCACGAGGTAGCGACGGAATAGCGACGGACCGATACTCTCTGATACGCGTTTACCGACAAGTTTTCGACGGAATTGCAACGGACCGATACTCTCTGATACACAGTAACGACGGTTTTCCGACGGACTAGTCCGTCGGTAAAAGTCTCTATAATTCACTACATGATACTTGACTTCGACGAAAAAAACGTCGGTAAGCCGTCGCTAATGTAACGAATACTGACGATGGAAAGCCGTCGCTATTCCGTCGAGTGGCGAGTACCTAGCGACGGACCTTTTTAAGCGACGAGCTGATTGTCGACGGATTATTTTGACCAAAATCCGTTAGTGATCCGTCGCTAATCTGTATTAGCGACGGATGTGGCCGTCGCTAAAACAACAAATTTTGGTAGTGTATATGGAAAGTATGACAAAATCCAGAACTTGGATTTGGTTGGATTTGAGAGGAAAAAATTAGTTATTCTTTAATAATTTTGTTAAAATATTTATTCTTTAATAATTTTGTTAAAAATTAGTAAATTAAAAATTAGTTATTTTTTAATAATTTTGTTAAAATATTTATTCTTTAATAATTTCGTTAAAATTAGTTAATTAATAAAAAATAACTAATAGTTAGTTATCATAATTATATTCTAAGTTAATAATTTATTAATTAATAATTTTTTATTTAATAATTAATAATAATCCTAATTAATAATTTATTACTTTATTAATCATAATTATAATAATTTTGTTAATCATAACCATAATCTTAATTAATAATTTATTAATTAATATCCAATTATAATCATAATTAATAATCTATTAGTATTATTATAATATTAATTAATAATTTTTTAATAACTATTTTATTATAATATTAATTAATAATATTTTAATCACGATTAGAATCATATTTTATGATAATTAATTAATAACTTACTAATCATCATTATATTAATTTACAATTATTATTTTTAAAATATTTAATTTATAGTTAATTAAAAACTAACTAATATTTATTTAAAAATTAACTAATCTTTAATTATTAATTATTAATCGTTAATAATTAATTTTATAATTATAATAATTATTATTTATTTAAAAATGATTAATCGTTAATTATTAAAAATTATTAATTACTAATTGTTAATTATAATTTATAATTATTAATAGTTAATTAAAAATTATTAATCGTTAATTATTAATTATTAATTATTAATCGTTATTTATAATTTATAATTATTAATCGTTATTTATTTAAAAATTAACTAATCGTTAATTTTAATTTTATATTAATAATCATTAATTATAATTTATAATTGTTAATTAAAAATTATTAATCATTTATTATTAATTATTAATTATTAATCATTAATTATACTTTATAATTATTAATTATTAGTCGTTATTTATTTAGAAATTAACTAATCGTTAATTATTAATTTTATAATTAATAATAACTAATCGTTAATTATTAATTATTAATCATCAATTATTAATTTTATAATTAATAATAACTATAATTAATCATAATTAATTAATAGCTTAATTATTGATCATGACTATAATTTAGTTATTAATCATAAATCCAAATCCTATGTTGGTTGGAGTTGGATTTGGACTTAGATTTGGATTTGAATTTGAATTTTGAATTTTCAAATCCAAAATTCAAATCCATTTACCAAACAAGTCTTTATTGAAAAAAAAAAGAGTGAAAGAGAGGTGAACCCCTCTCCTCAATACTGTACACGTGCAACTATTACTGTACACGTGAAACTATATAGGAGGAAGAATAAGGCTGGAGGAAGAATAAGACTGTGTTTGGTAGGAACGATGGAAAAGAGGAAGGAAGAAAATAGATAAGATATATTTTTCTTCCATATAGAAAGGAAGGATCATTTTCTTCCTTTGTGTTTGGTAGATGTATTTTCCTTTCTTTGGTATGAAAGAAAAAGTGGAAGGAAAGAAAGTAAAAAAAATAGGGTTTATCAATTCTACCCTCAACTAAAAACACTTATTTACATTTGATTTCATAAATAATTTTTAAATAATACATTCATATGGGGGTATAATTATTAATTAATACAAGTCTCCACTTTTTCTTCTACTTTTTCTCCCACTTTTGGGATGATTGGATTTCTTAGGTTATGAGAGAAAAATAATTCTTCAATTTTTTTTTTTCCTTTCTATTTTTCTTCGTTACCAAACAAAAGAAAATAAATCTTTTTCTTCACTTTTTTCTCCTCTATTTTCTTTCCTCCTATTTTTTTTCTCCTACCAAACACACCCTAAATATTTTTCGCATGAGTTGGCATATAGAGTAATAGAGAGAAGTTGTAGTTTTATAGAAACTTTTGTGTGTGAGGATTCTTTTACTACTTTTCTATATGCATGCAGCATGTGTAGCCAAATGGTTATGATACTTTACATTTACAACCTTCAGTAAATTTACTATGCAACCCATGTCAACAGAACCATGCAAGAAAAATAGAACATGTCATTTTGCATATAGGTCCGTCGATTATTTAATAATGATTGGAAGTAAATGTTAAAAAGAATGAGTCAAAGCCTTCTTGGTATGTAGCTGACCCATTATGTAGATATGTAGGAATTTAGTACAGTGGTGCACGAATTCAAGGCCCGTCCCGAGTTCATGGGGGGGGGGGGGGGGGGGGGGGGGGGGGGGGGGGAGGGGGGGGAGGGTTTTCCTAGGCAAACTTTTAAAGTAGAGTCCATATATAATAAAAAAAATTAAACTAAAAATAAATTTTTAAAAATGTTGCAGCCAAAAATTGAATCTAGGATCTCTTGTATGCAAGTTTAGCACACTAACACTACACAATTGTTTTATGATAAAGGAGGGTCATGTTATATATTAGTTCTATGTTTGATACAATATATATATATATATATATATATATATATATATATATATATATATATATATAATACAACAGTTACATTATGACTTACACATCCTATGACACGATACGACTCACGACACGGTACGAGAGGGAACCAATCCGGTAGAACCACGACATCCAGTCAAGCATGATAACGATAAAAGAACACGACTAATAAACCAGTAAACACTGTCTAAAGTAAAGCATGCAAATCAAGAGAACTGAAATAACTAAGTGATAACATATAAAGATATAGGGACTAGATAAGCATGTAAATCATGAACAACTAGAGAACTAACTGATAACATATATAAAGTAAAGAAACTGTAAGCATGAGTAATGAACTGTAGAGGAAGGCAAGGTATCTTGCATGGTGGTTGCACAGAGAACCAACAATATATCGCCAATCCACAAGTCAGAAGGTCCAAGTCTCACAGCTGTCTTCGAAAGCTGAAACAGACATTGCCAACATTTTCAGAATAGTCAAATTAGATAGGATTGCCTGTCTTTAAGTCCAATTCTGGACACAGGAGCAAAACGGTAATTTCGGACAAAAACGGTGTCCGCCGTTGGACCCGCTTTGCACCGAAAAGCGTGTCAGAGTCAATGGTCTCTAATATCGTCAAACTATATGTCTACGAATTCGTTTTGATGATACGAACCCAATGGTATGTCCAGTTTTGGATTCCGGTAGGCCGTGCCCGAAATCGTCCGTTGAATCGGATCGTGGGGCCTACAAAACGGCGATCCGATCAACTATCTCAGAATCGGACCAAACTTGGCATACATGACCAGAAAAACGATACGGTCCTGTTGGCGCAAGTTTCGTCTCGATCTGATAAACGTGCACAAAGTAATTAGAAAATTTGTACAGAGGTCGATACGATAAATTTCGACGGATACGCATCAAATTCGTCGCGCACACGCGACCAATTTGAATTCCGTCAAAGCCCACATGTCCACGAAACCGTTACTCACCTTTCGATGCGTTCGGTTCGCGACCACGTCGCCCGGGTTGGTGGGACGCACGTCGTATCGGAGGTTTTCGAAATTTCTAAACTATTTTTACGTAGATAAATTCTCAACTTTGAAAACTGTTTTCTCTGCATATAATTAATGAAATTCGAAAATACAAACTAGGTTGGGAAGTCCCATATGTGTTCTAAAACTTTGTTCAGGTGGAATTTCTAAACTGGCATTGGTTCGATCGGAATCGATCTTCCAATGTGGGTTCATGGACTGGTTTGGTCCCTGTTTTGAACAGGTTTTTCCGCGATGTTTGCTTTGTTTTTCTGATCGATTCAGAGCACTATTATTAAATCTAATTGAAGGGAAATAATCTTGTATGGGTTGTGTTCATACCCGAATTCGTAGATCGGCGAACGATCAATCACATGCTGCAAAAATTTCTCGCGAAGTGGCCTCATTGGCTGCTGCTGCTGCCGATTGCTCCCCTGTTTTGTTCTGTTCGCGGCTCTGTCGCTGGTCGACGACCGCCCGCGGTGGCCGGCCAGTGGCGGGGGCGCACGCGCAACCACCTGGGTTGGGGTCGGCGCTGGTGTTGGTCTTGGTTTAGGGTTTCTGAGTTTGTACTTCTCTCTTTCTCTCTCGCGTATCTATATATGCACAGGTCGGGTGTTCATATGTTTGGGGGGGGGGGGGGTTCTGCTGTTACTTATTTTGTTGTGGGCTCGGGCTATGTGGGGGCTTAGGCTGGGCCCTTTGCTGTGGGCTGCGCTGGGAGTGTGCTAGCCTGGCTTGGGCTGGGCCGATCCACTGCTATTATTTGTTATATATATATATATATATATATATATATATATATATATATATATTCACACACATGTATATATATATGTATATTTATATATATACATACACATATATGCCTATATATATATACATATATATATACATGTGTGTGAATATATATATATATATATATATATATATATATATATATATATATATATATATATATATATATATATATATATATATATTCATATGTATATGTATATGTATAACACGTATATGTGTATATACATTAATAAATGCTAAATATATCTATGCCTATATAATTAAATAAATATATATGCCCATAATTTATATCTAATATTCCATATATATATATATATATATATATATATATATATATATATATATATATATATATATATATATATATATATATATATATATACAATACTCCCCATAAAGTCTAAATAAATCTTACCTTTATCTGTCTATATATATGTAATGTATCTAAATATATGTACATATACGTAAATTCAATTGACAATAAAAAGGACAACCAATAATATTAATATCTAATAGTAATAAATATATTAATTTAATCATCATAAAATAATAAAATAATACTTAACTGGTGGTTTGGTGAATCCATACTAGTCACCTTTATCCGGGTCCAAAAAATTGTACAAATACGCTGAAACAATATTTAACAATAAAAATACCAATTTTGTACAAATAATTAAAAATGTACATCAATACCCAAAATAATTTAGGAAATATTTGTACACACATAAAATATGCCTACATGATCGTCTTTGATCTCACTACATACCTACAAAGGCTTGGAATCGGTTCGGGCCCAGTTCGGCTAAGTTGGTACAATCGGATCATCTAAAATCAATATATCTAATTAATAAATGAATAATTCGTCGGTGGTGGTTAAGTCGCAACTTGATCTGGTCTTCCTCGTTAGAACACACTTATGGCTAGGTCTTCCTTGGCATGGCTAATACACTAGTCAAGGCACGCCATTGCATTATCCGTATCACGATTTCTAGTCACTTTGTACTCCAATTCCTAACCATGGCTAAAATCATCCACCGTAATAGTTAACTATATAATTATTTATAAAACAAATTTTTTTAAAAAGTCACCATTTAAATCAAATAAATAAATAGAAATATTTCAAAAAAAATTGGGAAGAGGAGTTACAGAATTCTAAGGTACTTTTTCTTGGGTCTACTACATCCTCTTTACCTCTAGTAGACATGTCATTGAAGAACATAGAAATTGCTCCCTCGTAAACTTTCTGAAGTTCATATCTTTGAAGGAAAAAAATCTTTGCAAGTTCATATCTTCGAAGGAGAAAGCTTTGCAACCCTAGAAATCAGATCATCAACAGTGTAAAGGAATCATTCACCGATTCGAACTCCACCCTTGCACCAAACGAACTCGTAGTCAGGACTCTTGGAGGTGGTGCATTAATTCTTCATCAATGGGAAGCTTCTGAAAGAGCTCAATCATACTTTCCTGACCTTGGTGCCAAAGAAGGAGGAAGCGACAGCGCTGGCAGATTTCAGACCGATTGTGTGTTGTAATTATCTCTATAAGATAATTACGCACCTTATGTGGCGGCGGATGGAGGAGATCATGCAGGACTTGGTATCTCTGAATCAAGCCGCGTTCATCAAGGGAAGGTCGATTGCGGAGCATAGCCTTCTGGCTCATAAGATGGTGAGGGGTTTTAGCAAACCCGAAGGGGAGAAGGCATGTGTGAAACTGGATCTGAGGAAAGAGTATGACAGGGTTAATCGAGACTTCCTCTGTTATCTGATGACAGCTATGGGATTCGCGGATCACTGGGTTGCATTGATCTGGGAGTGCATCACGTCTCCCACTTTCTCGGTCCTCATCCAGGGCGTTCCTTATGGGTACTTCCAGAGCAATCGTGGGCTTAGGCAAGGTGACCCCCTGTCCCCTTACCTGTTCACGTTTGTTATGGAATACTACACATGCCTGATGGACCTGGCTGTGCACCGGAGGAGGCTGGTTCTTTTGTTTCGGAGGGTGGACCCCCAGTTACCCACCTTATATATGCAGTTGATCTCTTGGTGTTCATCCAGCCATCGACGGAGGGCTTGCAGACACTTGCGGCGATTATGGAAGAATTGAATTCCGTCTCGGGCCTCCAGATGAACAAGGATAAGAGTCGGGTTTACTTCAGCTCCCAATGTCACCAGAAGGAGGAGCGGGCCGCTGTGTTGGGTATCACGAGGAGTGATCTTCCGGTGTCACTCCCCGCTCCCGTAGGAGCGATCGTCCTCGCTAAGGCGTGATGCCGCACGAGCCTAGATTGCGCTCCTGCAAGGCAGTTCCATAACGGCCGATTACATCGGCGTCGACGGGGTCGTCGCACAGAAGTCCCAAGCAGAAACATTGAATACATTGCAGCGAAATTTAAAGAAAAACACATGAACACAAGTAACTCAAAAGAATCTCTTTATTGATATTGAATACAAGATTACATCTGTGGGCGCAAGGCCAAATTACAATGTCTCTCGTGCTCGCCTATCTCTCATTTACAAGCCTCTCTGCTCTCTCTCATCTCTCGATACAATACTTGAATCCAGCGGAAGCTTCGAAAGGCGATGTCCATACATTATGTCCTGTATAAGTCTTCAATCCACGCGGCCGCACGCTTCGAATCGCCAAGGAATTCCGTGCCTCGAAGCATCCAAGCGAGCTCCGCGCCACGAGCTTCTACCTGTGCCTGCACATGAAACACTGTGTGGGTGTCAGTACCACTGTACTGGTGGAGTGAGCTCCTCGCCCACCCATACAAAACCAACACGTTTCATTTACTTTGTGCAACATAAACCCTTTTACGATTGTCTTTCTATTCTTGCCTTAGGATCAGTTATAGGACCGGCGCCTTAGCGCAACTTGTGTATTAGAACCATCCCGTGCTTGCAATGTCAACTTTAACTCATACTTTGTCTCTAGACTACTCCTCGTGCCAACAACGTTAACCTATCAAGTCGTGTCCGCCTTACGGCCATAATCATAGACGCAACTACACGAAGGACTCCATTTCCTTGCCTCTAGACCTTTCTCGTGCTTGCATTGTCGACGCACCGACTTATACTTATCTTTCGTGCCAAACTCTGGAAAGTAACGACTCGGTCGTGCCATAACTCGATTCGTGCTTCAATATCTTCGAGGCAGCGCCTCCTTGCTTAGTCTCGCTTACACTTGTGTTGTGACAACGCGACCGTGTCTCATATTTCGAGTCCGTGCCCAATAACTCAACGTAACTTCCCACAACTCGCCCTACGGCCCTTTTTGACTTAACTCGCAACAGCTCAAGCCTAACTCATACAAACTCTATGCCAACAACTTAACACTCGACGCCACATCTCGTGCCGAAATACGTCGCATTCGCTGTAGCCAAATCTTAGGCTCAGATATTGTGTCTTTTTAACTCATACATATTCAACTCAATCCAAAGGCACCTACGCGGATTGCCGCCCGTGCCGACACATCTATATGAATGGTCACTGGCCTAACCAGCCATTTTGGACGTAGCCTGGCAAACGGAACCCTTGCACCGCCGGTTGCGATCCTCGCTGCAAGTCCTCGTACTACCAATTGCCTTTCCAGCGTTGCTTATTATCCAGCTCGGCTACAATCAGTTCTTCCTAGGCCGAGTCGGTCCCGTGGCCCCGGGTTGCCGCTCGAAGAACTGCCCCTTGTCGACAAGTCGTCCATGACCACGCGCCTACGCTAACTTCTAGACTTAACGTAATGCATGGTCTCATTATTATCACAGTTCCTTTGTTTTTACTCTTCCACTTTTCGTACTTCCTTTGCAGAGCCCCTAACCAGGGTTGCCTCGGCGACTGAACCACAGTCCCGACATATTTCCTCTCGGCGACTAACCATCGCTTAGACATAACGTTCTTTGAACTCAGGGAACGGCTACTGCATAGCCTTCCAACTTAACTTGAACATAACGTGTTTCCTTAAGTATCGACCGACCGTGGATAACTTTCCACTGAACCAACCGTGGCTCGTGCCTCTAAACCGACTCGTGTTCTACGCAACGCTATCGCCCAAGTCATACTTCATATGATGGGCCTTGGGGTCGTGGGACTATTTATCTTGACAACCGCAGAATGAGCGGGACAGCACGTAGAATAACTTAGGTCGACCGACATAACTTTGCCTTACTCACTCAAGCCTACAACATAACCCAAGGGACGAGCAAAGGCTATGCGAAGCCTTGCGGGACAGGACCGTGCATGCTTTAGCAAGCATTTGTGCGGGCGACGCCTATGACTTAGGCTAACTCTCAGCTTTTGCACCGAAGACCAACTTTCCTTCTCCCAAGCCACGGGACGAAGGACCGAGTGTCATTTTCAAAGCACGCCGTGCACCAACTCTAAGCCGACCGTGGGACGTTTTCCATGTTCTAACTCATTTTGACCCGTCGGGATTATTCCCTTAGCTATGTGGATGCGTAGCTTTTATTTATCAAGCCTAACTTGTGCAAGTTGAAAACATGATTTATTATGTGAAGGCAAAGATGAGGAGAGTTCACCGAAACTACCCCACCTGAGCGATGTCTCCGAGCAAGCCGTTGCAAGGCTAAGTCCGAACGCCGTCGGCGTTTCGATTCCTCCGATTGACTTTGCGGGACGGGGCACTACATCATACACCACTCAGAACAAGTCTCGTCCTCCAGACTTTCCTGAAGGCAAGTCATCCTACCATTTCTATGGCCAAGCCTTAATCGTACACATTTCGCCTACGCGTTCCTTCGATTCCGAGCCACGCTCGTACTATTATCAATCTTTCCTTTAACACGATTTCAAGATCTCGACACACTCCCATCTTTCAAGCCTTGCTTGAACTCGTCGTATCACTTGGCTGGATCGTGCATGCATTCCAAGCGTCCCCAGAATACCTGCATTCAGCCAAGCCGCATGATAGAAAATTTGTCATTCTCACTTGAGTCGCATCGTGCACATACCCAAGCGTCCCTGAAATATATGCATGTCAGCCGAGTCTCGTGAGCAGGGTTTCCTATATTCGTGATCCACGCCATCTATCCATTCCAATCCTCAAGATCAATCCTTCCGATTGCTAACACTTGAAACAGGGCGTCTCGCCTAACCGCTAGGCTATTTCTTTTCGAGGCTAAGTCAATGTCAGGATTGGAATCATAGTTTCCCAACAATAATGCCAACACTGATCCCAATCCTAGGGTCAAACCAGAGTCGATCATACGGGGTCTTCTACCCAAGCTCGCGTCACTCAGATTTCTAAACATCGAGCACGATCACCTAATTCGCATTACGGCACGCGTTGCGTATATTCGAATCCCTTCAATTCACCAATTCTAACCAATTCATGTATTCGATCACGAGGTCGTCTCGCTCGACAATACGTTGCGCCCCAATCTCACGCGAGTCTGATAATCCGCGGTGGTTCATGAATCACCATGCAACGCTCCCGCGGAATAATCATTCTCATCGGGACGTAACTCTTGTTTGAGTTTAGACTCATTCATTCTCGATACGCGGATTGGACCTACTCAATCCTCAAGTTCAATCGACAAGCACACCAATTCAATCTCGAGTCTATCTTCGCGTCAAACCACAAGTCGAAGCACAAATTGTCGCACCGTGCAAGTTCGACCACTCCCGCTGTATGAATTACCATACCAGCGCTCACGCAGAGTGATCGCCCTAATCGGCGTGACGCATGTGCGAGGCTGGAGTAGTGCTCGCATAAGACAAGAACGTCAACGTTGTGGTTATCGACAAAGCGAATCCAAACATTCCAGTTTTTATCCAAGCCAAGTTCGATCATCATTCATTCAACTTAGAAAATCCTCGAGCCAAGTCTATCTTTTCCTTGACACATTTTAACATCTCGGTTATGACATCCATCTGAACAATGATATTTGCACGATCGTCATTTGCCGAGTCAGAGTACCCCCGAGTTATCGCATATCGATCTTTGATACGCCTCAATACCATTGACGATATGCGTAACCTGACGATCTTCCTTGCAACCAATTTCGAGTCGTGCATTGATGCTGTCGTCCGAACTGGATATTCCTCAATTTTCTCGATACTCAAGATCAAGTTCAGTCGCTTTTTCCCCAAGCTCGTTTCAAGATCGTTATTCAAAACTCAAGTCACATTTCAGTTGCATCAATCCGATATCGCACGCACGATCCTCTAAGTTTTTTCGTTCAAGACCATTCATTTTCATTCATCGTTCCGAATCGTTTTCTAACTCGCGTTGCTCATTCACAAGTTGTCCGAACGAGATGCTCGTTCGGGACATTCGAAGTCACGACCAACTAAGTGTGACGCGTTCTAAGGCTTTGCGCGATCGCATCGCCTCGCCGACATACTCGTAATCCTCAATATTCACTCGAACAATTTCCAAGACGAACCATACATCACTCGGATTCGAGCCACTCGACTAGTTGTCGACACTCATTCTTATTCTTCTCCGAACCTATCACATACACCACTCGGATTCAAGCCATACGATCTAGTCCTCAATCACATTCGCGTCATTCGCTAAGACATCCTTCAGATTCGTTCGACGAATCACTAGCGTAGTCGCTCGCGTCGTATCGACGCACTAAGTCGTTCGCACTATTTCCTCGAAATCCAAATCAATCTTCCGTATACGCCTAAGCGTTAGTCCGATAGCGTTCCTATCGATAGACACTCTAAGTGCATCTCCGTTCCCGACCGAACGATACTTAATATCGCTCGCGACTCGTTTGCACCAAAAGTCGAGGTGCGCGACGCGAAACACAACTTAGCCAAAAGGCCGTGTGCATAGCCATTCCTGTGCGGACTATATTCCGAGTTTGTATGCTCAATTGCTAGGGTCGATATTGGACTAATTAGGCATGCACGCGACTTGCTAATATTAGCACCTGTTTTCTATCGAGTCAAGTTTGCAACGTTCGGCACAAAGGCCCTATCGACGCATTTGGCAACAGCCTACTGATGCGTTAGATTGAACGCTTGTACGAGCTTTCAAAAATATTTAGACTTATTGTATGGACATGCCGAGGGACATTTGAGAGAGCGCACCAACGATAACAACTTGCGGAAGCAACAGAGTTTTGCGGAAACATCGAAGTTAAAGAATTCAATCGACGGTCCAAGGACGTAAAGCCGTGCTCTGATACCACTATGTCACGCTCCGCTCCAGTAGGAGCGATCGTCCTCGCTAAGACGTGATGCCGTACGAGCCTAGATTGCGCTCCTGCAAGGCAGTTCCATAACGGCCGATTACATCGGCGTCGACGGGGTCGTCGCACAGAAGTCCCAAGCAGAAACATTGAATACATTGCAGCGAAATTTAAAGAAGAACACATGAACACAAGTAACTCAAAAGAATCTCTTTATTGATATTGAATACAAGATTACATCTGTGGGCGCAAGGCCAAATTACAATGTCTCTCGTGCTCGCCTATCTCTCATTTACAAGCCTCTCTGCTCTCTCTCATCTCTCGATACAATACTTGAATCCAGCGGAAGCTTCGGAAGGCGATGTCCATACATTATGTCCTGTATAAGTCTTCAATCCACGCGGCCGCACGCTTCGAATCGCCAAAGAATTCCGTGCCTCGACGCATCCAAGCGAGCTCCGCGCCACGAGCTTCTACCTGTGCCTGCACATGAAATACTGTGTGGGTGTCAGTACCACTGTACTGGTGGAGTGAGTTCCTCGCCCACCCATACAAAACCAACACGTTTCATTTACTTTGTGCAACATAAACCCTTTTACGATTGTCTTTCTATTCTTGCCTTATGATCAGTTATAGGACTGGCGCCTTAGCACAACTTGTGTATTAGAACCATCCCGTGCTTGCAATGTCAATGTTAACTCATACTTTGTCTCTAGACTACTCCTCGTGCCAACAACGTTAACCTATCAAGTCGTGTCCGCCTTACGGCCATAATTATAGACGAGCCGATGTAATCGGCCGTTATGGAACTACCTTGCACGAGCGCAATCTAGGCTCGTGTGGCATCACGCCTTAGCGAGAACGATCGCTCTTACGGGAGTGGGGCGTGACATAGGCCAACAACTTAACACTCGACGCCACATCTCGTGCCGAAATACGTCGCATTCGCTGTAGCCAAATCTTAGGCTCAGACATTGTGTCTTTTTAACTCATACATATTCAACTCAATCCAAAGGCACCTACGCGGATTGCCGCCCGTGCCGACACATCTATATGAATGGTCACTGGCCTAACCAGCCATTTTGGACGTAGCCTGGCAAACGGGACCCTTGCACCGCCGGTTGCGATCCTTGCTGCAAGTCCCCGTACTACCAATTGCCTTTCCAGCGTTGCTTATTACCCAGCTCGGCTACAATCAGTTCTTCCTAGGCCGAGTCGGTCCCGTGGCCCCGGGTTGCCGTTCGAAGAACTGCCCCTTGTTGACAAGTCGTCCATGACCACGCGCCTACGCTAACTTCTAGACTTAACGTAATGCATGGTCTCATTATTATCACAGTTCCTTTGTTTTTACTCTTCCACTTTTCGTACTTCCTTTGTAGAGCCCCTAACCAGGGTTGCCTCGGCGACTGAACCACAGTCCCGACATATTTTCTCTCGGCGACTAACCATCGCTTAGACATAACGTTCTTTGAACTCAGGGAACGGCTACTGCATAGCCTTCCAACTTAACTTGAACATAACGTGTTTCCTTAAGTATTGACCGACCGTGGATAGCTTTCCACTGAACCAACCGTGGCTCGTGCCTCTAAACCGACTCGTGTTCTACGCAACGCTATCGCCCAAGTCATACTTCATATGATGGGCCTTGGGGTCGTGGGACTATTTATCTTGACAACCGCAGAATGAGCGGGACAGCACGTAGAATAACTTAGGTCGACCGGCATAACTTTGCCTTACTCACTCAAGCCTACAACATAATCCAAGGGATGAGCAAAGGCTATGCCAAGCCTTGCGGGACAGGACCGTGCATGCTTTAGCAAGCATTTGTGCGGGCGACGCCTATGACTTAGGCTAACTCTCAGCTTTTGCACCGAAGACCAACTTTCCTTCTCCCAAGCCACGGGACGAAGGACCGAGTGTCATTTTCAAAGCACGCCGTGCACCAACTCTAAGCCGACCGTGGGACGTTTTTCATGTTCTAACTCATTTTGACCCGTCGGGATTATTCCCTTAGCTATGTGGATGCGTAGCTTTTATTTATCAAGCCTAACTTGTGCAAGTTGAAAATACGATTTATTATGTGAAGGCAAAGATGAGGAGAGTTCACCGAAACTACCCCACCTGAGCGATGTCTCCGAGCAAGTCGTTGCAAGGCTAAGTCCGAACGCCGTCAGCGTTTCGATTCCTCCGATTGACTTTGCGGGACGGGGCATTACATCCGGTGCGATACTTAGGAGTGCCTCTCACAGTCAACTATGCACGGGATCATGACTGCCATAGTCTGGTGGAATATGTCCAGAGGAGAGTGGAAGGTTGGCAAGCTGCCGGTTTGTCATTTGGTGGACGCATCGAGCTGGTCAGATCGGTAATTTCAGCTGTGGAACGTTTATGGATACAGTCCATCCTCCTACCTGTTGCCACTATTCGAAAAGTGGAGCGGCTATGTGCAGATTTCATTTGGAGGGGGGGGTATGCATGCGATCTCCTAGGAGCAGCTCTGTCGACCCAGGAAGGAGGGAGGAGTGGGGCTCCGGCCATTGCTGGAGATTAGAGAGGCCTCCGCGCTTAAGCTGGCTTGGAGATTCATCAACATGGGGTCTCTCTGGGCGGACTGGATGCACAGCAGATACGTGCAGCAGGACAATTTTTGGACGTGTGCTACTGACAACAATCACTCAGTCACGTTCAAGTCTGTTCTGCGACACAGGGGGTGCTCAAATATGCAATCCGGAAGGTCATGAAGGATGGGTCTGGAACAGACCTCTGGCGGGATCCTTAGATAGATCGACGTTCGCTTTTGGACGTCATAGAAGGCCCGACTCATCAGGAGGACAGGCGTGGTTTGACGTGTAGTCGCATCATTCGCGATGGGGAGTGGAGGTCGGAGTCGTATCGGTTTACTGAGGAGCTGGGTGGGATCATTAGTACTATTGTCATTGATCCAACTTTGCCTGCTGATCGGTGGATTTGGGAGCCGTCATGAGCAACTCCGGGAACTGGGGAGTTCCAATTCCGAAGCTGCTACAACCTCATTTGGCGCACCTTCCCTCAGATTCCTGACTACGAGTTCGTTTGGTGCAAGGGTCTGGCCAGGAAGATGCAGCTCTGTGTCTACAAGCTTCTACTGGGCTGTCTCTTGACTAGGGATCGCCTGAGTTCGTTTGGAGTGCCAGTTCCGGACCCCAAGTGTGTGCTATGTTGTATGGAGCAGGAATCTATTAAGCCTATTTTCTTCGAGTGCGCACTGGCTTGGCAAATCTGGTCGGAGCAGAGTAGAGTGTTTGGAGTGTGCGTCTCCGGGAAGGGAATTGGGGACATCATCACGGTGCTCCGGGATAGCAGGGGTCGAGGGCAGGACTGGTTCCGGACCGTCAGAGTTCGTCTAGCTGCTTCAGTCTGGCATGTCTGGCAGGAACGAAATCGTCGAATATTTGAGGGGTTAGTCACCCCTCCGGTAGGCATTCTTCATAACATCGATTTTGATGTAAATGTTATGGAGAATTGATGAGTGGGTGTCCCACTTTGATTGTATGTTGCAAGATTATTACTTTACTTTTGGAATAAAATTTACCCTTTTTTTCAAAAAATTATATATATATATATATATATATATATATATATATATATATATATATATATATATAGTGGTGAGGCGCGCACACACACACACACACACACACACACACACATATATATATATATATTTATATTATATATATATATATATATATATATATATATATATATATATATATATATATATATATATATATATATATATATATATTTTATATATATATATATATATATAGTTGTGTTGAACGTTTCCACCAGGAATCGATCTCCTGACCACTTGGGTCTCATGCCTCGCCACTACCACGATAGGAATCATTATATATATATATATATATATATATATATATATATATATATATATATATATTAGTCACGTTCACGTGCGTTGCACGTATAAAAAAATCAATAATAATATTAATAAAGTATATAAAAATTTAAGTTATATTAGAATATTTTAAAATATAATTTGAATATATTTTAATATGATTTGTTATGATTATTTTTTAAATTTTGGATATGTGTTTGATTAGATAATGTTATGTAGTTAGTTTAAACATAATTTTAATTTTAAATATATTCTAGTATCTGGAGGTTTTTAATTTTTGTACGTGATGAGAGAGTGTTCGGTTACCAATACAGAAAGTAAGAAAGACAGTTAATTTTAAATTTTGTTTTTTTTAAATGAAAAAAAATTGTTGAGGATATAAACGGCTTAGACGGCTCACTTTTGAGCCGGTTTGAAGCCTCATTATAATAGTAGAGATATATATGGGAGCGGATCGGGAGCCCCGTCGTCCTCGACCCTTGGATCGAACGGATACACGTACGGGCCCCACTCGGCCCGCTCGATCCAACGGTGCAGGAGTGGGAGAGGGGCTGTCGCGGGGCTCCGGTATATATATATATATATATATATATATATATATATATATATATATATATATATATATATATATATATAGGAAATTTATGAAATGCCCAAAAAACGAAAAAGTTTTATGAAAAACCACCGCACAATAACATTTCATCGCGTGCCCAGAATTAGCAAAAAATATATAAAGAGGATTTCGAATGACCTTTTTGCCAATCCTTCTAATTTATTGAAAACACCCATGAAACTACTCTTAAAAAAATGTTTCGATACTTCATCTTCTTCTATACGCTGCTCACTTTCGAATCTAGGTTTTCTCCTCAAAAATCTTCAAAAACTCGTCGAAAAATTTCGGAAAGACCGAGACAAACGGCAAAAGTGCTAAAACGGAGGTCCAAACATCATTTTTTTGCGATTCTAAAATTTCGAAAGGTCGACTAACAAAAATATAGTTAATCTCAGGCTCCTCGAAGATACGCACATTTTGCGACAAACCGGACCTCGTTTCGACCTCCCAGTCAAAAGTTATGGCCCTCCAAAGTTTCAACTGACCATAAAATGCAGGAGAATGGCCATTCTCCGTGTTAGAACACGAAGAACGTTACTTTCGCATGAGGGTGGCCATTCTCCGTGTTAGTAACACGGAGAATGACATTCTCCGTCTTAATTTACACGGAGAATGACCATTCTCCGTGTTAGTAACACGGAGAATGGCATTCTCCGTCTTAATTTACACAGAGAATGACCATTCTCCGTGCTAAATTACACGGAGAATGGCCATTCTCCGTCTTAAATTACATGGAGAATGGCCATTCTCCGTGTAATTTAAGACGGAGAATGGTCATTCCAGCAGGAGAATGGCCATTCTTCGTGTTAGAAACACGGAGAATACCATTCTCCGTGTAAATTAACACGGAGAATGCTATTCTC